>PYAF01002464.1:957028-997976 GCA_007407185.1 Glycine tomentella
TCTATGTTCCAAGTTAATAATAAATAAAATAATTAATTATTAGTCAATAAATTTATTTCTTCATTTAGTAAATGACATTAGCCAGGGTCTTAAATTAGTTGTCATAACTATACATATATCTTAAAACAATTATCATGATTAAAGGATTCCTTATTAGTCAACCATTAATGCTTCAAGTATTTAGTCATAATCAATATCTATTAAAGTAGCATCGTGTGACATTAGTTATTTAAATCAAATTATCAAAATATACTAAATGACTCATTTATTAATATTATAATTTAATAATTTGTACGAAAAATATCTTACTGATAATTTAATAACAACATTAATTATTAATATTTCTTAGTTGAGTTTGTGTGATAATCATACTTATATATGTAATTTAATAAATAAAATTAGATGATTTTTATATCAAATAGAAACTATAATATATATTGATTTATGCAAATTTATGTTTCATTCTCAATAATATTACGGATTTACGGTCAAGAACAACGCAAAATAAATTTTGAAAAACTTGTTTCTTATTATCCGGATTTCACTTACAGAAGCAGAAAAAGTCCGACATTACTTACCAATAAATATGATTATGAGTATAAAACAACAAATACGACATTTTTTTATCTAAGAAATTAAATGCAATGTGTTTGAGTCATTTTATGATTGAACGGACGATGCACATTGCTTACTTCATCCCCAACAGAATGATGGGTTCTTCAATTCTTTCATTCTCCGATATTTTTTCTTCTGTCACGCTCTGTTAAAAACAGGCCAAACCTCTTCTGCCTTTTCGTCTTCCTATTCCAGCGTCATAGCTTCAAAATGGTGATTTCATTGGATACTTCCTAAATTAATTCACATCTCAAAATTACGATGAAAAATTGAAAACTTGAAGTAATTATTTATTGTTTTATCCTTTAACATGATTTTAGAATTGATTGTAGTCGAATTAAAAGCTATTTTAAAATATATTATAGCTAGATTCTGAAGTGGTTGAAGTAAATAGGCACTAGCATATGAAAAAAAAAAAAAAAAACTTAAAGTAAACTTAAGTGTACTTTTGGTCTTATATTGTAATTGGGTATTTTTAGTCTCTTATATTTTATTTCTGTAATTCAAGTATTATAATTGTGTAATTATGATCTTTTAATTAGTCTTTCATTAAATGTTTGACAAATTTTGATAATGCAATACTAAATGATAACATGGTTATTAACGTATTGTCTGACACATATTTTAACATAATTTAATTGCATTTTTGATCCTTCATGATTGCAATATCATGAGACAAAAATGTAATATAATTAAGTCATGTCAACATATATATTAAGCAACATATTGATGTGTGTGTAGGTTATCAACATGTCATCATTTTGCTAAATATTGTTAGAGGAATTAAAATCGCATAATTATAATTTTAAAAGAATTTATTTTGTACAATTAAAACCTTAGGATCAAAATTTCATAATTAAAATACCTAAAAAAAATCAATTAAGTCTTTAAAATATTATTATTTCCCCACACACACCCCCGTCCACTTGAAAGGAAAAAGAAAAGCTTAAAGATAATACAAATTGTGTTTTTTCAAATCAATTAGCTGATTTTACTTTGATTTTAGTGTAATTAAAATTGAAAAAAGTTTTAAAAAAATATGACTAAATCACATAAATCAACCCAGTGATTTTGTAAAATTACACAAATGTATGTTTGCTACTTTTTTAACATTTACAATAATCTCTTTTTAGGGGAGTCATATATAATATTTTTCAAACATTTAAGGGGAATGTCAGTATATATTTTTAAATAACTATGAGAGATTAGTATAGGAGTAGATAAAGATAGGAAGTATTTGTGTAATTTCACAAAACTTTAGGAATGTTAGTATAATTTACTGAAAAAACATTGAATGTTAAAATTTGAAAATAATATTTTATGAGAAAACTTGAAAAGAAAATATTTATATGTTAACAATAAATTATACTATTAATATATAATTATTAAAATAATTATACTTTAAAAAGAATATTAGACTTTGGATTGGATTTGGAGGATTTAAAGTACAATTTAAATTCGTTTTCAAAATATATTAGGTTAAATTTTTATACTCAAACCTGTCAAATTAACTTTAATTCGGAACACGTCACTTGAATTAGGGAGGTCATGAACCCCCCTAAAGCATTGTCAGGTCATAAAAGGATGCGTTAGTGTTAACCTATCAAAACCTACCCCTTTAAAAAGAAGTTTTCATCTTAATATTCAAAGTGTGCACGATTTTGATCTACCTCCTCAACCTTAAACATTAATTAAATTGAGAAATTCTATACAAATTACACATAGGCTAATATCTAGGTTCTGGAAAATGTTAATGATAAAATTGAAATTGAATAAAATAACAAGTCAACTTGATAAATCAACCTGACAATTCAACTCATGCTTCTTAACCTGTAGGATTGATATATATTAGGTTGGTTAGATAATTTAATCCACCTTAACACATTTAGCAGGTTAATCCATCAAGAATAGCCTACTTTGCCTAGCAAGGTCGTGGCTATTGCAAGGCCATTTAGGCAGTTGCCTTAGGCCCCCAAATTATTAAAAGCCTAAACTTTTTTTATACTTTTTATTTTAAATATATAATAATTATTAATTTGAATTATTATATGATATATTATATATGAGAAAAAAATGTTATATAATGACATTACACTGTATGTAATTTCTTTTACATAATTATTCAATCACAGTTCATCATGCATGATAAATTTGTTGAATTTTAAAATAATTATCTTAAAATAATTTAAATAATTATATGTTAATGTCCACGCTCTAGTGAGTTAAGGTGTATGATCAGGCCTCCTACATGGTATCCCTGCCTTACATCAATTCGATAAGCTCTCACTAAGTAATTGAAGATAACTGAAAATAATTATCTTAAAATAATTTAAATAATTATATGTGAATGGATAAAAGTGTAAAATTATTTTTGATTGTTAGTGTATAAACATTAAACTCATTATATATTATTATTGTTATTAGTAAGATCGTAATTTTAAAATTGTATTAATTGAACAATTAAGAACTTCAGACAAATTTGATTATAATATTGTATTTCTCTTGAAAAAATTTTAAGTTCTACCAAGTATTATAATATTGAAGATCTAGTTTTAAATTTTTTAAAAATAAAGATATTGCACGAAGTATAGAGAGAAAAAATTCATATTTTACTAAAATTTTAAAAAGTATTATTTTTCATATATATATATATATATATATATTTTGTTTTTTAAAATGTTATTTGATAATATTTGTAATTATTTTTATTGTTGAAAGTAGTTTTTCAAAATTAAAACTACTCAAAATTTATTTGATATTAACTATGTTAAAAGATAAATTAAATGTTTTTTATGGTTTTATATATTGATAGTAAAATTTTAGAAATAATTAATTATATAATTTTGAATAGTAATTTTGTAATTGATAAAAAAGAATAAGACTTTGACAAATTTTATTAAATTATTAGTCTTTAAATATACTTGTTTAAGACCTTGAAACGTTTAGACATAATCCTATTGTCTAGGATGACAAACCAAGTTGGCACGTCTCTCCATTAATCAATTGTAAAAAATTTGGCTAGCCCAATTTCAACCAGTTTTATCATTCTTAATTATATATATATATATATATATATATATAAATTTATTAAAAATTATAAAATTTTATTGATCTTATTTTTTTATTTAATGAGTGTTTAAAATAATCTTTATTTAATGAATTCATTTTCTTAAAATCAGTCCTATTAACTAGAAATTAAAATTGATTTTAAAATAATCAATTTACATATAAAATATTTTGGCGTAGCAAAACCTTATATTCACGGAGACATTAACAAACAGGCACACTTACTGAATTGGTCCAAAAGAATAAATGGGGAGAGAGAAGAAAGAAAATTAGAAATAAAAACGATGGTGAAACTGAGAAAGTTACGTGGATCACATGTAAAACTTACTTATGTACGTAAACTATGTAACATTATCATGATTTACGAATAAACTAAAATATCCTGGTTTCTTAACCACGAATTCAGTTTCATTTTGCTTTTAACTTTTCGGTTGCGCCGCGTCCTTACGATAACGTTAATTGATGAAAAAACCCGTTAAACAAGTTCATATGACCTTTTTGATCAAACTGAATTAGTCGGTGGGGTGCCATAAATTTGCTGAGTGGGTGGTTTTGGACTCTTTTTCTACCCTACAGAGACTACAACCGTTCAGTTGGGAATTAAAACCGTCAAGAGTTTTCGATTGCGTACATTAGAAAGACGTAAATGAAATGAAGACTAGCACTAGTCTACAATTAAGGTGAAAGTGAAGGGAGCCAAGGTTTGTCCAAAAAGTGAAAACACTCTTTATATGTATGAGACAGTGATAGACACCCATTAAAGAAAAACGATGTACCGCGACACACACAAAATAAAATAATTAACTTCCAATGGATTGATTCTCAATTTGAAAAGGATCAAAGTGAAAAGCTGACTGTGTAGTAACAATTTCCAGACATACAAAATATCATCATACTATGTTGTGTTACACGCACACTCCATCACCTTAATGCAAAACTGTTACACAATAATCATAAGAAATAAACAAAACCCTCATTCAAAAGAATAATTCTCACTATGATGTGATCAATTGTATATATATAGAGATCCATAATAGTATCATACGTATAAGAAAGGAAGATCTGGATAGCTGGAACAAGCCTTACTTATTTTGTGTTTAATGAATAACAGTGATTAGAAGAAGAAGAAGCTCGAATTAATCAATCACAAATATTAATTATACTGTAACATAATGCTGATTGCTGAGGTGGGTTTCTTTTTTTTTTTTTTTGGTATATATAAATTAGACACATTTACAATATCAAAAGAAAAATATGAAAAGAAAAAATTTACAGCACACACCTGCGGTCAGAATCGCGACAAATTTCTGACCTACTTCACATTGGAAATGTCGGCATCTTGCTCTCCTCTCTCTTTGGTTGAGCTTTCCACGTGTTCAGTGCCTGAAAACTACAGAGTTTGTCCAAAAGCCACTGAAAATCTCTGCAGATCTTTGGTATATATATCCGAAGGTTGAAAATGCTGGCTGTGGTGCCAACTGGTACTTGATTCGTCTGCTATGAAGCCTGTTGTTTCAGGCTTCACCTCATCACTACTGTAGAGAGAGTTTGTAGTTTGATGCTGCACTGACGTGGTTCCCAGAAAGAAAGGGGTGTTGTTGAGATATTCAGACCATTTAATGTCTTCTTGTTCCGATGATTGCAAAGGTACAACAACATGGGCATCTTTATCTGCCTTGGTGGCAGATTCTGCTTGCAGCCCCCATGTTATTGTGCTGCTATGATCAAGAAAGTTAGTGCTGCCGCTTTGTAATTGGATGCTGCAGCTACTGCTCCCATTGCTTTTGCTTGCATTGTTGTTATTACTGAAGGTATTTGTTTCCCAGTTCTGAACCCCATCAGAGGATATGGAAGAAGGGTTGTTGTTGTTAGAGTGGAGGCTAACAGTGGGTTTTACATGTGTTGGGAACATAGAATGGAGCATGGTGGAATTCAGCTCTGACATCATTTGAGAAGAAGTGGAACTTGGCATGAAGCAAAGTGGAGTGTTGTTGGGAGTAGTGGTGAGTCCCATGTTTGATCCATAGTTCAAGTGCTGGAAAGGGAAATATCCCATTCCCATCATATCAGAACTAGTGATGGAGCTGTCAAACCTTTCTAGGGTGCTGTTGCTGTTGTTATTGTTGTTGTTGCCACTGCTGATCTTGGAAGTTGAAGAAACTTCAAGTGGATATCTATCCATGGGCATAGAAGTAGTAGATATTGGATTTGGTTTTGTTGGCTCAATAAGACTCACCTCATTGGAGGCTTTCTGGTTGCTTTTGTCAGCTGTGAGAGGCTTGTCCTTGTCATTCTCAATCTCAGAGAGGGGCTGGTGTGTGTTTGGGTCAATGCCTCTTTGCCTAAGCTTCTTCTTCAGACAGGAGTTCCATAGATTCTTTATCTCATTATCAGTTCTTCCTGGTAACTGAGCTGCAATCTGTGACCACCTGATACAACCATCAAAAACACATAAAATCACATATACAAAACCATGATGAAACAAAAGAACATGTTTTACCGACAGTCTCTGAGTGACACTGTAATAGTGAAAATTCTTGTAGTGACAACAATCTAATTAACGGTGAAAAGCCGAATTAAACTAGCAACAACATTGAAAACAATATAGTAGTAGTACCTGTTGCCAAGGAGTGCATGAAGTTCAATGATGGAGTTCTCTTCCTGCTGTGAGAATGCTCCTCTCTTCAAATCAGGCCTGAGATAATTTATCCATCTTAACCTGCAGCTCTTGCCACACCTCTGAAGACCTGAGACAAGATATACAACACAAACAAATTAAATCTTAAAAAAAAGGAAGGTTAATTAATTCAAATGACTTTTGTGTTGTGTTGTGCACATGCTGCAGCAACAATATATTGATAAAGTGATGATGGAAACATGAAGTGTTGTATAGTATAATACTCATCATCCTACCAGCTAGTTTTGGAACGGAGCTCCAACATCCATGGCCATATTTGGTGATGTAATTCAAAAGCTTCTCGTCTTCCTCCGGAGACCAGAGGCCTTTACGAAGCTTCTGCTTGTAGCAGCAAGAGTGTCTCCCCATGTGCACTATTATGCCTTAACCGATTTCAAAATGTTTCTTAAAAGCGGAAAAGTAAGTCTTTTTGTCAGAAACCTACGTGGATGAATTGTTAACAAGGACACAGGAGTAGAGCTTTGATGTGGAATTCAATGGGAAGCGTTGGAGCTTAAGAAAGAAAAATATTGCAACTTTGTTGGTAGATAATCGAAGGGAGCCTTATAATAAGAGGGGGTGATTGGACAGTGTTGTTTTGAATTTATATTTATATATCTGATGACCTTCCAGAACTGGCTTTTCCTCTCCTTTCTTCACGGGACATTCCACATAATTGTTTTGGTCCCACAACCTCAGCCAACGCTTCTGATGCAATTGCTCTCTTCTATCCGATGGATAAGATACCTCCATATAGGACATATGGTTTGACTTATTCATGTTAATGCCCCACCACATACCAAGGCCAGGCCAGCCTTTTTCTTTCAAGAATTTTGATACCAAATAAATAGTTTATACATGAATTTTATATTTTCATTTAATCATAATTTCTCATATGTATAATAAACATGTGTCATATTTATTGTAATTTCTGATTGATTGATCGATGATATAAAACTTTTCATATTATGTATCATTTAATTATCACTTGTGTATATAAGGAATTAAACTTATTTGTTACTTGCAAATTAACATTCTTTAACATTTTTTTGTTTGGAAATAAATATAGAGAAAGATGGAGACAGAATAGGTTAAACTGAGTGTGTTCTTTAGTTTATTGTTAAAAAAAATTATGTAAGAGCTACGCAAACCAAATAATATGTTAATAAGAATTTGAGAAATAAAAAAACAGTTGTCAATTTTTATAGGAAAAAAGTTCTCTAAAGATAGCTATATGCCAAATTTTGGTGGGTAATTGCTGCAATTCTAGCTAGGACGGTTTTCATTTTTAACCGACCTTGGTGGTTATGTAATATGTACCATGCTGCTTTAGACCATATAGTTTTTATCTCGTGAGTTTGAAACTTCTCGAGTGTGACGAAATGTCTCCATTGCCATATGAATTAGATGAGAGAGAGAGAGAGAAAGAGAGAAAATAAGAACCTTCAATGGAATTTCAAGGAGTGGCTTGGCCTAGGCAAAGCCTACTCCAAGATTAGTAATATTAAGTACAAATAAACCACAAGAATTAAGAAGGGCAAAATTCTCGTGGAAAAGTAAAGCCTTAGAGGGGTAAGGTAAGCAAACAAAGCATACTGCATTAAATTGACGATAACAGAACTTTCTCTAGGTTCTCTTGTTCCTATTAATTGGTGATAATACTTCAAGTTTTGAAAACTCTATAGCCCTTTCCTTTTCTTGTCCAACTTTTCTACCAGATACTCTTTGGTAGTAAAACTGACCTTCTCTTCTTTTTAGCTTTTAGGGATCATTTTTGAAAAATCATTATCGTTTGGAAAAGTTTCATCATTTGGGTACAAATACAAATTTACATTTTGACATCTGAGCAAGTTAAGGTCACATTTCTTCCCATAGAAATTGCTGGAATTCAACCAACTGTCCAGATGATTCATCATTTTTGCAATTTGAAAATTACGTATCTTTTTTTTTTATTAAATGTGGATTTCTTCAATTTCAATGTTCGATCTTTATAAAAATTCTGTGTTTGTGTGGAAAGATACTAAAACCGTCGCTTATTTAGGTAGAGTACTATAGCCAAGTTAATAATAAAGACAAACAACTCTACGCAAGTGTGACAATCACAATAATATAATTGCCCCTTTAATTTGCTTATTGAAGCCTGCATTTCGGATACATATATTAAAGCATATGATGAGTTTCAACAATTAATTTATATTCATGATGCACGGGTTATATTTTGTATTGGACAATACTTTGCATACATTACGTGTAAACACATCAAATTTGCTGTGTTACTATGTCTGCATGCATCTGTGTCACGATTTAGTATTTATACTGGTAAGTGGTAACCTTACTTATACTGTTACAGCCTGCAATTGATCAAATAATATTTGGGCTATTGTTTGTATAGTTTGCTCAAAAATATTATCTGACCTTTCATTACCTCAGCCTAAATAAAAATAAAAAATGCATATCAAAAACGAGGGGTGAGTATGAATTGGATTTTTAAGAATTCAATTCATATCTAATCCATATCTATTTAAATTGATTGGATTTTAAATCTATATCCATTTTTTTAAAAATAATTTAGATTCAAGATCCAATCCATTTAAATGAATATGGATTTGGTCATATCTAATTTATATCCACTTAAATATTATAAGAATTTTTTTATACAAATTTTAGTTATTAAATGCTAAAAAGTGAAAACTTAGTATCTGTCCATTTAAGAATTATTTTCAACCGATCTTGGTCAAGACTATTTTTGATCAATCTTTGTTAGTGTATTTTTGGCCTACCTCAACCAGTGCAATTTCGACAGATATCGGTCCAAATATTTTTAGACCTACATCAAGCAAAACTATCTTTTGGCTAACATCAGTCAGTGCATTTTCGGTGGACATTGGTCAAGGATGTTTTTGGCCGATCTTAGGTACGGTTACTTTTTGGTTGAGGTCGGCTATGATTTTTAGTCAATGTTGGTCTGTGATATTTTTTGGCTGACATTGACTTGGGTTTTTTGATTAACATCGATCGTGACTAGTTTTTGGCTGACGTTGGTTAGGGTTTTTGTGGCTAACATCGATAAGTTTTTTAGACCGATGTCGGTTGTTGATATTTTTTTGCCAACATTCGTCAGGACTATTTTTTGGCAACATTAGCTAGGTTTTTTTATTGACGCTGGTTGAAACTATATTTTTGTTGACAATGGCTAGGATTTGTTAGCCAATATTAACCATGACTATTTATTTTGGCTTGCGTTAGTTAGGGATATTTTTGTTGACATCAACTAAAGTTTTTTCTATTAGCGTCAATTGGGGGAATATTTTGGCCGACGTCAACTAGGTTTTTTTTGTCGATGTCGATCGATGATATTTTTTAGCCGATGTTGGCAAAAAAATAATCTCATTTGACGTCGACCAAAAAACCCTAGCCAGCGTCAAGCGAAAAACCTACCTGACGTCGATAAAAAAATAATCTCGACAGCCATCGACAAAAAAACCTAGTTGGCATCGACCAAAAAATAGTCTCGACTGATGTCGACTAAAACGACTTTGAATGTCATCGCTCAAAAAATAGTCTCAATCAATGTTGGCTAAAAAACCCTTACCAACATTAACCAAAAATAGGTTTAACCAATGATGGCTTAAAATCATCATTAGTTGACGTCGACCAAAATAACTCTAGATGACATCGACCAAAAATGGCTCCTAACAAAGTTGGCAAAAAAAACCTAATCGTCATTGTCCAAAAAATTGTATTAGATTTAAAAATCCAAACAAATATTCAATTCATATACAATCCATATCCAATTAATTGAATTGGATTTAAAATCCAAAAAATTGGATTTGGATATGAAACTAATCCATTTAAATAAATTTAAAGTGGATTAACTTGGATTGGATATGAATTATTTTATGAATATGAATTTTTTTACACCATTCTATCGAAAATGATATGTGAAAAACAAAGGGTTGTGTGAAAAAATTTCGGTGGCACAAAGGGTTGTGTCACTTTAAAAATATTACAGAATGGGAGACCAAAAACAACTGGACATTATACATATAGGTGGTAACTATTGCATGAATGTTGTGGGGCAAAGATAAAAAAAAAAAAAAAAATTTACCAAAAAGCTAGTTAGTTTAAGTAACACATAATTGATTTCTCTTGAGTAAAGTCTCATAATTTGAGCTGTGTGCATAGGAAAATTCTTTCAGAAAAGTTACCTGTGGGCTGTGGTTTAGATAAAACAAATGTGTTTGAAAAAAGATGTTCAACAATTTTGGCTAACGGTAGGTTTCACCCTCTCTAGGGACAAAATTACAAAAGCGTAGCAGAGAGAGATCGCAGGTCCCAAAAGCCCATGAGCGTTCTGACTTTTGCTAGATAAAGTAAATTTTTAATGGCATTGTAATTCGTGTCATGGATGGAGATTGGAGGATTCCTCACTATGTCATTGAATAATTCTTGCATGTATGAAAGGTAAAATATCTAATAAACTAAGCCTTTCACTCTAAAGAGTTAGTCTGCTTTAGAAATGCAAAAGTTAAATAGAAAAAAAGATGATGCCCCCACCAGTTAGTTAAATCAGTGACCAGTTACTGTGTGCTAACAGCAGGGCATGGCCATCACGTAGTAAAAAAAAAAAAAAAATCATTTCATAGACATTCGCTTCAATCATTTCAAAACAGGAAAACTTAACAACAATAAGGGTTGCAGCATGTGTCTAAAGTAATGTAAATTGAAGATAGATTGAAAGGGTGACCAACTTTATTTTTTATATAGAAAATAATTAAATTACATTACATATCTTGGAATAGAATTATAGGACATTGTACGCATAATAAATTAAACTTTTCCTTTGTCCTTCTGAGATGGCACAAATTGTACAATATTCTCTGCAAGTTATTCATGGCACAGAAGAATCCAAAATAGTGCTTTGTCTTCAAGTGCTTCATTTTTTCACGAACACGTTCTAAACCCATAAGGGTATCTTCCTTCACCTCTCAATAATATTAGTAATGTTAATTTTGATATCTTTCTGCGATTGCCTGTCTATTTGTTCTGACATTGTAAGCTTCCGCGGCCTAAGCCATGTCTTAATTCAGCCATCCAATTGGAAAATTTGAATTATAAATTAGTCCTCATCAATAGAAAGATGCTTGTAATTGTAATGTCCATAGTCCAGGACCATACCTCATCATGAGCCTCTAGGCTTATCTTATATTTTCCCATATGAGCTGTTCCAAGAAGTCAAACTCCTAATAACGTTGTAAAATGTTTTATACTTTATATTATACACTCCATTACTCTTGCTGTCTACATACGTCTACAATATGTGTCGGCTTCGTTGTCCTTTGGATATTCACAGCAAAATAATCAATTGTGTCATTTAATTAGTGACAAAAATTAATTTGGTCAGCTTTATAATTGAACCAATGTTTCTAGTCGTCGTCTTCTTTTTCTTTCTTTTTCTTTTCTTGCGTGAAATCAAAATTGATGTCTATGTTTATGGGACAAATGAAGCAGTCTTGTATTAACAAAATAAAATAAATGATTATACTTGTTTTCTTATGATAAACGTTTAATCTTTAGAGGCAAATATTCGGTTCCAGGATAGAGGCTAGGGTGGCACCTTATTTCTTATTAAGAAAAAAACTGTTCAAGAAACACGCTTGTACATGGAATCTGTTTTACATTTTTCATATTTTTTTATAAAAAAAATTAGCTGACCAATGACCATTATTCACAGAAGGTAAGAGCCAATAGGTATGTTAAATTCTCTTGAGCCATGCATTTTGATAATCAGAGGCAGACAGTAGTTGAGACAAATCTAATCCGAAATCACTTGGACACTTTGTTGTGTATTTGTTTCACAAGTTGCTTAGCTGGGATTGCTTTGAGCTGGTTGAATATATATGGCAATTTTTGTAATTGCAGCTACTGGTCCCCTAGTTATTCTGCAGCAAAGAGGACTGCATAAGAAAGGAATTGTGTGGCATTATCGTCAATATGGGAATATGTGATGTTAATCTTGGTAGGCCATACCTAAAGCCAAGCTTATTATTTAGATCCAGTGCATAGTGCCATAAATGAAAGATTAAAGGACTATAACCCTCTTTTGAAAAAGAAAAAAAAAATGTATTCAATTTTCTTCAAATTTGTCCAGGATATCATTGATTACTAATGTTGAAATTAATTGAACAAAAGTATTGTCCTTTCTATGAACCCTCCCATACATCAAAACGGTCCTAGCAATTACTCGTAAATGTCCTCCTATATTTAAAGACACAGGGTAAAATACTTAAGAATAATTTTCAAATTCAAAAGTTAAAGGCATAATCAACAAATTTAAAGAAAACATGAAGCTCAATGTACTATTGAAATTCATGATCTGAATTTTCAAGCACTAAACAAAATACAAGCAGTACAGAACAATTGGTATTATTTTGCTTCAGTGACACAATATGATTCTAAACAGGTTCAGCGTAAAATGTCTCTGTGGCCTTCAGATTCTTTATTGACTACATAAAGCAGAAGAATAATTTGGTTTTAGAAATTTTCTTTTGATTAAATTTTCTAAAACGGTTACCAACTTGCATATATTCTGCAAAGTCTATCTTATCATGTGGAAGAGGCTTTGATAACAATTAGTACTACAAACGATTTTAATCATAGCAAACGACGTAATCAAAGTAAAGCGAAATGTGTGATTGAAATGCTTAAACATCTGCAAGTTATAATATTGACGGGAAGTTTGTGAAGTAAATTTCATAAAGAGATCTTTTTAGATGATCATAATAGGCATTTGAAATAGAAGGAGGTACATAATCCACTTGCCCTTGAAAAATGAAGATGCCTCTGCATTATCCTAAAAACCAGCATTTCCACATGTAATCCTACAACAGACAACAAATTGACAAGAAAGAGCAGTGTTACAATTGATAATTTCATGATACTAACCTATCTTTGCTTGGTAATTGGTATAATTGAATTAGTTCGCTAATGGAAAATATTTGATTAAAATAAGCAACATGAAACTGTAGAAATAGTGGTAACCACTTTCAAGTTAAGCTTACATTGCAAAATTTGGTCTCTGTCAAAGTTCCCAGTTCCCACCAAAAACTATTATTTAGCCTAGACCTAAAGTGAAGTGTCTTTTCTTGGGTTAGGCCCCAGTAATAAACAAGGAGATTACTCCAGAAGGCAGAAAAGTATAATTATCATTGCAAATTAAGCGGCACAAAAAATCTCAATATAGCTTATGCGGTTGTTCCTTAAGTTTCAGAGTAACATTTTTTTTTCTTAGTTAAGTAATTAGGAAATTCCTATGAGTAGTAGGAGTATTAGTAGTACAACTATGATGGAATAGAATTCGTGGCCAGCGAGTTCCCACCTTGATTTGTTGGATAACTGAAACTAGTAATGTTCACAAAAGCTTCAATCTAAGAAGACCATATTATCCCGCTAAATTGGCCCATTAAGCGTGATTGGAAACACAGGCACATGCAAATTTCATGTGTTTTAGTTAACAGCAACTTAGTTATCTTTAGTCTTGTCAAAGCAATAAGCGATGATGATGACAGAAACATGAGTGTCTCATCATGACGTTGCTTTCCATTTATGGAAGATTAAGATCCAACTAATAATGATTATTAAGTTAAATTCTAGAAGTTATTCCCCACTAATCACTGAGATTAGTTATTTTATTAAGTGCACACATGTAAGCATCTAGGAAATGACCAATAATAATAAACAGAGGAAATTGACTTGAAAAACAAGGCGAAATTATTAGTATAAGGGTTTTTAATGACACATAAGCCCATGAGACCTAAGTCCCAAACCCCATCAATTATCAAAAGCTTTGTCTGGTTGAAATGTTCCTTTGTACCCCATTCTTGAATAATTACATTTTCACTTTTGCTTTGTAGTGGGAAATGATAGTCAACTTTATTGCTATATTTACATCATTACTTCTGATTTTGGGAGAGAACTTATACCTCTATTTGAACTATTTGAGATTCTAATAGGCATTAGCTCTAGGACTTGTGTCTTCTCAATCAGAACTTGTGTGTTGAGCTTGGGGAATACTCCACAGATTTTGATTACAGGGGTCTAATCAAACCCAAAAAGAAAAAAAGAAAAACAAACTTTCTTCAGGAGAGCTAGTGCCAGACATTAGACAGACCAATATCTAATTCGATCAAACTTGGACCTAGTAGATTGTTACTTTACAATACACCTTAATACATCCGAGCCAACCATAATTTATGTGTCTACAACATGCTTCTATACCATTCTACGCAAAATGTCATCATCTTCTTGTTTACATTGCCAGCTTTCAAATTGACTTTCGTTAAGGATTTTTGGTTACATACTTATTTATATCCGTACACTTTTTGGTATTTTACAACCTTAATTTATCATATTGGATTACCTGAATAATTGTATTTCATTATTAGTTAGCGACATGGAATTTCACGAGGGTGCCTACTCGGATGATTCAAATACAATGTCATATCAAGCTTATTATTATTATTGGTGGTCTTGTTAAGTTACTAGATATTCCTTATACGTAGTATCAATAAAACCAGTTAAATGGTAACTGGTAACTGGTAACTGGTAAGGGCGTGTGATTTCAGTTGTCAGTCCGAAATGGATCGTGATACTGAATTTCTACGCCTGTTTATAGTCAATTTAATTAGATTTTGCAATACTCCTTGTGATGGTCTTTACCTACAGTGTATCTATTTTTTATATAAAAATAAAGAAGGGATAATTCTACTATCATTATAAACTAATCCAATAAAATTTTATTCTTTTTTTACCAAATCGGAACAATCAACGTTGGAAAATTCTAGGACGTTTTCAATGTTACGTCAACCTTTTTTTAATTTCGATTTATTAATGTCACTTAGGACGTTGTAGTGTTAATAACATTTTCTGAAAACATTACAGACATTGCAGCATCCCACGTGGACACCAAGTGATATTAAAAAAATAAAATTTATTTTTTCTAATGAAAAGTTGGCATGACATTGAATGTTTTTTTACCACTTATTGTCCCAATTTGGCAAAGTAGTTCAAAATAGCTCTACTTTTGTAATTTATTTGTAAAATTAATTAACCCCCTTTAATCAATCAGCCCAGTTATGCACCACTGTATATGTAATTCTATTTAAATTCAATAGCATTTAGGTATGTTTATAAGATTTAAATCATCTTTTTTTTAAGAAGTCGATGGTCCAAGTGGTTTAAATTTGATCATCTTCATGGAAGTCTTGAGTTTGAGTTTTATGAATGAAAAAATTATGATTGAAAGGGGAGACTCCACTCAAGGTGATTAGTAGGTTTTTCGACTGAGATTAGTCATCAGTAAAATTAGTGGATATTTTGCATCAATATCATAATATCTATTTTTTCTTCAAAATAATATGATTGGTAATTTAATTTTCTCACTAATAATTATTATTTTATGATTTTTACTCTCTAAAGTACACTATCCACTTCATCACATAATTTTTTTATCACTACTAGTTGTATTTCTCTTTTGTTATCAATTTCATCTCACAGAATTAAAGAAATTTAGTTAAATTGATTAAATAACATGTACAAATATTATAAATTTATTATAAATTTCCTGATATTGTTTTCTATTCCCACAAATAAATAAGAAATTCATCTCACAAGATAATGTGTATGGCTCGAAAGGGGGTTGGAGCTACCTAATGCAAAAAGTTTATCTTACTCATTTCACTAGCTTTCTCACTGAACTATCCATTGGGCTTAACATTACGTGCATAATTCACGAAGAGTTTTGCTTCCTACACAAGCCTTTCTTTTAATACACCCATAAAATACCGATTTTATCCTTCTTGTTTACGGATTACGAATCTATATGGACCTTTACAGATTCATACACCTATCGTCTTATGAATTCGTAATCCGTAAGGTTCTTATGGATTGTAATCCGTACAAGTTAAAAAAAATTAAAATAATTTTCAAAATAATGGCCCAAGCATGTGTTGAACATGTGACCTTCACAATTACAAACACAATGCTCTAACCAACTAAGCTACTAAACCATTCATATTAAAAGTTAATTAATGTTATTATATATAATATTTCAAAATTTAATGCATATTTAATACACATAAATTTACATAATAATTTTTATAACAATTAATTTTAATCTAATATTTTTTTACATATATAAATTTCTAAAGTATATGAACCTATTATTTTATAAAATTAAAATTTCTAACATATATTAGCCCAATGTTTTTTATTCAATCATCTGATTTTTAATTAAACCATGATTTTTATTTTAAATTATTGTTCTAAAAATGCATATATTTTATAATTAAACCATGATTTTATCTAATAATGCATATTATATAACAATAAACTTAAAATAAATCATGATTTAATTAAAAATCATAAGTTTGAATAAAAAATATTAGGTTCATATACATTAGAAATTTTAATTTTATAAAATCATAGGTTCATATACTTTAGAAATTTATGTATGTAAAAAAATATATCATTAGATAAAAAATAATTATTATAAAAATTATTATGTAAAATTATGTGTATTAAATATGCATTAAATTTATAATGTTATATATAGCAACATTAATTATTTTTTAACATGAATGGTCTAGTAGCTCAGTTAGTTAGAGCACTATGTTTTTAACTAAAAGGTCACAGGTTTGACACATGCTTTGGCCATTATTTTGAAAATCATTTAAATTTTTTTCAACTCATACGGATTACGAATCCGTACCGAACCTTACGGATTCGTAATCTGTAAAGCTCATACAGATTCGTAATCTGTATGAAACTTACGGTTTACAAGAAGGATAAAATCAGTATCACATTGTGCATGCTGGGTGTGTTGGAAAAAATACTGGTATAGGAAGCTGAACTCATTCATGAAAAGGGCTTTATATTCGCCTTTTGGGGGCAATTTTTTTCCCATAACATAAGGAATTTTCTTCCTGCACCCAGCAAATCTCAAATATATCATTCATTTTTTCTTTAATTCTAAGATTATCCTTGTGTACTTTTTCTTCTTCCTTCATTTGTTTTCAACTTCTTCTTACACCATTTAGATTCTTCTTCTTACTTTGCTGAACTCTTCTTTCTGTTAGCTCGTGGTGATTTGTTACTTGCATTGACTTCGTCATCGTGGTGGGTGTTGTTGTGGTGGCAACGGCGGTTGGGAGGTAAGTGTATTACATATGCAAAATACCAACCATATGAGTTTAACACAGTAAAAAAACAGACAATGACGAGGCGAGAGCGATACTCACAATGATGACAGTGGAACGATGAAATGAAGGAGAGATTGAGGAAGCACGAATTGATGAGATGAAGGAGGGATTGATGAACGTATTGAAGAGAAGAGGAGGAGAGACTCACACTGACGCAATACAATGATGTGAAAGTGTAAGTTAATGGTGTGAGAGGAAAGATGAATTGAAAATCCGTATTTGAGATTTTAAGTAAAGGATAATTTGATTTTTCATTCCTTTTATTGAATGTATTTGAAATTTTTACTAGATGCATGAAAGAAAAACCTAATATAGAGCTACCAAAGAGCATTGAAACATGGTCCACAAAGGAATAATAAGCCCACTGAGCAAACACCAAATGTGGCAGCACATCATAAATTGCCTTTCCATACTTGCTTAATGCTCAAAATCTAATTAATAGAGATTAAATAATTTCATGTATTATTCATCGATAAAAGATAAAAAAAATCCGCATCAATAGTTTAATATAGTTAAAAAAGATAATAAATAATTTATGCTTATGTACATACTAGGGGTGTTCGCGGTCTGGATTGGATCGGTTTTGAAGAAAAAATCATCCGATCCAATTCCTTCGGTTTGGTCATTTAATCATCCATTCGGTTTGAAATTTTTTTCAAATCCGATCCAATCCAATCCAATTTTTTTCGGTTTGGATTGGATCGGTTTTCGGTTTTTTAAAAAGTCTAAAAATAAAACTTATGAGAATTATTTTTATCAAAATAAGGAGTATCTAACATAAACAAACACATTCATTGGACAAAAACAAACATCATTTTCTAATTTTCATTAGACAAACATGTTAATTGGACAAAATAAGAAACAATGTATTGCATTTTTGATTTTTGGGCTATGATGGGGAATAGGCCCAAGTAGATAAGGGGTAAAGTATAGTTTATAATTGGATCGGTTTGGATTGGATCGGTTTTCATCGGCCAATCCGAAAACCGATCCAATCCGGTGAAAATTTTCGGTTTTTTTTCGGTTTTCGATTTTTCGGTTTTCGGTTATTTCGGTTTTCGGTTTTTCGGTTCGGTCACCGCGGTTTAGATCGGTTTGGATCGGTTGATGAACACCCCTAGTACATACGAAGTAATATACCTGAAAAAGTTATTGTTTTTTTTATAATAATTATATTTCTATAGATTATAATAAGTATATTAAAATCCATTTTTATTTTATTTGATATTTAAATATAGTTATATTTCTTCAAAAATATTTAGCAAGAGTGTTTTAAATATTTTATGAGTATATTTATTTCTTTATTGTAGATTTGCACTCACTTCTTATTTAGGTTTATACACACTGTCAGGGGTGGCAAAAATATTTGTACTCATATCTACGAATAAAATTTCTAACTAAGATAGATGGTCAAATGAGTGCCCATAGATAATTTAAAAAGATATTGAAAATATCTTAATTAAAATATTGTTTAAATTTTTAAATTTTAAACAAACTCAAAAATTAATTTAATAGATAAAAGTTTGTTTAATTTATTAATAATTTGTATATATCTCACTTTATTTAACGTAGATCAAATAAATTTGAGTATTAATTAAGAAAATTAAGAAAGATGAAAAAATTTCTTTTGAATAAATAACTAATTATTTTTTGGGTGATGCCTGTCATGTGTCTGTCATGTGTACCAGGAATAAATATACCACAAGTTTTCAAAATAAAAATAAAAATAAAGGATAATCTTTTTTATTCCTATAAACCTATGTAATGAAATTTATTATTGACATAATGACATAAGATCTTATTATGTTTAAATGTGAGAGAATGATTTATTTATCAACGAAATCATGTTCAATTTTTTTTTTTTTTGTGTAAAATTTTCTTGATCAGTGTGTATCACGAGCAAAATTAGCACTATCAGCGGATTACTATAATAACCTGTATAGCTTCACCACCATCGCACAAGTGTCTTAATCTCGTTGCCGTGGTGTATTACCACTTTTTTGTTGCTTTAATATGCTAATGTCGGTAATAATAGACAGATATATCATTAATTAGAATTTAATTTATTTACAGTATAAAAAAAGTATACTATCAATCAGTTAAAAAATATTGTTAATATAACTTTTAATTTTTTTCGAAAGCATAAAACTTTTAAAATAATAATTATAAAACTCAATATATCATATATAGTTTATAATATTATAAAACTCTCTACACAATCAGTACATACCATGTACTCTGTTAATTAACCAAAGAATCTAATGATATTGATTGAATAAGTCTCTACAGTGAACGTACACATATAATATAAGTGTTGTCCCCAAATATTTGCTTTATTAGTCCCAAAAAAAGAATACCAATGATTATTTTGACGGCCCAATCTCAATCGCTTTTAAGTATTCTCTGTAAAAAAACTCTAGATTGAACTTTCAAGATGAGAAGCATGAGATAAAAATTTATTAGCCATATAGTCAATGCATTAATCATAATTAACCTACAAGTACAGCTGAATGATTAAGTTGTTCTATTATAACACTCCTTTTTTAATAATAAGCAAAACGTCAAAATAAACACGTATATTTATCACGAGCATCTAGTAATACTTGCTAGATTTATCAATCATAAGGGTTATCTTCTTTACTGGGATTAATAGCTCCTCTGCCATTTGCCGAAGTGGCATGACCACTATTAAGTACCAAAGTTGTGTTCAAATCCACCAATGGTTGCTTCACACTAGCATAACGAAAATGGACACACAAACATCAGCATGCCTATGACTTTAAAAAAAATATCAGAAACTAAATTTTCAATTAAATGTTTAGCAAACTCAAAAAAGGGTCATATCCTTTCAACTCCACATTTGTTATAATAAATAGACTTACTGTCATGAATATATGATTATACTAAACCTTAACCAAGATATATGTCTACAAAATCTCAAGAGTTTTGTTACCAAACAAACCTGTACAGTTGACATCTGATTTGTTGAATTAAAACCATTGTTGGTGTTTTGTGCAAGTTGTGGAATCTGATCCTTAATTAAGCCAAAGGATGAAGAAGCCTTATCCACAGTTTCCATAAGTCCTAAAGTTGATGGGTTGATAAAAGGTTCTCCTGGGAAAGAAAAGATGGGAGCATGTGGCATTGGAATGGGGTGACCCTGACTAGGATGATGAGTTCCTTGCATTTGGGGCACTTGAATAAATCTAGAGGACTCAATATCATTAGCATCAGGCATGCCCATTCCACAACCCACTCCTAACCGCATTTTCATGCCAGCACCTATAGATGGAAATGGACCCATACGTGGTGCATGCATGTGTTGCATTCCCGGAGGTAACATCATTGCAGGCATATATAAACTAGTTCCCATTGACATAATCTATGTAAAAAATAGTAAACAATTAATCTTACCTTACGATGCATAGATATTTTGAAAAATTAAAATCAAAGGATCAATGGAAGGGGGGAGAGGGAAAGAGAAAGAGTACTTGAAGTTGGAGTTGAAGTGTTTTGAGATACTCTATCGCCTCATCCAACATTGAAGCTTTATCCGCCTAATGCACATGAAATCAGAAAAACCAAAATAAATGAGAAATCGAGTACAAAAATAGAATTTAACTTCGATCATGGTATCAAAGTTAATTAATTAACCAAATAAATTGTGCTACCTGTTTAACAAAAATAATTAAAAACTTTTTCTTTAAGTGAAAAGGCTTAATTACTTCAAGGATGTGGCACTTGTTTTTTACACTAATTACATTCAAGGTATTAAACTGAACTTCTGTTATCATTGTTACTATTCAAGTTGAGAATTGAAATTTGAAACCCTATAAACAAAAGCTAAAACTTCAGTATTGACATGTATATTGCTTAAGTCAAGGCTAGCTAAAGCCTAATTAAAGAGGGCAAAATCTTTGTTTTTGGTCTATAAAAAATATTTTTACTTGTTAATAATATTTTTAAAAATGGAAAACAGAGTTATTAATTATTTAATAAATAATACTCCCTCCCGTCTTTTTTATAAAAAAATAATACAATATCTTTTGTTTCTTATAAAAAGGATTGAAGGGAGTATTAGTTTATAAAAAACAATTAAATGCGTTTGCAAAAAAAAACAATCTCTTCATCTTATGACTTTTTCTATTTACATAAATATTAATTATATGTTAAATATATCAATTATTGATTAACATAATTCTTTCAATTTTTTCACCTTTTATTTATCTCATATGTCCCTTTATTTTCTTTATTAATTAACATGATTCTCTGTTTCCTTCATTAATCATATTACCAATCCCTTCACCTATTCGTAAAATTCTTGTTTAACAAAGGCAAAATGATTTGCACTATCTGTTTGGCCAATTTGAAATTTGATCTTCTCAAGGATGTTTCATGATTACCAGTCTCAAAATAACTATACTGAGATTGAAATATAGCTGATTGAGTGTTGAAATTTCTATATACTGCTTGGGCCTCGAATTCTAGTGTTTATATAACTTTTATGAAATCTCTATCTTGTGGTGTAAGGGTTGGTTTCCATGATAAGAAAAAAAAAATCATAACAATAATAAATAAATAAAATATTTCCACAATAATTTCAAATAATCATGAATCCTACGCATAGCACAATAAAACTAGATTCATAGAAGATGGACAAACTCTACTTGCATGTACATATCTTTCATTATTAATTATTAATTATTAATTATTAAACACAAGCTCGACTCTATCATAGAAGAAGAAAAAAAATCAAGCAAAACATTTAAAAAAGACATTATGACTTTTTTGACAGCTCTACAAGCACCACCAATGATTTGATAATAACATTTTACGTTCCATCAAATTAAACAAACCGTAATATATCCAATTGAAGTGTCAATCCTCAGTGATAACCAACATACTACAATGTTAAAAACATTCCAAAGTGTACCAAAGCATAAACGAGAAATTAAGCAAAGGTCAACCTTATTGCAATTTGGTATAAGTTCTTGTAACGCACGCATCTTCTCATTGATCCTGTCTCTTCGTCTCTGCATATATAAATCCCAAAATTTTATTATCATATTCATCAGAAAAAGTAGAAACAATATACTTAACACACACTTAATAAGGAACATTTGTGGTAATTTAATAAACACAACACTGATTCTTGCTCACCCTTTCAGATAGATTATGCACTTCGGCTGAACGGCTTTTCTTGGCTCCATTTCGTCGTGCTGGAACTTCCTTGTTGACACAAACTGATTCTTCCTCAACATCCTAAAAAAAAAAGGTTGCACTATAAAACAAATAAGAAAACAATTTAACATAAAAGACAGGGTAAGTCTTAAGACACTAACTTCACTTTGGCTCTCAAAATCCTCAGTGTCTATACTTTTTCGCTTCAAAATTTGATTTGGATCCTCCGAACCCCTCTCTGGACCATTGCCAGAGCAAACAGAGGAAGAGACCACAGCTGGCTCCACTCCTTTTTCAACAGCTTTGTGTCCTTTATTCCCACTTTCCCCAACAACTACATTTGAAGTTTGATTTTGATCAACCTTGGACACATCTTTGCAATAAGGGTCACACTTTGTAGAAACAGTGCCATCTTGATCTTGATTGTGTGTGGCTGGTTTCTTTGGACACTCTCCACTTAGTTCAACTTTTGTTGATTCAGCAGGATTGGTCACAGTTGCAGCAGCACTTTTTATCTTTATTCCCACACTTCCTGATCTTGATGCCAGGCTAATGTTCTCAAGGTTAGCTTTGACAATAGCAGCAGGTTTTGTAAAATGGGAAAAATTCATCATGGTGGAACTACTGCTACACATAACTGGACCTTGCCTCTCCATCTCTAAGCTAGAAAAACCACTTGAGCCAGACGGAACATTATTTGCATTGTTTTCAGCTATATCTGCTACCCTGGATCTAACAGGTGCATATGAATAGTGTTTATGAGTGTCCCTAATTATCTTACTACAATTATTTCTTCTATCTAGCAAAGAAAAATTATTTGATGCTGAAAGCTCATTCATGGTGACCCCATATGATGATGGTTCATGGAAAAAATCAGTACTATATCCATGTTGGGAAGAGTCTTCCATTCCATAGTTGAACCAAGGCATCACCATGTCTTCCTCTTCTTCACTCAAACCCACTTCACCTGAAGGGACAAGCCTTCTAATTTCATTCAATTCAGCACCTAAATTCCCACACTTACCCATCCTTGTATTGGTAGAAATAGCATTATTAGCATATCCTATTGGAGTGTGAGATGGTAAGCAATGAGATGACAAAGTTTTACAATTTGGGCTCACTCTAGCTCTACTGGACTGACCCTGCACTGAAATCTGGCCCTTTTCCCAAACCAACTCAAACAAATCATTATTGGGTCTGCCACAAAAGTAGGGTTAAAAAAACAAAAGAGGAAACTGTCAGAGAAATAGAACAAAGATCAAATCAAATGGGATTAACAACAACATGCTATTGAACTTACACAGAAGATTGATCAACTGCACATGTGTTGTTGTTCATCTCTATAGGATCAAGTTTCCTTTTAGCCACACGGTATAACTCATGCAGAGGCATGATGAATCAATGTAAAGAAACACTCTCATAATAAAAGAAAATAAAACTTAACCACTACTATTGTCGTTGCATCCGACAAAAATACAATGTTGCTGCGAAGTGCGAACCACCTTTGACGGCCCAAACACGGAAACCTGACGCTAGCCCCATTGCACTGTTTGATTTGAATATAGGAGGAGAAAGATAAGAAAGTAACAGTAATAAAATATTATTCGTGGAACATGAAAATTTTATTTTTAGCCCTCATTAGGAAAGTATACTGTAACACAACTAATTAAATTAAATTAATAACAAAGAGCATCAGGGTCAAACCAATTCTTTAATAACTGATATATCACAAACAAATTAACCTTGCCAAGTAATGACCTCAAGACTTTGAAAATGATTCGGTCTTATAGTTGTCCAATCAGCATTCAGCTCAAAATACACCCAAGTTATAATATATTTCTAATATGGACCACACCACAATGACACTGATTCAAGGTTGAGATCAAGGGAAAAACCATGCAAATAACCAAAAAGCGAAAAACCTTATAAGAGGGAATCCAAAAAGAAACAAAATTTCGTGACCAACAAATTTTGTTAGCGCAAATAAGCAATAAACAGCATTTGAGTGATGATGTATTCGCAGTTCAACCTTGGTAGTTAACATGAGTCTTCAGAGACTGAGTCACGGGAGAAACCTCAAAATTTCAGAATGGGAAGGGACATGGAAGGCGGCGAAGAAGTTGCAGAGGAAAGCATACAGAACAGGAGACACATGTAACATGCAACAGAAGAAAGAGAAATGGAATAGATTCAGGGTTTTTTTTTTTTTTTTCTAACTATGGCTAATCAAGTGATTGCATTTGTGGTCGTTAAGTTGGTGTGGGGTCCATTATCTTTTGTGCAATCTCATACAAATCCAACGGTCACCTTCAACAAAGGTGAAGGAGCCACACCCTTCTTGAGTCTTGAGCGAGTGAAGCACACGCATGTTTTAAGTGTGCGAGACCATGATTAGATGAGCAGTGTCGCGTCCCTGTGTCTGTGTACTTGGAAGAAAGGAATATCATCATCATATTCTTTTTCACTCTTTGAATTTGTTGTCCTTGCAATATCTGATTAGGGTTGGAATTAATAGTACATTGTGGTGATGTTGTGTGACTGTGTGTGTGAGTGTTGTTATGTTGTATGATGTACCACAGCAACATCATATCGATAAAGAATAACCTAACCTGTTGGGACAAAGTGACCCCCTTTGTTGTGTATGGTTATGGACTTACGGTTACGAGCTTGGATGATAATTAATATTTTGGTTTAAAATTTGGTGTTAAGGAAAAAATAAATAAAGTCATTGACTTGGTTCCCAAGAAGAGAGGAAAATTGAATGAAAAATTAAAAAAGAAAATAATGTATGTCTTACATTTTTATTACACTAGTTTAATTTAAATTTTTTTTGTATCAATTTCATTCAATTCCACCCTACTCTACCAAAAAATCCTCAAGGTCGGATCTTCCCTTTGTTGTTGGGCTTGTGAAAGGGTTTTCACATTGGCTGTTTGCATTGTAATTATGGCGGCAATAATGACATCCTATTCTCGATTGTTTGCATTCTTACTTTGAGAAGAGGTTTTTACAATAGCACAATAAAAGTTTGATTAAATATTACATGAATTACTGATATGAAACTTTATTATATCATTATTTGAAAAAAGGTAAATAGACAAAAAGATTGTTTAACTGCTAGGTAGGTTTGAAATTGTAATACATATATAAATCTATATATAGTTATATATATAAGAGGAGACTCTTTATTTCACAAGAGTTAGAGTTATTCTTCATCGTAATTATTCATTTTTTTAAGATTTAACCGTGATGATAATAAAAAGAAGTACTCTTTGAGTATCTGGATCCTCCGTGTGTGTATACATATTATGTATTTGTATAATTAATGTATATATAAATAAAAATGCATTTTCATATTTTTTGGTACATTGTATGTAATATTTATTTAATATGTATGCTATGCTGACAAATATAAATACGTGCATGTTTTTCTACTAATATATATTTGCAGCCATCTGTATATTTGTTTTAAAATATTTTATTAAGATCTATAAAAATTTAACTGATACTTCTCCTTTCATAAATAAATTTTCAAATACCCACTAAATTTGAGTGCAATTATAATTACCATCCCTAACTCTTTTTTTTTTAGGTCTAGTAATCAGGAGCTAAAAATTATCTGGAGAAAACATATCACTTGGGTTGGGTCAGCCAGAAAGCGATTTGGCACCAATAATGTGGACCATTCTTTTATTTGTGGAGCATATACCACATCATGAACTGAGGATGAATGAAGCTCTTCAAATTGACCAATCAAGATCGTTATAATCATGAAGAGAAACGCTGACCATTTGCCTGTGGGCGTGGATTTCACGTGACTGGTTTTCTTTCATTTCATGAATCATAGTATAATTAATAGATTAGATGATGACATGTGACTGACTATTTTGTTTTGTTGTCATTCGTGTTCCATCATCCTTTCATGACTCACGCTGTCTCTGCCTACTCATATAACTTAGTTCCCGTCGTGTTACTAATGGCTATTCACTTAATTATCACTTTCAAAAATTAAATAATTTTTTTTTATCGATAATACTAATATCACCCGTTAAGATTGATAACATGCAATTGAAAAGTAAAAGTAAACTAAGTATTCAATTATTTATTAAACGAGTTAGTTTGATGAATTTTCATATTAATGTCTAGAATAACAAACTCTTTTTAAGTTATCTATAACTTGAATTTAACTGCAATAGTTTGTAACTAATTGCTATCAAGTCAATAGTCTAATAGGTCACACATACCTCAAAAGAAATAATAAAATCAATTGTTTATTTGTTTATCATTTTTCCGTGTTTTTAATTAAAGGTCTCAGCCACATATCCTCTCCTCTTTATCAACTCCTTCAACTTTTGCAACATTTCATAAATCTCGTGTCCTTGAATGTGACCTATCATTCGCATTGAAAACAAAGGTCCTGTTCTTAACATCAATCCAGCTACACCCACTCTCTTTCCTCACCCCATTGATCCCCATCAATCTTCTCACCTCATCAGCTTCTTCCAACATCCCATGTCTTGTATAGATATTTGAAAGCAGCCTATAGTTTCCTGGAATATCCGGTTCCATCTTGAAAAGCCTCTCTGCAACCTCTCTTCCCATTTCAACATTGGCATGCTTTCCACATGCCCCAAGAAAAGCCCCCCAAACCGACGAGTCAGGCTCGATTGGCATCAATTCAATGAACCTACATGCTTCCTCCAATCGACCAACATGACCAAGCAAATCAACCATGCAAGCATAATGCTAAAGCCCAGGTTCAATGTTATGAACATTAGCCATGGAATTGAAGTACTTGAAACCATCATCAACCTTCCCAAGCCATACAACACGGAAACACGAGTAATGTATTCCGGCACAACCCTTATCATAGGCGTGGATTTGTTGGCCCTGTGAAAGGAGCGTTTGTTGCAATGGGAGAGTTGAGGCAATGAGGCGTGAGGGTTTGTGTTGAAAAGATGGAGCCGCATTTTGCATACAAGAGGAGGAGGGTGTTGATGTTACGAGCTGGGACTGGTTTTAGGTTCTTCAGAGATACTTGAGGTCGGGAACTGAGGACAATTGCTGGAATTTTGCTACACCACTTCTGCAAGGCAAGGCAAATTAATGCTATTAGAAACTTAAAGAGAGAGAAATAAAAATATATATAAATAATATAACACTTGTGATTGATAAAAAATAAATAAAAGAATGTTCGCTTATCACTAGATTTGCAATAGCATTGTTGGTTAGTTAGCTACACTTGGTTTCTACTTGCTAGCCAAAGCGAAAAGCAGCTCACATGAGCCTTGGAAACATTGGGCCTTTGGGCCAGGCCTTCAGAAAGTGAGTTGGGTTCGCTTTATTTTTCTTGAAGCTTGAAAGTTTTGCCCTCGTATTGCTAATGCAGATATAATCAAATTTGAAGCAACCCCAAGGGATAGTGATGTGAGGTCCACGTGAGGCCCAAGATAAGTTTTTATTTAATACTTAATGGTTTTTAATTTATTTGCAATTAACTTTGCTAGAAAAAAGTTTATAATTAATCTATTAACTCTACTAATCACAATTATTAATGAATAATCTAACAAATTAATCAAAATCACCAATTTATAAGATTAAGAGAATCCAACGATACAATTAATAATAAAAAATGACCAAAATCATGGATTTAAAAAATTAGGGGACCAAAATTATAATTTAACCTAAAATTTAATATATATACAAAAACTTGTTAGAAAGCAAAAAAATTTATAGATTTAATTCTTAGTATATAATAGTAAGATCGAATAATTTAGTATTTAAGAATTTGTATTTATGAGATCTTATAAATTAATAAATTATTCGATTTTTTTTTTTGTAATCTGATAAATTAAACAACCATTTGTTACCTTTTTTTCGAATCATCCATTTAAGCATAAAGCTTTTTTTCTATTCTACAACTGAACTTATTCATAAAAATATTTTAGAATTTAGCTCCTTTAAAGTAATAACAAACCAAAAAAAGGGCTCCATTCACATGTGAGTGCAATTTCCTTGATTACTCCTCGCAATTGTGGTACTGAAAAAGAATATGCAGTAGCTGGCACACGTGATGGGCCAGTTTCTAACATGGAATGTCCGGTTAGCTTAACCACAACTCCACAAAATCTAAAGAAAAATATGATACATTGTAGAGAAAAGGAAGGAACAAGGTGGTATATTACAAGAGAAGAAAACAGTTACAGATAATTAACTTCAGAGTTGGTCACACTCTAAGTTCACACTTAACTTTCACGTACAATTGCTTTTACACATGCATGAAAGGTTTCCATTGTTATGAATAATTTCTCGAATGGTAAGAGTTATATTATTTGTATAATAAATTTTTATAACATTACGTACTCTTTCATTTTTCTTATTACGTCAACAATATGTTTCTTTTTTCTCTCTCTTTATTATACGTTTTTTTTAAAAATGTACATTCAAAGAAGAGAAAAAAGAGAAGGGTTAGAAATGTCTATTTAAATCTCTAAAAAAACGACTATTTAAAAAAAGTGAGGAAAGTAAAAATTTCACTATTTAAATTCTATATTCTAAAATTTTAATTTATAATATAGGTGTACATAGTGAATTAATAACCGTAAAGAATTAACAAGAAAGTTAACCTAATAAACAGAGTATCAGAATCAGATACGCAACTAAAAGGATAAAATAAATAAGAAAATGGTAGCTCCCACATGCTACCATAAGTCTTTCTCACTTTTCCTTTGGTCTTCAACTTTTAGTCACAGTGAGTTGTCCCTTGATTGATCCATTGCAAATGCTAACGTTCCAAACTTCAACAGTGTTTTTTAATTATCATTATTAAAATAAAGATTGTTCCATATTCGAATGAAATGATGATCACAATTCCAAACACCATTTACACGGTACGCGGCTAGGGAATCGCCTGCTAGTTACTACTACTTCTATACTATGTGTGTTAGAGCATTATAATAGTCTTTTATTAATACATTTTTAACATTTTTTTTATTGATTTTGTTCTAAGATGAACTAAGAGTGATCGATTATACAATGCCGATACAATTCTTCTTAGAATAAGTCCAATTCCGTGTATCCATAGCTTCCATGCGCTCTCAATCCATATAGGAAACGCGTACCTGCATAGACTCCAATGCTTACGTTAGAGCTTGATAGAGTAGCAACATTAATGGTTAGATAACATATCTGGTTCAAGTGGCCACAAGGAGTACTTATAAACAATCACCTCTAGGGTTGTGGTCCTTAGGTGATGATGAATTTGTTCTTAATTATAGTCAAGAGTGCGAGTCTCAAGGTGTAACGCCTGGCCTGTCATATGTAAGACTTTGTTGCCACACGAACAACTTCTTGTGTCAATGAGAATGGTGTGATTAGTGGTGATGGATAACTAAATAGTGATAGTTCTTAAGATAAGCTTGAATAAACGATCTAAGTATTTAATAATATTAAGAATATGTTTTGAATTCCATCTATTAATCAATAGTAATATTGGTGAAGTTTAAATCTGTATTCGTTATAAGTTAATTAAACCCCATTATCATTGTTGCAACGAAAAACATTAATTAAATGCATTTATTAGGTTTAAACATTAAATATGGTAATTACTAAAATAATTAAGTATTTTTAAAATGATTTTCATATTGTCAAAAAGTAAATTACACTCGCACCCCATGTATTTTTCTTAAATTGTATCTAATATCCCTCCCTTGTTATACATTATTTTTACCATCTTCTATTAATCTCATTAACTAAAGTCAATTGAAATATATGAGTAGACGAAATTTTTCTTTAGAGTAAACTACACTTGCATCTCCTGGATTTTTCTCAAATTGTACCTGATACCCCTCCCTTTCTATACATTACTTTTACACGACAACGCCAGTGTTTAGGGAACCAGACGCATCTGTGATGATGGTCGAAGCTATGGCAGGGGACAAGTAGATAGTGGAGGTGGATATGGCGGTGGCGGCGACTACAGTGGTGATGGTTGTTCCGGCTGGACTGGGTTCGTCCAGACGCTGTGTTGGTGGGCGAGGACAACGATGATGAGGAAGAGAAGATGTTGCCGTGGGAGAAGGAGGTGGTGGTGATAAGTGAAGAGTGATTGTTAAAGAAGAGGAAAGTTTGTAAAATCCAAGATATGATTTTGAGGAAGAATATAAAGGTATTTTAAACATGAATTTTCATTAAAAGTCATTGACCAATATATGCCTTTTTTTGATAAATTATTAAATGGTGTTTAAGAAGGAGAAAATTTAGGATTAATGTGAGCTAACCTTAATTAGTGTTTATTAAATATTATATAAGCATTAATTATAAGTTACCACTAAAATTAAGAAATTCATTAAAGAATTAATTTTTTATATTTAAATGTAATAATTAAAAGCATTTATTATTGTTGATGAGGCTTTTTTTTTAAGAGGTTGTTGATGAGACTATGATATGAAAAGTTATAGTGGTTCACAAAATTAATTTAATAAACACTTTATTTTGTAGATTGCATGGAATTTTTTAAATGGAATTTACATATTTTTAGTTTTTTAAAATATTAAAAATCCCAACTATTTAAATAAGTAACTGTGAATGGTAAAATATAAGTCATTATTTTATTAAGAGATTTAACTTACTTGATTGAGAAATTATATGAATAGAGTAAATTTTTTAATTATATCTTTTACTTTTTTTGAATAAAAAAATAATTTTACTTTAATTAATTGATAAATTAAATGTATAGGCATAGAGATATGTTATTCACATATTAAATTTATTGCCTACAAATAAGCACCCCCACCCAGTGCCTTACTCGTCATTATCACATCACAGTAGCAAAGCAAATTCGCAGTTGGTAAGAGAAAATGGCCGACGATAGGACAGCTACCTGCATCGACATCCTCCTTGCCATCATCCTCCCTCCTCTTGGTGTCTTCCTCAAGTATGGCTGCAAGGTCTCAATTTTCTAATTCTTTTTATTTTCTTCATTAATTAATTATCTGGTTAATTATATTGCTTCTACTCTATATATGTATGTACGTGTAATTCATTATTATTTGTTGGTACTCTGCTCCATTTACAGGTAGAGTTCTGGATCTGTTTGCTGCTTACCCTTTTTGGCTACATTCCTGGAATTATCTATGCTGTCTATGCTATCACCAAGTGATCGATCATATTCATCATTTTAATTTTGTAAGTAACCTTTAATTTTCACTCTTCTTGTTGGATTTTTCTTAGAAGGATGTGTTGTTTTAAAATTAAACTTAAGTAGAGTACTCATGGCATGCATGTACAAGATGGACTGAACTCTTTATATATTAAATTATTATTTGATACGTATTGTTTTAAGATCCAACTCCAATTACATGGTTTATTAATTCGATTAATGGAGGTATTACTATTTTTTTCATTTTTAAATTATCCGTTAAACATGAAATAGTTTTGGTTTTACATAAAGAGACGGGATTTTGATATAGGATGGGTTGAGATTTTGGAAGGTGTTTCCTCTTGGATTTAATTATAAATTGGATGCAAGTTGTAACTTGTAAGCAAGCTCAATATATATGCCTTCACCCCAAGGCCACAGATTTATTTCTGTTGTGAGATTGCTTTTATTCTTGAGCATTCTTTACCAGCCCAACTGCAGCCAAATAATAAAATTTACAATCTCAATAGAACACTAATTATGTGGAGAAAAAAATAGTCTCATGGATAGGGATTCAGATTTTCTACAATTTATTATGTGTTCTTGCTAAATAATTGTGGTTAGGTAGTACCGTAGTATCTACTTTGCTCAGTTTTACTTTGTGTTTTGTTGAATTTCCTTCCGTAATAATAAGGAAGTGGACCTTCCTTTTTGTTTCGTGTGAAAGAGGTGGATCTTATACTCACTAGTGAAAATCAATGATTTTTTGTTTGCAGGTGGAGAATGAATAATTTGTCAAATTAAAGGACGACGGTTATGCATGTTCCTCATCAACTCCAATATTGATGTTCCTGTATAATCGTTTGATCTCAGATGGACAAATGTGATTCTTTTTTGTTTTCTGTCTATCGGTCTCAATATTCCTTTTTCATTGTTGTGTTTTGAATTACTGTTATTATTTGTCTTGTATGGAAACAAAATGTAGACATTGTTTTGTGGTCTCTATTCTTAATATATGGTATTGTATTGAAATGTACTACTTGGTTGGTATTAATTATCTTGTTCAGCTTTCTTAACTAAACATTAATGTATTCAACAAATTTTAAGTTTTTAACCATATTTAAAACGAATGTGTTAGAGCATCTTTAACATAAAAGCTCAATTTGAATTTTTAACTCTTTTTTAATGAATATTTTTATTATTAAATAAGATTTAGGAACATTTACTAATTTTAATTTACTTTAATAGTCGAACTCAACTTAAGTTGTTAACTTATTTTTAGTGAATCGCGTTTAATCTTTCTACTCATTCAATAACTCTCATTTTAATTTAAAATATTTTTTTAATAATTAAACAATCTTGATTAAAGAATTTATATCAAACAACTTCTATAATGACTTTATAATTAAGAGCCCATTTGCTCAAATGGTTCAACTATCTATTTCTTTCAAATTAATAAAATTTTCTCTTTTCTATATCTCTTTTTTTATTTTTTAGAGTGTTTTCGTTAAGCAATGAGAGAGTTATCTTTTATGGACTTCGTTCATCATCGTTTCCGACTAGATTCTTTCTTATCTTGCTAAAAAATAAAAACAATGCTTAACTAATAGGATTAAAAAGTGGATTAGTTGGACATGCAGAATGGATTGCCACAAAATTTATACAAGAATTTAAATTGTTATGCACAATGTACTAAAGTGTTAATTAGTAAAAAGGTTCTAATTATTAAAATGATTGGTACTATTTTATCAAAATATAATAAATATTTTAAAATATATTATGACAACATAAATTATTAGAATAATATAATATTTGTACATTAAGAAAAATTAAATTCAATCTAAAATTACATATTAAAAATGATGCTAAATTTATAGGTCATGTTCATTATATGTGTGTTTGATTTGTCATTTCAAAACATTTAATCTATACTAAATTATAAATAAAAAAGTTTTATTATAAATTTTGTAGTACCGTCTTCTTCGATTCCTATATATATATATAAAGACAATAAAATATAAGAAATGTTTGTCCAAACACATCCACAACTATAGGTTGGCTTGTCCCAGCCGTTAGGCAAGCCTAACAAAAAGGAGTAAGGGAGTTTCTAATAGCTCTGTTAATTAACTATTGTCAATGGGACTCTTCATGTATTTTTGTTGCACATTAATTATTAATTTTCGGTCAATATATAAAAAACTAGTTATATATTTTTTGTAGATTAGATCTTTTCCAAACCCTCTCCCCATGATAGTATATAGTTTTATTTACAATTTTTATAACACTCCTTCACAAAAAAAAATAAATTATAGAATTTATCTTATCTCATATTTTTTTTTTATTTCCCTCCCTGTTATCAAAAGTCGCGAAAAATAAGTAAAAAAGAAGTCACTTTGAGAACAAATCAAAATTTTAAGATTGATAATACCAAATACGGCCGCGAGACACCTGCTTTCTGTTCTGTTGGCTTGGAACCAAGTTGGCAATTGCGTATCAAATTTCGCTTTCCATATTTTATTTTTTTTTTAAAAAAACATTTTCATTGATCCTTTAAAATTACATATATTATTATAACTTAAATCATTTAAATTTTTTAGTCAATAATATATTTTAAAATATTTTTAATTGCAATTTAAATCTTATAAATTTTTTATTGACCAATTGATTTAAATATTATTTTCAATTAAATTAGTTTGTAATTTTTTTAAAAGCTAATTTGATAACAAAATTTTAAAAAGATTAAAATGCTAATAGTTAATATTTACTACACAATTGTATTAAGAAAATTAGCAGTGAACAGTGATAAATAAATAACATATAGTATGGATAATAACACATTTTTCAACATTCTCTTTTAAAAAAACACATTTTCAACATACTTTTTGTAATATATTAGATAAAATATGTTTTTTCCTCAATTTTTTTGAAGTTCAATTTCTCTAAAATTATTTGTCTTATTTTTACTCCTTTAATTTGGAAATATAGGACTTGTAGTCCTTAATATATAGTTTACATAACGCTTATAAAGGAATGAAAAGTATTGCATATTAAAATTAGAGAAACAAAAATAATAAAAAACTTTAAAGAAATTAATACCAAATTATTTCTTTTAAAGAAAACAAAAACATATTATACTCTGATATACATTATTGAATTTTTCTAATATTATAAACTATACGAGTCTCATAACTTCATTTACAATTTTTACACAAAAAAATTGTACAAAAAAACCTTCATTTACAATTTTATAACTTTTATTAAAATTTAAGTAACAATAAAATATTTATTAAAAATAAAGTGTTAAAAATATATTACTAAGTTAATATATTTAACAATAGACATACAATAAACTTTAATTTAATTAATTTAAGAAAATACGTGAATATTATAAATTTTTTATATTATCTTCCATTCATATATAAGACACGCAATAAGTCAAAAACCTAGTTTATCCGATCTTCAATGACCAGGAAGCATAATTTTGCTGACATATCTGACAGGTAAGAATAAGATTTCGGTGTAAAGCATACTCCAAATCGGATCAGAGAAAACTAGAAGAACCAACTTTATTAGCGATAAAATAAACTTGAATACTTTTGATACATTGCATTAAAATCGTTAATTATCCTTGCTTTTAATTTTTTATTTATTTCGAAGGGGTTGCTTTTAAATTCTGGGATTAGATGGATTGGTCGCAAGATATCAGTATCACCGACTACATTGAAAAATTAATAAACAAAGTAACAAACACTTACAAAAGGGTAAAGATAAAAAAAATATAAAGTTTATTGGATGACTAAAAGAAAAATAAGAAAAAGAACATGAGTTTTGATTTTTTTAATAAAAATTAATAAATTAACCATTAACATTTTTGCTTGATAAAATAAAAACAAGAGATTCAAACTAATTAAAGCATTTTGGCATAAATAATTTAAATTTTCTAGAATACACTTTATCTCCTTAATTATCAAATAAAATATTAAATATATTTTATGTTTTATATTAAAAATTGAATAAAATATTAGGAAAATTAAAAAATATGTTTAAAAGATATTATATATTATTCTTATAAGTTATAGCAGAAAAACAACTCACCATTGAGGCTTCTTTATACCCTAGCAAAATTTAGATACTCCCCAATCCGACAAACCACAAACAACAATAAACAAATTAAATTAAGTAGTAACAACATATCTTATGCGCATGGAATAACTAGGAAGAAGAGTTACACAATTCGTTTAACTTTTTCCTTTTAAAATAATTACTTATTTTATTAAAACTTTATCAAAAAGTATAAAAAAAAAAAATCAATATAAGCTGACAGTACCTGAAGTATAATCCAGACTGCAGACTAAATGCGTAGGGGAACCAATCATGCAACCACACTAATATTTAATTTATCTATTTTTTAAAACTTTTTTCAAATGTTTACATCCAAAAAATTAGTATCTACCAATTTTTTTATGCAACAACTAGTATTTGGAAAACTCGGGAGTGTCCACCATGCGGCAACACCTGATTGTCATATATGATTAATTATGAGTGATGTTTTGATATTAATGTTGTTTTTCTTGTCATAATGAGAGTTTTACCTAGTTAATTTGTATTGATATTAAATAAAAACTTTTATTACATAGACAGAATGAAACTCTAATTTTTGAAAGAAAAAAACTAAAAATATCTATAAAAAAAAATTATTGCATTGATTTTGTAAAACTACATATTTTGAAATAATTATTTTTCTTTAAAACGTGCTATATCCGGGAACGGAGGAAGTATCTAAGTTTTGTTTGCATTTAATTTTGGACCATTATAATTTGTATATTAATGTCCGGATAGTATAAAGAGCATGTAAACTTAATTATAACAAATCTTGAAAACTTTATCCACGTGACATTAGGGTTAGTTAAATAAGGCCATTTTGTGGTAGTTGTATTGTAGTACTAGCCTTGTCTAAGATCCCATATGGGCCTACAACTAGCTATGAGAATCAACTTAATTCATTGAAGCAATTCGGAGCATTTAGAAGCTATGTCATCGAATTTGATTAAATTTTTTTGTGTACGTACTCTTGTTCAAGAACGTCAAGGAGTGTATGCAAATGGATTTTCAGTTTGAGTGATTTGTTTGTGTAAACATATATTAAATTTATATCCCTTTCTTTGTCACAATTTTTTTTTATACCCCTAACTTATGTGACTTATATTTGAACACTTTCTCTCACATGTGATTTGTTTTCAATAGTTTAAGTTTGTATTTCATATTCAGACATCAGAGGTTTGGTTTCATTGCCTAAAATTTCTGTCTTTCCTGTGTTTTAAACGTCTCACATTTGTTTTATTTTTAAGCCTTGTTTTTCAATTTGACCAACACCCCCCCCCCCCCCCCCCCCCCCCCCCCCCCCCCCCCCCCCCCCCCCCCCCAAAAAAAAACCCCCAATCTCGAACTCAACAAAAATAATTATACTAACGATAGTTAATTAAATAATAAATGCTAGTAAATGAAAACTTTCTTTTAGTGATGATCGTCTAGTATAATAAAGTAGAAAAAATATCTGGGTTTAGTAAATTAATTAACCAATAAAAAAAGATATTATCAGCAAATGCAGGTTGTCATAAATGATTAAGGATATAGACGAAAAATCTTGCGTCATAGGCATAAGTTCATGGGTGAGATTGTGAGAATACTAGTTTAATTTGACTTATTTGTTACTGGACCATTCTATTAGTTCACCTTTTTAAGGAGGTTTGGGTTATGACTTGCGAATATTAATCTATCAGGAGAGTTGTATATCTTGTTATTCTCACCCCCTGATCGATTATTAAGTACACATTCCACGTTATGATTTTATTTATATATTCTTATCAAAATACTCTTCACATAAATACATTTTTGTTTTAGGCAATATATAAATAGGAAACATTTTTCTGTTATGTATTAACTGGTGCAAGGGGTGTGAATTCGTGCCAATATTGTATATTGGGAGCACACCTATTCTTAAATATAAGGTTTGTATATTGGGAGCACACCTATTCTTATGTATAAGGCTACATTTGATTTGAGTCTTTTTTCATTTTATTTTTAAGATTTAGAAAATATGTATCAACAAGAAAATATTTTAGATTATCACTACATATTTACTTCTTCAAAAAATACTAAAAATGTTGATATGTTATTTTTAGTTTTAGGCCTATTTCTTAAAATATTATCAGAGAAAATGTATTCTAAATTTTAAGCAAACAAATTTTATTCTTATTTTCTGTTTTCTGTAAAAACAATAACAAAAAACACTTAAATCAAGCGTTTGCTTAAGGAATACACATTTTCTTTTTTTTTTTTTGTGTTGGAAGTCAAACCCCTTAATGGCACAACAAAAACACGTTTCAGTGTGTTTTGTAAAAAGATACACAATAAAAACGTGTTTTTATTGTGTTGTACATGTTTAACCTGAAGCCTCAAACAGACGGAGAAACACTTGAATCATTCTCAATCAATCATCAATGAATTCCATTAAAGCATTATGATAAAACTGATAAATTGATATAACAATAAACAAGCGTTAAAGAGTTAAAATGATTCTGTTAAAATAATAAAATGCAGCTTATTGACACATAGAGAGTTAAAATGTTCTACATGGCTCAAATATTAAATTTCCCATGAACGAGCATCATCATGATAGTATTTATGCCATTGCGTTCAAGAGGAAGTAGTCGAGCCTCATCCTTCAAATAAACCTTTCCAAACAAAGTTAGAAAGCCCCATATTACAAGAGTAAATTACACTAATTATTATCTTTGGAGTTTTGTAAAATTACACATTTTTTTAACATTTATAGTAACTTTCCTTACAGAGGAACATGATGTAATATTTTTCAAATAATTAAGAAAATTAGTATAATATATAAGAAATATCGATGTGATATTTTTCAAATAATTAAGAGAATTAAGAGAAGTTAGTCCATAAGTAGAAAAAGGTAAGGAAAACTTGTGTAATTCTGTCTTTTACCATCTTTAAAATATGTATAAAGTTGCAAAATTATTACCAAATAAAAAACTATTATTTATTGGTTAAATTAATTTTAGCTCCTTTATTTATTTATTAGGGTCAATTTGGTCCATTTATTTTTAAAAGTTTCAATTAAGTTCATTGTTTTATAAAATAAGTTTAATTTTATCCCATTTTAAACCAAATTTAAACTCATGTTTTTTCTTAAATGTCCAAAGCTAACAAAAAAAAAGACTAAATTGAATTCATTTAAAAAAATAAGAGACTTAATTAAATCTTTTAAAATAAAGGAACCATATAAAACTTACTTAAAAAAATAAATGATCTGATTTAACTTTCTAAAAATAAATTAACCAAATTGAACCTATTAAACAAATTAAGAAAAAAAAATAGCCTCATTTATTCATCCCAAAATTATCAGTATCCGCCACTACTTCGAGCTCTATATTGGGCCAGGTGGTTTTACATCCATAATCAGCCCATTTTGGACTTATATGACTTTCTTTCTAACTTTTTTATTATTTGTGGACCCAGTAATATTAAACTTTTCGATATGCATATCGTTGTCACTTGTCAACTATGCAACCACCATAAAAATTAAAATGACCATTAACATGCAACTTTACGCATAATTGATTTCTCTGAATGTTAGCCGAATGTTTAAACGCTCTAAATACCCGGTTACCCAAAACTATACTCAAGATTCAATACAATTAGCATACTCAAAAAATGAGGATTGATCGATGAATGAATCACTGCTGGGAATTTGAGTTCAATGGTGGTGACACATTACTATTTTGTTTTTAACTAGATAATCATATAATATGAATATATATTTTTTTACATATATTTTGTCTATCCCAACCCAACAGCATCGACTGTGAGTTGCATTAATATGTATAGACAGAATGCCTGCAACGAAGGGTTCTAGAAGTTCAAATTTCAAAATATGTATCTCAGAAGCAATTTGACTAGATGCTGCTTCTTCGATAAATAATTGTAGTATATTTGGCAAAAGTTCGCCGCAATGGATCATAGTCAGAATGTGATTCTTATGTAGTGAAATAGTGATAAAGACTAGTATAAGGAAAAAGTGAAACCTGATTATTTTGTTCCTTGTGGTAAAACAATTATTTGAATGATTCAAAGGAGAATGTTCTCAACTTCTGATTACAAATATCAGTTTTGACTGATGTTTACATCAAAGGCTAAGGGTAAAGCCTTTAGTTAATTAGCATTTTGAACACAAGATGATGCTTGTAAAACGCGGTCATATCCTTGCTTTAATTTCTACTGGACAGTCTATAATTCAGCAAGATTCAAGCAGTTGATTATTCTCCAGCATGTTGATTGCCTGCTGATCAATCTCCATTCAATTGTGACCCATGAAGCATGGACTCTACCGGTATCCGCGCCCGACACAACAGTGACATGTTCATATTAAATATAACCAACAAACATGTTCATCAATTGACACAAAATTGTCCTAACTTAATCAAGAGACAGTATAAGTCTTGTGTGTTTGAATCTTGGTATGAAATTTTATTAAATACTTACACAAAGTATTTACTGTTTATAATTAATTATCCTTAAAAGCTCGAAACAGCATTGCCTCTATGTGTTCTAAACAAAAACAAAAACAAAATTTAGAACATACAATTAATGTAAAAATATCAATAAAGAGTATAAGTACTTACAAATTTAAATTGGGACAATTATTAGACTTTACATATAATTATTGAGTTATCCTGATCTCAACATGAGACAATTACTCAATCTTATTTATTTCTAATGCTATTATCATACATTAGATTTACTTTAAAATTAGTTTTTTCCTCATCTTCAATATATATTTTCTTGAAATATAATAATAGTTGTAATAAATAATTAACTTTAATTATTAAATTTTAAAAAATTAATGATTAAAATAAAAAATAATTTTTTAAAGTTATTTTTAAAAGAAATTAATCCCTTCTTATATATATATATATATATATATATATATAT
>PYAF01002464.1:998076-1009020 GCA_007407185.1 Glycine tomentella
ATGCATTAACAAATTATATTATTATATTTTAAGATATTTTTTAATTATTATAATTTGTATAGTAAAAAATAAGGATGTATTCGTTAATAAAACTCTTTATATAGAAAATTATTAGTTAATGCACCTATCTTTTTTTTAGTACTTGTGCATAGCAACTTACACTATAAAATTTGGAGAGAAAAAACCAACAAACTTATTTACTTAGTAAAACTAATTTATGCATATTATAGTAATGAATAAATCCACACCATTCATTCTATTATTCTGATTGTTAAAAACATATAAGTATTTTTTTACAATATTAATGTTCTTGAAACGTACGTCCATCATGCATGGTATTATTGGGCATATTGGCTCAACCAAATTGATATATATATTTTTAAATAAAAGACACTAAATAAAGGGTGTTAACATATATCAAACAAGTGTCGATGTCAGATTTCCGATTGGACAAAAGAGCAATATAGTGGAAAAATGTTCTGTGGGAACCATATGGGAGTCGAAAAGGGGGATTCAAGGCAAGGGTCTTAAAACAATCGGCTAATAACACATGAGAAACATACAAAAGAACTCCAGGTGTCTTGAAAAGGTTGAGTGTAATAACACCCTTAGCATAGATGGTCACCATTATGTCCTGTAACACAAAAGGTGTACAACACTTAAGAGATACCATTTCCTTTTAGCCTGGCATCACTAACTCATGCACTCTATTTTTTATTGTTATTTTCATTTGGTTTAATTTGGTTCAGAATCCAAAAGGAAATTAGAAGGAAACCATTAGTGATGAGAAAAAGTAAAGAAGACAATATTTATTTGTTGACAAATGTCAAAGAAAGAAAATAGATGTAGACAAGACAAGGGAATAATCTCAACAAAACCGTAGGCAAGTAAATTGGCTCGCCACACACTCCCCAAATTCTGTGTTTACTCGTCTTTGTTTACTTGGTTAGGAGGGTAGATGGAAGTTGGAACATCTCATTCGCTGAAAATAGAGAGCTAAAACACTTCACACTTAAAGGTGAAGCTGATAGAAAAGGGGATTCTTACCTACCTTTTAAAAATGAAATGTTTGGTTGATTATTTTTTAGGACTTTTTTTTTCTAGAATTTTTTTTTAAAAAAAAATTGTGAATATAGTTTTGTCTAGAAATTATGTTAAATAAAATAAATTAATCCAGGTACAAACTAAGAAAGTTAATTCTCACACTAAATTGACGTGATGAATATTGGTTATTATGTCATTTCATCATCTAAGCGGTTTTGTCAAAATATTATGATAAATTATCAATTTTAAAATGCGTTTTTTTATTCTATTATGTGTTTGGATAGCCTATGGTTGAGATGGATAAACATTAATTTTAACCAAAATTTATATGTTTTAGATTATGTTTAAAATTATGATAGAATCAATTATGATACATAAAAATCATGATAGAATTGAAATAAGAGTAACTTCTAATTTTATTAAAATTAATTTTATAAAATCAATTTTATTCAAAATTTATTTTGTCATCATCAATTCAAACACACTAAATTTAAAATGTATCAGTCTTTAAATAATACTTTATACTAAAGTAAAAAGTAGTTTAGATTTTTTTTTTTGGTGAAAAAAAAATCCACCGGTTCTTATGACATCAGCTGATTACTGTTTTATTATCCAATACGATCTCCAGTTTTTGCTTTTAAGTTTGTGGGACGACGGTGATGAAGTAGCTAGAGTACTATAACTTTCTCCATTATAATCAGCAATATTTGGTTATTTGTTTTACCTAATTCACTTCCAAAGTTGAATTACCAAATGTCGGAACAAGCTGGTAAATAATATATACGGAAGGAATAAAGACGGGCAGAAAAGAAAAGAAAGGAAAGAAAGGGGGCATCTTTTAGGAACTCAAACCATAAAGCGTGTGAAAAGTGAGATAGAATGGGAAATATGCATGTACAACGTGCGATATTGTGCTTGGAAAAAAAAAAAAAAAAAAAAAAAAAAAAAAAAAAAAAAAAAAAAAAAAAAAAACCTCCCAGTGAGAACAAGTAGAATTTCTAGTTTTCTACAGCTTGCTGGTAAATACTCATATTCATATAATTAAGATTAACTTTCCATATGTGAAATTAAAGGTGCTCAAAACGAATTAAGGTTAACAACTGGATCTCCAGTTTGAAATAAATTTAGATTCTGAAAATTAAATTTTTTAGTTCGACCTGAATCCAAACTTGTCATCATTTGTGCCATCATCAAAATAATAAAGAAATAGGTCCGAACAAAATAGTAAACTGATATTGGATTTTGAAAAATTTCATCCCAACTGATTCCTGTATATTGTATATGGTATGGTTTGGTGCCTGTGCTTGGGATACTTTAATAATTAGAGTAGTGATAGGTGGGCATTTGTACAGTGCATATATGTCGAATTGACAATGTATGTTGATTTCAGTTTTTGTCTAGATTACGCATTGGTGTTTATGAATCATTTTTGTAATAACTATCGTGGTAAAAAAATTATTTTAAATAAAATAATTTACAAATCTTATAAAAACTGACAAGCTTATAAATCATTAAAATAGATTAGTTTTGTTATCTATAAAAAAAAATTGATTTCACGTGCATCAAAACTTTGTTTTGTTTTAAAAAATTATCCATTAGCAAACAATTGTGTGTAATATCGCATTATTTCTACAATAAATATGTCGTTTCAAATGATTTCTTTATAATTATAAAGCTGAAGTTTTCCAACCCAAAAATTAAATGTCTCCCTAGTGAAATATCATTTTAACTTGAGAAATAATTTGGGTCAGTTTATTAGTTAAAAAGTAGAGACCATTGTTATCTATAAAAGATGAATTGATGTAAATAAAAAGACTAAATTGATTGATTTTTTTGTTGTTTAACAACAAAATTGGTAATTTTCATTTTTCAATGGAATATCAATCTTAAATCTTGGAAGGGCCAAAACGTGTTTTACTTTAAAATCTTATATATATTACTTGAAGTTATACGCACTGCATTTTTATGCACTCTCTCAATCATAAATTTCAAACAAAACTGATCAAGGCAATACAGCAAAGAGATCGTGACAACAACGGTGCACCGGAAATTATTAGAAATATACTCATGGCCAAGGAGATCAAGGTTAGAGTTAGGTCTCAAACCAGCAGCGTTCTAAACCATGCCAGTAAGTACAAGCATATTTGTATATATATGAGAATTAAGAATATATGACTATGTAATATCTTCGAGGAAGTATATATGCGTAACAAAATAAAACCAAATTATTATATAAACTATAATATATTTCATTATCATACAACTAAAAGTTAGAAGCATCACTTTATGTATATATAATCATTAAATCTATAGAAATAAACAAATACAGTGATATATGCCATATATATGCATGCAGCTTTCTTATCAGATCAAGGTTGATGGTGAACACGGTTCTTTTGCTTGTCAATGAAAATACGAGCTTTCTTGTCAATATTGGGCGAAGCTACCCCCCAAGTCCCTTTGTCGTAATCGCTGGGCCAATCACGAACTATCTCACGGCCACGACCATGATCACTACGCCCTCCTTTCGCCTTCTTATTACTCTTGAAGAAATTGAAAACAAAGAAGAAACTAAACGAATACTTACCACCTCCCATGATTAATAACTCTTCCTAATTTTCTTTGGCTTATGTATGATGATATGAGGCTAGCTAGTTCTTTTCAAAATTGTTAAGTAATGAATGAAAACACACTGATGAAGCTAGCTAGGATCTCAATTTATATATATATATATATATATACATACATACATACATATATATATATATATATATATATATATATAGCACGTTGTGAAGGCTAGCATTGTAAATAAAAATGGTTGGTGAATACTAGAGAATCTGATACATGAGGACTCAAATCAGCGGCGATGATGAGATGGCATGGCATGGAAACAAATGACAATTTGAAGGTACAAAATGCTTTTGCCATAGCACATTTGTTATGGTCCGCTAGTCACGTACTTGACTGGGACAAGCTTTTTTGTGAAGGGTAATTACTGTTAATTAATAATGCTGGCTATGCTTATGTACTTTCTCCTCGCCTGAGTGAAGAACATTCACGTTATTATTATTATTATTTCGCTTTTATCTCTATGCACGTAATTCTGTGCCACAATAATGGGCTTACCTAATTATCTACCTTTCCTTCCCCCACCACCACCTAACCCTTCAAGCCGTTCTCGAAGACAAAAATATATATACCAACCCTTCTTAAACTTATTTCTAGAGGGACACTTAAATTTTAAATTTGTCTAAATTGAGTTTTTTGTTCTTGTCATTAAATAATTATTTGTACATCAAATAATTAACCAGACTTTATCATTCATATATGTTGAATTGGAAGCCTTAAATATTGATGAATTGTTTCTTGCTACAAATATTAATTATTTTATGTAGTATTAATATTTTTATATATCTTAAAGATCAAAGTGAACACACTTTAATTGAGTTGTCATCTTCCGCTACATCACTGTGAGCTCTATGTTCATCTGGGACGAGCCCACTATTCATTTCGAATGCGCGCATATAACTATCTACATATTTTAACATTAACTTTTTAGAGTTATTATTCATTTTTATCATTTATTTTATTTTTAGATTTAATGGTTAAGATTAATTATTTATTATAATCATTAAATTAAAATGAATGATGAGGATGAAAAATAATTCTAAAATAATTAATGTAAGTGAATTGTGTGTATATATATATATATATATATATATATATATATTAAAGGATTACATATCAATGATGGCGATAAGAAATGCGTTCTCCAATTGGTATGAAACCTATCCATGATATGATTTAACTATTTAAGTGTGAGATGGATAATTAACACAAAAAGAATTAGATTGCTTTTGATTTAACTATTTAAGTGTGAGATGGATAATTAACACAAAAAGAATTAGATTGCTTTGGAGGAACTATATTAAAATTTAAAAGAATAGGTGTTTTAATTGGCTAGCTCAAGTGGCATATATACTATTTACATCGAAAGAAAGGGTTATAGGACCAAGTTTTTTTAATGTAAAGATGCTCAAAATATTATTAGACAAGATCATGGTTTAAATAAATAAAAAATCAAGGGTCCAGATTCATTATATACATGAAAGGCATACAGGAATAACAGATTTCACATTAATTATTTTAACAGCTCATGGACAAAGAGATTTATATTGGAATATTACCTAAAGTTTAAAAATCAGTTGTGCAAAGTGTACTTTTTGCAAAGAGGAAAAATTCACAGGAGATTCTACACTTCCTCCTTTCTAAATTTAACCTAATAACACTTGATAAGGCGAAAGATGGTGGGTAAGAGGTAACTGTTAAGGACGGAATAAAGGGAGAACCAAAAAGGAGGGAAAAGCAAATTAAGAGTCTTAATTTGGAGCTCAAGCACAAAGAGCTTGATAAGAAACATGTACAACGTACGGTAATGTTTGCTTCTTAAAGAAAACCACAAACCCCAATGTCTGGAAATCTATATTCCAAGAGCTGGCATTCACTTAAATCTTCAAAAAATATGATCAAAGTCATTTTTCTTTTTTAAAATAGTGATCATGTGTAAGGATGTAAATTTAAAAAAAAAATCAAAAAATAGTTTTTTATTTCTGAAAAATTAATGCTTTTTATTTTAAAATTAAATACTTACACAATTAGTATAATTTTTAAACATATCTTGTAATTAAAAATACTTAAATAAACATAAACCAACAGACCTAGATAGATCATATATTCATATATTTTACTTATGGATTTGATTTTACTTCTAATTGTTTGGTATTCCAGCTAGGTTTTTAATATGTCTGATTAATATTAATTGTAGAAAGAGAAACAAAATTTTACGCTAACAGCTATCAACATTAATAATAGATATTTTTCAAAATTTTCTTCTCCTTTTTAAGTAGTGTGCACATGGCTTGGGATTTTTTAGATATTATATTAATAATTGATATAAAATATAATTGATTATTGTAATATCAATTATGTGAAATAATAAGTTTTATTTTTAGATATGTTAAGAAAAAAATTCACCAATATATATATATATATATATATATATATAAACTTCACAAAAAAAGCCTAAAAAAAGGTAAAATGAAACCTAGATGGAATACCAAACAAATAAAAACATAAACAAAATACCTAAATCAAAATTTAAGCAATAATATCTAAGTCTTAATGGCAACAATAAAGATCAAACTTGAATGCTCATGCAACCCTAATAAGTAAGTAAAAAGCTATTAGTAAAATTCCTCATATGAAAAATAATAATCAAATTCAAACATAAACTTAATGATATCTATAAACTTTTGATATTTCTTAATTTGCCTTCTCTTGTTAATACTTACTTTTCCTTTTGTTATTACATTGTTGATCATTTTATTTTCTTTTACATCGCTTAATTTTTTAATTTAACCCAAAATAGGTAACGATCGAGAGTCAATAATTAATCCTCAAGATATTGAAATTTGTTTAAAAATTTGATATTTTCTATGTTTTTCATATACATGATGGATCTATTATTAAATCTATAGCTACATGTTTAAAGTAAAATTATTTGTGAATAATAATATGTCAGGATGATTTTTCAAATGAAGTGTACACAGCCAAAGATAGTGATACACAATCCCCCCACTAAGTTATAATCTTTTTTACTTTATTAATTAATTATGTGACTGCCTGATCAATTAAAAAGAAGAACTCCATTCAAGAACTAAAATATAATATAGAGTGATGCATTTTCCCCTTTTAATTTGTCAACTTGTATTACAAATGTTCCAGTCTATTCCATTCCAGTCAAAAGACTCAACATCAACGTCAACATCAACAGCTGTTCTTCTTTGTTGACAAGTACAGGTGCAGACGTGAATGTGATGTCCCAAGTGTCAGTCATATCATAGAAGTAGCAAGGGAATCCATGTGGAGTTGTCCATTAACATCAAACCAACCCACGGGTTTTTGTTTATTTGGCAAAAGGAGAAACAAGCCTCAGATGAAAATGGTGAAGCGCCATAACTCACTGTATATTCTGCCATATTAATTCTTTATATTAATTGGAAGAAATATTAATACTAGTTGCAAATCAACATTCTTAATTATATGTTCCGGCAAATATTATAGTGAGCTCAAACTAATGAGAACAATCTTGCAATGCTCCGCTTCAACATATTAGGAATGTTACTAACTTTTGCTAATTCTGCTGTTGACAAATGTGATTAGTTTAGAAAGTAGTTAAGTTTGTTCCCAATTCAGCGTGTATATATTTTTGTAAATTAATGAAAGCTTGATCATTTTTTCAAATGCTCGATCACTTCAATATGGTATCAGAGACAACAAACCAAGACAAAAAACGTTGAAATCTAGTGGTTATTGTGATTCATATTAAACATAATTCAGAGCTTATTAATCAATAATAACTAGAGACAAATACAGCTTAGGTACAACAATAAAAGAACAACCATATGAAAAAAATTCTCTAGTGCTGGGATTGAGCTTGACAATGAATTTCAGATTCTGAAACGCGCTTCTTGTATTGAGCAATGTAAGCTGTGGCTCTCATGTCAATGACAGGATCAGCCACCCCCCAACGACCTTTGTCCTCATCACTAGGCCATATTTTGGTTCCAGACACCCTTGGCCCTTCATCATAATAAGTGTTGTAATTGCTTCCCCCTCTTTGCTTGTTGTTGGATTTGAAAATGTTGAAAACTGAAAGAAAAGAAGTCTTCCTTTGCCTGTTTTTGCCACCCATGGTTATGATTGTTGGCTATGAAACACTACATGCAGTGTCACTTTTGGTGACTAGAAATAGAAGTAACTTGTAGTAGTTGTGGTGTTGGGTTAGAACTTCGAGGCTAGGGGCCTCAATTTATAGTACAAGTTAGGCCACTTCTTTTACACTGAGATTAAGTGTGGAGAATCTGATTCAAATCACTGCTTTGATCAGTGTTCATGGTCCAATTAAAGCTGACATGGAACATTTGAAACTGTTCCATTTCAATCTTTTGGCAAAGGCACATTTTCTGTGGTCCGCTGGTTTCACTCAGTCACAGGGTTGATCTTTTAACAATTGTTGGGGTTCCATTTGCCCTTACCGTTTTTCCTCTCTTTGTAAGAAACATTTTATTGGATCCGCATGAGTGCATGACTCTGTGCAGTACATGTTCTGTGATTTAATTTGCCAAATATGCATTGACAGCTATTAGAATGTCACTTTTTAACTAGATTTACCAAAGCTGACAGATTGTGAACATACTTTAACAAACCTATAAAATCTCTAGGGTCTAGATTGATTTTTTATTTTTAATACTTCACTAGACGCCAGTTCTATGACAGCATATAATATAGAGTGAGTGTTTCTACAGTACTTCGAGAAATTTGGAATTATCATGTAAAAATAAAGATTTAAAAAATAAAGATCTTAACAACTTTCTTATAAAAAAATTATATTCATAGATTAATATATACAAAGAAGAGAAAGGAGAGAAAAAATGTGAAGTAAGATAAGAGAAACTTTTATCCTAGTTCAATTACAAACCATCTTTAATATAATTTTTAAGATAGTTAATGAACTTATTATATATATATATATATATATATATATAATATTACGAAATTGGATAGCAATATAAAATTTTTATATTATCATGCATAATCTTCTTTTTCTATTTAAGAGAAAATAATTTATGCATTGATGTTATAAATTTTTTTTGACACTATTATTCAATTAATGACTGTTATGTATTTCTAGTTTATAGACTTTTATAAAAAAATAATTAAATTTTTTTATCCCTATTATAATTTTTGATTGATTAGCGGTATAAAAACCATCCATACAATCCATGCACAAAAATGACATTTGCCTGTTAAGATGACAAAACAAACAGTGGAACGCGCTTACTTAAATCAGTTACATGCTTAGGTCAATAACATGACAAAACAACAATTAATAGTTGTAGTGTCCGGAATAATTAATAATGCATAATCGTCTGTTAAGGAAGTGAAAATTTGAAGAAAGGTGGTTGGAAGACAGCTTTATTAATTGGTTCATGCACAATACAGGAGCTAGCGTAAGGCTCAGGCGTTTTCTAGAAAATTTTATTAACAAAAAAGATGAGTCTTTCAAATAAAGTTGATTCTCTATTTGGGTTAAGTTTTTCTCTTGAACCGTAGAAAGTACTTAGTGGCTTTATAGTGGTGGCGCCAGTATAAACCAAAACCACGATTGCAAGTTTTAACATGCGGAGTACTCATACCAAAAATATCAGATTGTGTTAACAGTAAGCAAGGTACTGCTGTTGCGAGCAAATGAACTTTTCGCTTTTCTTCATCTCATTGCCTTGTGTAGTTGTCTAGTTTGTGGAATCTCTCAAATATCTCCATCAAGATATTTATTATTAAGATATTTGTCCGGCACCATGGTTTGGAAATTGGAATACCCATTTGTACATAGAGTCGTAGGCTATATACAAATAGTGATTTTTTGAAGGATATTTTGGTTTTAATATCGGATTTCTTTAAGATTCATTGTTGGAGTTAGTAGAAAGATTTTGTATTTCCGTTTTAAATCTTTCTAAAATTAAAAAATATATAACTAATTATTTTTATTAGAAGAAATTTTTTTCAAATAAATATTAATATGTGAGCCTTTTATAAAATCTATAAAAAATTATTTAAGATCTCAAAATAAGATCTATTATTAGAATAAAAAATTTAAAAATCTTCAAATTAATATTATACGATAGTATCTACCAAAAAATGGTTAAAAATCCAAAATGAAATTTCTAATTGAAGTTGTCCTTGGACCCATACCCTTTAATTAATACTAATATATTCCTTCTTTGCATTACAAATGCTATTTTTAAGTCTTTGTGGTGATGTTTCCTAGCTGTGATCACATTTAATTAAGCTTTTCAGAATTGAGCTGAAAAAAAAAAAGAATAATTCGAGCTCTGTGTCCAATATTTGAACTACAAGCTTTGCATAATCCTCACACATATATGCAAATATATTGACTGGGTTTGATTTTGATTGATGATTAATGCATAAAGTGTAAATCTTTTATATGATCATTTAATTATGCTTTAGTATATCATCAAAAGATTTTTATTTTTTTAATAGTTGCTTACTTAATTATTTTTTATATTATGTCACGAATAATAAATATATATTATAGTATTTCTTAAAAATTATACTTGTTCAGCATCAGTCTAATAGAATGTATTCATGTGAATTCTAACATATCTTTTGATCTAAGCAAGAGTATAAGTATTAATATTTTAAAAGATTTCAGTGTTTAAGTGAGTGTGAAAAGAAATTTCAATGAGTTTTAAGAGTAAGAGAGACTATGATTAATGCATAAAATTATAAGTTTAGCTGAAAAGTCAGAAACTAGTTCAAAGTTTATAAATTGGTTGATTTAATTGAAATTATTTAATAAGATTAATTGATAAATATCAAATAATGTAAAATGATATATTTAATAATTTTAACATTTGAATTTATTTTTAATAGCTTATATCCTTAAAAATAGGATAATAATTTTTAAATTTTGTATTATAAGAAAATAATAAAGATTTGGTGATTTACCCGTGTTGTTTAAACTCAAATTTTTCATTTTTTTTCTTTTGAAAAATTAAAATTAAATGAAATAAACTTTATTAGAATATATTATTAAAAATCATATTTTGATATTTAAATAATTTATTAATAAAATTTTTTTTTCTTTATATAAAGTTCTTAAACATTTATTTTTTTGTTTATACAAGAAAAATATAGATGTATTCGTCTCTCACTTGCATAATTAGGAAACATGATACACATCAAATTTTCTATTTAAAATAATCATATATATATATATTTAAAATTTCATTTAAATTAGGTGAAAAATTAAAA
>PYAF01002464.1:1009120-1032258 GCA_007407185.1 Glycine tomentella
CAAATAACTGTAAAATTGATATGATTTAAATAATTTATAACCTTAAGAAATGATGTGACAATGACAATTGAATGTGTTATGTGTTAATAATGATAAATTAAATAAGAGGAGTTTAAGGATTTTTAATTGAATAAAAAAAACAAAATTTCAAATAAAATAATAAGAATAAAAATTGAAAAATAAAAAGCGAATAACTTTTAAGCTAATTTATTTTTCATAAACTATTTTAAGTAATTTACCAAAATAAGCTACTTGAGATAGCTTAAAAAAATTAATAAAATAAGTTCATATATTAAATAAGCTTCTTTTAATTAAATTAATTTATAAGTAAGTAAAAAAATATATAAATTCCTTGTAAGTCTTACCAAAAATATAAAATTAGCTTTTTTTTTTCTTTTGATATTTGGTGTTATATTTCAAGGGTGGTGCGTCTGCGTGCATGCATCTATCTTTATCTTGCTCTTAGCTGATCATTATGACATATTTTTTTAACTAGGATTTAGTGTTGAAGAAAGGTATCTACTAAAAAACTGTTTTTTACATTGCTGAGTCCGGAATGTTTAGGAAAAAACGATGTCAAATAAAATGTGGTGGTATCTCGGTAAATGATAACAAATATTTGGATTTGATTTATAAGGAATCAATGTTGAAAGAGCCATAATGCAGTCGAATTTGGCTATTCTTCATCGTTTTAATAAACCGTCCTTGAAGGACAAATAGAAACCTTCTCGCCATCTCAATCTTTTTCACTCTCGCACTTCCCTCTCTCGAGCCCTATCTCTAAATTGAATCCTTATCCTGCAGGTTTTTATCAATATCCCGTGGTGGTATCTTGCTTTCTGTACCATGATCAATCCCTTCTTGACTCAGAGGACCAAAAGCAAATTTGTTTTTCCTGGACCACCCAAATCCTCGATACTCTTTTCTAAAATGTTTATCTTTATCTGATCGCAAAGCCATCCCAAACTGGATGCCCTTTATTTCTTCTGTTAAGGTGTGTGCTTGCTTTCCTTCTCACCCTCTATTCTGAGGATCAATTTTCTTAAATTACAGAAATCGGGTCTTGTGAGGGAGGCGGGAAATGAAGTCCCCTAGTTGTTTACATTGCTTATAACATTTACTAATGTTTTTCTTCGCATCATAAAATATCTGGGTATATTATGGAACCTAGTAAATTGCAAGGGCCTTTCATAATCAGCAATGATTGTCTACTTAGTGTAACACCTAAGAATGTTGCTTGTTTTTCTTTGCTAAGTCAAATATCTAGCTGGTGTTTTGAAACCTAAGATCCCCTGCCTTGTTGCTAAGGGAAGATAGCCTGACATTAGGATCACGCTCTAGGCACTCTTGCTTTGGATCCAAATGATTTTCTCTCTCGTGCATTTTGATTTTATGCAAATGTTGGATTTGTTTCACAGATATTGCCAGACAAACCTGACCTATCACGATGTTCCTTGAAGTATAAGGCATTTGGTCCTAATATTGAATTCTCTTGGCTTGCTCGTAATATGCAGGAAAAGATCCCAATCCTAATACTATACTTTTTTCTCAATAAATTCTCTTTAGTTACAATTGCTATTTGTTATTCATGCTATATCACCTTCTTGCAACCCATTCCAAATCAGAAAATCCACTGGCGATCTATGGAAAAAATCTCTGTCTTTGCACTAGCAGTGAACTCTAGGAATGTGAAATGAAATGTTTCTAGAATGATTAAAGAATTCCTAGTTGTATCTTGTTCAAACTATCTTATTTTGGTTAGCATGATATGTTTGTACTTATTGTAATAATTTTCCTTTTATCCTCATTGAATTTGCAAGTGTGTCAGATTTGCTTGACTACATTAATCCTAATCATGATACTAAAGGGAGAGATTCAGCAACAAAGAGAAGAAGCCAAATAACAAAGGTACAGAGGCATGGAATTTTGCCTAAGGCTTTCTTCCACTTGTCAATTGTCTTGGAGATTGGAGGTACAGATGCACGGAATTTTGTAAAGAAAAAGGATTTCAATTAGTAGCTGAGTTATGGATTTCTACTTCAGTGAGTGGATTGAATTAATGTTTAAGTTTAAAGTGCATTTTGATTGTGTTTTATTTTCTTAATTTTTCCAATGTTGCATGTTTTGACAAACTCAAATATTTGTTTTAGAATTTGGCAGTTGTTGGAAGTTGTATGGGATATGGATCTCCTTTGACTTTAACTTATGCATAAAACAAAATAAAAAAAGGGGAAACGGGGTGATGCCGGTGATGCCACTGCATGATGCCAACTATGAGGGCAGCTGCACTCGTAATTCTTGATAATGTACGTGAGGGGATGCTCAAGAAGGTATTTGATTTGTGATGCATTTGAAGAATACAATCCTACATATCAATATTATGCATTGATGTCTCTGTGTTAGTGAGCTTGGTGAATAAACATTTTAGTTTTAGATATACAGTCAATGTAGTAAGTTCTTAGTAAACGTAAACAAGAAACACGGCTTGATAGTTGATATTAACAATAATCATCACTTTATGTGAGTTTGCTTGTTTTTCTTGGAAATTTCAAGTCCTATAGATTTGCTTTGCCATGAAATTATGATTTTTTTACATGATCTAAGTAATATCCCACATTTGTTGTGTATTTTTTTTAAGTTACTCATTTTTTTCTCTCCTGCTATTGATGAGTTTTAATTCGACTTCCAAAAAATTTTGAATTGAAGGAAACAATGCACTCAAACAAAGTCTGAAGTGTTACTAGAAGGCTTGTTGTTCAAGCTGCTGAGAGGTGAGTCATTTTAATTTTTTAATGAAGCCTTAATTGTATAAATTCTTTTATATTTATTTATGATTTTCCAAAATGAAATATTTGTTTTGTTTCTGATTTTCTTTGCAGGGGGAACTTGGATCCAATGCTATATTTGTTGTGTCCATTTCTGCTTGTTTAAAGTTGGGGCTACAGAAAAGGAGGCATGACTCTCAATATTTTTATAAGTCCATTTAACTTTTAAGCTCTGCAAATTAAACCATGTCCAAAACCAGGATTCCTAATATTTTCAACTTGAAATTGCACTCTCCTTATTTTCTGTGGCAATTAATTTGATGAACCTGAAATTCTAATGACCTGTTCAGTTTTTTTAAATTGACCATTTCTATCATTAAATCGTTAAACCTTGGGCTTTATGTTGCTTAGTAGCTGGTTAACATTGAGACATTGGTATATGCTAGGATTGGAGACCCTTGCCCCGTTTGGAGTTAAGGAGAATTTAGCTTACACAATTTGGTGTATTCTCTCACCACATTATTGATTATTTAAATAAAAGTGTGATATTAACATGTATAATAAATCGTGCATCTATTTGGCTCAAGTAGAGAACGATTATAGTATACATATAAAACTAGACCAATTAGGGAGATAACATTGGTTGAAAATAAAAGTCTCCACAGTTAATAATATATAAGGGTAGCATTTGTTTTGGTTCTTCTCCTTATGGTATTTTGTATATATTGATATGAATTGAAAATAGTGACAAGTGAGGTGTAATGCTTAATTTAATTAATGTTTGATATGTAAGTAATTTTTCATGCATAAATAAAAGTAATTAATGTTTCTTTTTTTAATAAAAATCACTTATTACTTCGGTTTTAATTGGAACTTAATATGTGATGCATAACAAAATTAATTAAAGCAATTAAAATTTTTTTCAAAAGAAATCACTTTTTCATCGGTTTTAACTAAAATCGATGCAAAAGTACCTAGAAAAATGTCATCTATTTACCACAACCGATGTAGAAAGTTTGAAGATTTAAATTTTTAATACACATTTACGGTTTTAGGAACAATCGATCTAGAAATATTCATAAAAAAGTGTTTACCCTTTCAACAACTTTGATTTCAACATCAGTTCAAATTACTCCACTATCATAGTCACCCCCACACTCTGCCCATTTAGAACTCAAATATTCATCCAATACTTGATGCAAATGAACTAAAATCAATATTAATTGATTTGTCTAAATAGGCACGAGTAATTTGGAAAAGGGGTGGCATTTAATCAATATCTATATATGCACATACGACGAATACGGTTGTCTTGCTTTACTGCTGCTAGAAGCCAACGGTTAAAGCAGGATTGTGAAAGCAGTCGTTCTTATAACTCAGAGAATCGTGCCTTTCAAATATGAACACCTTTGTAATATTCTGAAAATATTAACCATCATTAGAAGGCAATAAAGTTCTGCCCTTTTCTTTCCTAGGTATTTTTTTTTGCAGAAATTCCATTCCTGATGATGCATGGAAAAAGAAAAAAACGAATGATAGACCAGTGTACGTATTATATTATACTATACATTATACAGTTTGAGACTCAGAGCATATACAACGTTGTATAATCTACAATATTGTGTTGTTATATAAGCATGATATTTATTCAATAAAATAGAATCGTAATTATTTCAAAATTTATCATTAAAATATATTATTTCACCAATATCTAGTAATGATATTTTTTATATATTTTATATGTTTTTAAATTTTTAATTTAAGTTTGATTTAAAGTTATTAATATTCGTATAATACATGTAAAACTTGCTAATATTAAAAAATCAGTTTAAGAACAATTATTTATTTATAAAATCTGTTTTTCAAAACAAAAGTTTATTTTTCTTAAAAACTGAAAAAATAAGTAATCTTTTTATCAAAAACAATTCTAACCAAACGTACATCTGACCTTGGGCCAAGCCCCAAACGCAGAAAACGGATTTAAAGACACGTATGTATATCAACACAACCCAATGTTCGATTCGATCAATATCCACCACCCGTATTCTCTCTCCCATCTTTTTCCATTTTTTCTTTTCTTTTCTTTTAAATTTTAATAATAAAATATATAATTGTTTTTGCTTCCTTGTTTTGATCCTGTTAATCCCTCATCTCATCACATTTGAATATATCTCATGCCGAAGACCGTGCGTTGAAATCTAGCAAGGACGACATCCAAGCAACGTTGTTTTTCTTGCCAGAATTTGCGCTCTTCTTACTATCATCAAGGTTCCTTACTCTCTCAGACTCTAATCTTTCCCCCAATCGTGGTTTTATTCTCTTAGACTGTTTAAGCTAGGGTTTTCTGGATCTGATTTTTTTCTATTTAAAAAAAAAAAAAAATCCCTGAGGAATTTCCTTGTTTGGCTTTAGATAAATTTCAAAAGGGTAGTAGAAAAATCCTCTTTTTCTAAGTGGACCGGTTGGTTACGTTGGCGAATTTGATTAGCTTACCCATAACTTGGGTTTTCAGATGTCTCTATACTAGTGTTGTGAATAAGTTTAATTTTTCTGAGTGTCTTGTCCTGTGTTTAATAAGTTTTCGTGAGTGTATTTTACCATCACGGATTATTTTTAATTTTGTATTTATCTATGTTGTGTGCACTTCTTTTAGCTCGTTTTTTGGCACCTGAAGCTTTTTATGCCGTCCCGATGGTGTTATTTATGTCTTTACACTTTACTGACTTTACATCTTATGCATGATTCTTGTAGATACTAAATGGAATATCGATGGACCAACGGTAGGCAGGAAACCGGTTGCCGTGACAGAAGGCAATCTAAAAGGGAACAGGTAATAGATATTTTTTCACCCAATTAAGTGATGGTCTTCTTTCTCTTCTCTGGAAGATGGAGAATTCTGACTCTAGCTTTTTTATACTTGTAAATTATACTGTGGGTCTGTGTTCTTCAAGACATTGTGAATGCACAATTGTTACTGTGATTCCCATTGTATTGAGATGAATTGGTTTTTCAGGCATATCAGGACTCTCTTATTGAGATGAATTTGTCAGAGGATTTTCGTTTGCCAATCAACCACAGACCAACAGAAAATGTTGATCTGGACAACGTAGAGCAAGCATCTTTGGACGCACAGATAACATCATCTAATATTGGCTTTAAGCTCCTCCAAAAGATGGGATGGAAAGGAAAGGGTCTTGGGAAGGATGAACAAGGTTTGTACTGTATTATCCTTTTATTCGATATTTATCAATTTGTTTCTCTCTTTATGAAGATCCGCACAATGCATTTTCCCATTGTTCTAGTTTCTTCTATGCTGCATGAGTTGTCCCTACTCCTTGATTCTTGAACATCTTCTCTTCCCCCTCTGTGTACCCTTTTTTGTACCTCCTTTATAGTGTTGTTACAACCTGCCTTTTATGTCTGATTTTCCCCCTTTCTTGTCCCTACGGAGTGGGTGGAAAGGAAGAACAACTCTATAGCATGACTTCAATCTCATTAATGCTGCTGATAAACTGGCAGAATTTTTTTCCCAAGTCATTATTGCTGTGACATCTAATACTTGCAAACATTTAAAACTTTAGACTTTGAAGCTTTCTGTTTTTGATCTTTAAGGCTACTTCATTCCTTTAATCTACGCATAGTAGTTTGTTGTAAGCATGGCAAAGATTATTGTAATTTTGTTCCAGTATTTAAATTGATTTTATACTTGTATACAGTAAGGATCTTCACAAATGTGACCTTTAGCACCCTAGTTAATGCTATGCAAAGTGCAAAGTATTAACTCAAGCTTCTTCTTTTTTACCTTCCAGGAGAAGAGTTATATTTTTCTTTAGCTTAGGGCTTGATTGCTTCATTTATTGAATCACCTGTGTATTTGCTCTTACCTCATTGAAACAAAGATTTTGGATGAGTTCATTTTTTTACTTACTTTCTTTGAGTATTAATTTTGTATGTTCCTAATTGTGTGATTCTTTACCTGGAAGTGATTTGATTTTGGTCATTGGTGTTGTCCTTGATTTTAAATGCTTTATCTTTGTTTTCCAAATTGACCTGGGCTTGTGTGCAGGAATCATTGAGCCAATAAAATCTGGAATTAGAGATCCAAGACTGGGGATTGGCAAGCAAGAAGAAGACGATTTCTTTACAGCAGAAGAAAATATCCAGCGAAAAAAACTGGATGTTGAGTTGGAGGAGACAGAGGAACATGTGAAGAAGCGGGAGGTATGATTTATAACTCCTTAGTAGTTGCTCTTAGTGCAAAAACCACATAGTAGTATTGAGGTTGATGTTTATATTTTCTCAAACCTGCACCTCATAGCAGAAGGCAGCATATAGCATATATTCATGTCTTTTGACCAGATTGGTATGTCATAAGGAATCATCAACTTTGGAAGGTCTTGAGAATTTCCTGCAGTTTTTATTACCTGGTGGCTTCTTCTGCCTGCTTCGTGCACATTATGAAAATTCAGGTGTTAGCTGAACGTGAGCAAAAAATTCAAACTGAAGTGAAAGAAATCCGAAAGGTGTTCTATTGTGATCTCTGCAACAAGCAATACAAATTGGCAATGGAATTTGAAGCACACTTGAGCTCTTATGATCACAATCACAGAAAGGTAAACAATTTAACTAAACATTAACTTGGTTCTGCTTTTCTAAACTTGATTCCCAAATTGGCTAAATTTTAGTTTTCTCCTAATGCAAAATCTTTGATGTTAAATACAGCGTTTCAAACAAATGAAGGAAATGCATGGTAGTAGTAGTCGGGACGATAGGCAAAAGCGAGAACAGCAGCGTCAAGAGAGAGAAATGGCAAAGTTTGCTCAAATGTACCCTTCCCTTGCTCCTTTGTCAATTTATTTTTATTCTCCTCTCTCCTTTTTGTCTTGGCTATGTGTGGGCAGGTGGCCAGGGGGTCAATGTTCTAATTCTTACTGACTTCCTCTCATGTCATCTTGGTTTTTGGTTTCTGGTTTCCTTGATATCAATCAGTGCTGATGCTCAAAAACAGCAACGGCTTCAACTGCAACAAGAGTCTGGATCAGCAACAGTACCCTCGGAATCTAAAATTGCTACTGCACTTACAGATCAGGAGCAGCGAAATACTTTGAAGTTTGGGTTTTCGTCTAAAGGCAGTGCTTCCAAGGTATGTCCACCTGGTGTCTAGGGTTGGAAAAGAAACTAGCGATTGCCCTTGTAGTACTCAGGAGTTTGGAATGCTTACAGATTTTACACACTCGAGTTCTTGATGCCGTTTTGTTCAACAATTCGAGTCTTAAAAAAACATTTTCACCCTGCCAATCCATTTGGTGTTGCTTTTGCATAAAACATTTTCATATGTTAACACCATTTTCTTTTCTGGAATGTCACGCAGATTACGTTTGGAGCCAAGAAGCAAAATGTTTCAAAGAAGCAAAATGTTCCGATCTCCTCTATATTTAGTAATGATAGCGATGAAGAATAATGGAACATTACTCGTGAACTGACATATCAGCATGATGGCGTATCTCCTGTGTGGTTTGGCTTGTGTTAACTGTTTTATTTAATATTTGTCGCCATCCTCAGTTCAAGAGGAAGAAAACATTTGGGATTTCATGATAGTTTGGAGTTTGGTAGACCAAAAATGTTACCTGCTTATCTGTGAGATCATGTTATGTGTGTGCAAGGATTTTATGTTTACGTGAGTACCGTGGTTATGTTAGCTTCCATAGTTCCATTATTGATACTTGAATCACGATGCCTAGCCCATGGCTAACAAAAATGTGTAGTTTCGACTTTCGAGTACATTGCAGATGAAAGTTAATTGGGTTGAACTCACTACTGATAACAAAACACAATAAAACCGTTCGTTAGCTGAAGCTGAATGGCGTGATTGTAGAACTTGGTTGGATATACGTAATCTCAAAACACATTGACGATGACATTGAATGAAGTTTAGGTAGTGGGAATTTATTTCTTCCACGTCTTCTGCTAGAAAGTGAATTTGCCAGCAAGCATGTTCATTAACACCGGTGTAGACATTGTGGAACTGTTATATATATATATATATATATATATATATATATATATATATATATATATTCACTTTGTTGAACAGATAAAAAATTATTGGAATAAAAAATGAAGTGAAAAATACTACTTCAGTCTCAAATACAAGTAACAAGAATTCATATATTTTGGTCTCATAATTAAGAATGCCATTTTTAAAATGTTTTTTATTTAATTGATATTTTATTTACAATGACTCATTTTATATTCTTTATATCAATTCTACATTCTAATAATGAAAGATAATTTGGGAAAACTCATTTTTTAATGTAATTGACAAAATTAAATGATGTTTAATTATTTAAACTTTGTGAAGTTAATTTTTCTTTCTTATGATAGAGACGATTTTTTATAATAAAAAGTGAATAGATTTCTTTTTTAACACCAAACAGTTCCTTTGAATAATGCGAATTAATTTGTTTCACCTTTGCTAAAAAGTGAATTTGTGATGCCGTTCTCTTCCATTACATAAAATGAGGGTGTTTATAGCTATCATTTCCTTTCTAACAGCAAAGCCGAAACCTTTCTGTAACAAGAGAAAAAAGCCAAAACCTTTTTGCGACCATTTTGCAATGGTTTTGCCTTTTCGTTTCTGTTGGCAGATAATGCCAATAGTATTTATCCATTGGAACTCAGGTGAAAGAAGGATAAGATTTCGCATGGGTATGGCACATTACAAGTATCCTAATTGAAAAGGACAGAAAGGGAACAATATTTGGTCCAACACGGAATGAAATGAAGATGGTTTTTTCATATAAAAAGCACACACTTGCAAGTGGGATACTTCTACGTCTTAAATGGATAAAATATATTCGTGGTTTCAAAAAGTAACCAGAGCTACAACTGTTATTATAACAGCTTATTTACAGCACGCTTAACAATTTTACAAAGAAAATCCTCCTGAAAGCGTAATTAGACAGCTTCGGCAAAACCAACTTGGAGATTTCCATAGTCAAAGACGGTGTGATATGCCCTCATGAAAACATCGCCAAGAATCCTGCATCAGAGTCGGGAACATAGCTTAACAACATTTTATGTAATTCGCTTCATTCATGGTTGTTCTGTACCATTCTAGTGTGTGCATATGTGATTTTTAAATTGATAAATAATTTGAAAAGTTAATATACCATAATGGACCCTTTGGAGGAGGAACATCAAAAGCAATAAACCCACTAAGGCAGACTTCTGTAATGCCTTCTCCAGTTCTCAGAATATACTGAAAACACAAAAAAAGCATTCTTAGAATCACAAAAATAATTAAAATAGTTGGCCTTAAACTATCTACAGAGTTAATAGCAGAATTGTAGTTGAATTTGTTTTTCAGTATTAGTGTGTGCCCAGGTCATTTTGAATGGCTATTACTCTTGGCTTTTCTTTGACATTGAATCCATATTTTTACCAAAAACCAAAATATTGTCCAAGTTATGTAGGTACTTTCCCGACCCCAATGTTCACAATGTAATTTAATTTATGGAAAGTTCAAACCTAACCTGCTCTGGTGTGAGGACAAAAGGTTTATTTCCAATTGTGAACTTAATGTTTGGCATCTTGGAAAGACTATTACAGCTTATCACTGACTCTCCAGATGGACTTGGCAGGCTCTCACACAGCTGTCAACGATCAAAATAAACATTAATCACATGTCTAAACTTGAACCATATAAATATGCATGACTGCTTGAGGTTGTGACAGGATAATTCAAAGGGCTTACTTGATTCACATAGTTGAATACTCTGTCCTTCGTTGCCTTTTGTTTTAGTTGATTCTGGATCCAAAGAACAAGCATCTGACAAGAAGAACACAAAGGAGTATCTCTCGCTGTCAACTCTTCCTGTTCCTTTTCAGTCACCATTTCAATTCCAGCACTGCACAAAAATAGAATTCGAAGTAACTTAGGAGTCTGTTTCAGCCAAAATATCATGGGCTTGCAGCATGAGTGAGGTCAAGACCTAAACTCTCCCAATGGCAAAAGAAAAGATTAGTAAGCTAGTAATTATATTTATAATGATGGTTCCCTGACAATTTTTTTAAGAAGAAAAACTCTTTTTCTTATTTGCTTATGCTTGGAACTGATACTTCTGACTTTCTAACCTTTATAATAAGGAAGAATCCTCAAACATCCGACATCCGTTCAATATTTAAAAATTATTACCAAATTAACAAGCAATGAAACAAATATGGTGAAAAATTCATACAACAGAAGCAGAAAGTAAAGACATTGATATATACAAGGGCCATCAAATAAAGACTTATCTAACCTCTTAGATTGATGCCTTTTGGAAGAACATAAACCAACTTGTGAACATATGTCATCTGGTTTGACCTACAGAATAAGATCAAACTCATTTAGGTTCGGAGAGTGGAAATGCAAATGGAAAAAATATCACAAGCCGAAAAGCATGCACAATTTGAAACTTACCCCTGATACCAAGAGATCCCATATCAACTCTCCATATTGAGAAACGACTTCCTTACATTCTACACTGAGAACGCCTTCAGCTCCAATGGCATGGTTGATTTCAGCCACAACAGGCTAAAATAAACGGTCAACAGAAATTATAAATAATAAGCAAAAAATAAGCAAAAAATCTTCAGAAATATGGAAGCACATACAGTTGGACCAGCAAGCAAAGATGTTCCTGAATCCACAATAGCAGCACAGCCACCCTCACAAACACCTAAAAGTAGCATTGATATATTACAGAATTAGATGAACTTTGGAATCAAAGCATAAGCAACAAATAACAAAAAAATTCTTATTTCTCAAACATAAAAGTAAATGTACACTTTGTTGACACTCTACAGACTGTAGTTCTTGAAAACATATTCAAATATGGGGGAGAAAAGAATTCATTCTAGATTCACTCCTTATACCATATTTCAAATTATCTTGATCACTCAGGCACTCAATCACTCCCTTAGTGAATCTCCAAAATAGAACTTTCTTATTGTTGAGGAACAATAAAATTACCTGTTGAAACACCTCCAATGAAAAAATCTCCCATTTCAATCTGAAAAAGAAAATTTCCACGTTAAAGCTTTTCCTGGTGTGAATAATTACATATTTGAAAAGAATTCCTCACTACGTACCCCATTGCCCGGAGGCTTCACTCTATACGCAGGTAAAAGGGAGGGATATTGTACACAGCCTTACCCTTGCATATGCAACGAGGCTGTTTCCGGATTCGAACCCATGACCAACAAATCACCAAGACACAACTTTACCATTGTGTCAGGGTTCCCTAATCAAACTAAATGTGTTTTTGCTAACCTGCCAGTAACCTTTTTCTGTAATTGGAACATAAGTGTGGTTTCCTTTGAAGTGCTTTGGGTCAACACCACCAAAAACTAATTCGCCACCTTTTTTCGCATTTGGATCCCCATTAAGCCAAAAAGAGAACACCTTCTCACTGATAAGTTTTTGCTCCACCATTTTGAACCTGTGATTTTATGATGAACTGGTCAATTAAAGACACAAAAAAGATTTACTATACTTCACTCTAACATGGAAATCAGATACAGATGAAACAACAAAAGACCAGATGGAACACACCATACTGGCACAGCATTTTCAACTGAGATCTCCTGAAATCCAAGTCCCAGTATTCCATCGAACTTTGCTGACAGAAAAGTAAGACTTCCTTCGTGAGTAGCCTCAATGAAATCCTACAGTTTACAATAGTGACATTTGTAAGTATTGATATCAACAAATTTGTACAATCTATATTGAAGTGGAAGCTCATAAATTAAGTACTCACCTGATGCTTGACAACAGCACTGCCAACTTTAACATTATCTTGACTGAAGAAACCAGATATTGATCCAGTTCCATAGTTTATTTTACATGAAGTTCCTGATCAACAAGTTGATAGGTATGATTGAAATTACATAACACGACATATATATGGTATACACTATACTGAATGAAACTTTTTAAACTTAATGTATCAAAATGAAATAAGTGTCAAATATAATGGACCAAAAGTGACATTTAGCCTTTAATTTAATGCATACATCTATGACAGTATCACTATAATCAACATGAATAATAAGAAGCAGGCATTACCATTTTTGACATGTGTCTTTGATTTCTTAGCCGTGTACCAATTATGAGTATAGCAGGCTAGCTGCAAGAGGGAATTGGTCAATATGATATGCTTATATGTACATGGTTGTGAAGACATACAAGTTGAGTTGAACTTACAGTAAAGTAGCACTTTGATGATGGAACCCAAAGGTTGGAACTCCCAGTATCAAACACAACAGTGAAGGGCTGTGGCGGTGTGCCAATTCCAATCTCACCAAAATATTGAGCGTCCAAATAATTCTTCAAAGGTACTATATCTTCACCTTTTGACTTACCAATATACTGATCATGTGCACCCATCATTGGTCTTCCAGATCTTAGACCTTCTCTCGCCTTTCTAGCAGCATTAATACTATCAAGATCTAGAGGTCTCTTCTTCAAACCAATTCTCAGAATTCCAAAAGAGAAAGATGGAAGAAGGGAACATGTTAAAGCCCATAAACAGAACACCGTCACTAAATGCTTTTGCCCCATGGTCAAGGAAAATCTGCCTCACAAGGAAATTCAAAGGTAAGTTGAGCTGAATACAGTCCTAGTTTTACACGGAATGCAAAAACAATGGAACAAGAAAGGAAATAAACAGTTGAGACACTTAAGTCCTTGTAGTATATTCTCCACACAGCCAATCTCAGATAAATACATAATCAGAAAAATATATCCTCTTTTCCAAAAATATTTCACTGTTCGGGCAGTAATTACTCCTACCATCATATTCTTGTCAATCCTAAACAACAAAATCTTTACCTTCCCAAACAATCTAGAATATCGGGTCATCTAACAAGTAATTTAAAAAAAAACCACAAAATAAAATAAAATTGAGCTAACATATACCTTTTCAATGTTTGGTCAACGATGCAGAAAGGAAAAGCTCTTGCTAAGATTTTCATCCTAAACTTATCAGTTACTATAACCAACGTTATTTACAGTTGATTTATCTTTTTGTCCTCTACCCAAGCTATAATTCTACATCCGTTTAACACATAAACACAAAGACATGAAAAAAAAAATAATAAACAGAATCAGTTCACTTTAATGATGCTATAAATACAATTTTGTACAGATCCGTAATACCCAAATGCCAAATTACACGAACAGATTCTTCAAAGTCAAGAATAGAAAGAGAATCAATGGATGATATGAAGGGGGAAGTAGTTACTAGAAGTCAACTGGGTTAAACTCATCATGTTTGAAGATCAAAAGATTGAAAATTAAAACAGAAACAAGATGTTAGAGATAGGAATCAAGTGGGTTGAACACTAAAATGATCAAAACAAATAAAATAAAAACAAATAAAAAACAAACCTTTCGTAGCTTAAAGCTACTGCAGAAGCTGGTGGCGGTGCTAAGAACGCCCCAGAGAGAGAACCTGGTAGGAAACAATAATGTTAGGAACACACACACAAGAAAAAGGTAGAAGGTCGTAACGAATAAATAATAATTGAATGGATGTGCATTCGTTAGTTAGCAGTAACTTGTTCTCTCTGCAACCAAATCATTAATTAATATTATCAAATAAAACATCCTAAATAAATTGCGTTGGAAATATCTGCTTCAAAACAAAATACTACCACTCTCGTTGTCCTGTTGTAATTACGACTATTGTTTTGGATTGGCAATTTGGCATTGGCTCCCAAACGTTATTTTTAGGAGAGAAAAAAGACATTAGTATTACTGGTTAATTTTTAATCAAGCATAATTTTGTTTCTCAAAAAGAGAAAAAAAAATGAATACTACTTTTGTGATGGGTTAAAAGTTTTATAATAAATTTTATCTTAAACTTATTTTAGAATTTTATTCTACCCTTCATATAATTTAATGAGGAAATTTTATATACATGAATATATGATAAAAAATATTAAATATGTCCTATTAAGTATTTTAAATTACTTAAAATAAAAAATTAATAACTTTATTTTTTAATATAATTTCCAAATTTTAGTTTTTATTATGTTTTCATTCTCTCACAATAAACAACCACATTGATGAGATATAAAATAACATTATACTATAACGCATCAGAATTCAAATTATTAGTACCAGCCCTACATTTTGATAGGTTTTGATTTGTTTTTATATTGGGAGTGAAGCTTAGATGATCATCATAGAACTTTTAATTATTGTTTGATTCACTGTTGGAGAAAAAGTTTTAGAATAATTATCTCTTACATAATCGTGTAAAACATTTATAAATTTAAGTGATATGAATGATAGGATAGTTCACATTTACAATTTTCCATTTTCATGATGACCATGTGGAATTGGATGTTACTAGGATTCTTTTATTCGCAAGTAAAGCATGAATAGAACCAACAGGATTTAAGAATAATATGTGGAGGTACTATCTTCATAAATGTTTAGTTGTTTACAAATGCTGACTTAGGATAATAATTTGAATTTATTTTATTTCTGCTACACAGTACGCAACCTAAGTTTTCTAGATATTTCATTAGAAACTTGAACCAAAATAACTCGGGGCAAATAATGTGATTAAAATATTCCTCCAGTTGGAGAAGTTGGTGTGGGGGTTTAGACGATTCCCAACTAATACAGATAAGGATACGCAAAAAGAAAAAACATTGATTAAAATTTTAATTAAAAAAAGTTATGCCGCGCTATATTAAAATGAGCATATTTTAAATATTCGATAATATCTCTTATGACTTCTCATTTTGATTAAAAAAATAGATAAACACATTAAATTACTTAGCTTATGTCATTTTTGTTTAGTTTAAAAACTTATTTTATATAACATTTATTTATTTTGAAATTATTTTTTTATAATTCTACGTTAAACTAAAAAAATTTACTTTACATCATTTTATTTTCATTACCATACACAATAATATAATAAAAATGGATCAAAAATAAATCATACAAAAATATTATGAGAATAACATAACTATTTTTAAAATGCAGAAACAAAAAATATTTATTATCATTACATGTTCTGTAAGGAAACTACCTGGAACTTTCTCACTATGGCGATATTTTCCGTTTCTGGTTTGCTTTTCTTTTTGCTGAAAAGGATTTTGTCCTTCCTACACTGATCCGAAAACAATTTTTATATATTTTGATTCCATAAATAATGTAAAATAATTGAGGGGTTCACTTTTCTTCCTTCACCAATGGAATATACCCAAACCAAATACCAACTATTGGGCATCATCTCATAATAATAGGCTTCCAAATCCAAAACCCAATCGATACAAACCCTGGCCGCAATAACAATTCCTCGTAGGCTCCTAATAATACATTCCGAGGAGGTGTGAATGCAATTGATGATTTTCTGCATTTATTTTGAATATGGTTTTGTTTTTCCTTTTGCATTAACCACTTACAAGTATTACAATGATGTACCACAATATTGAGCCAGAAAAGTTGCATACCATAAACAAGCCAGAGATGTTCAGTACACTATATTATGTCACTAATTTTTAAGGTCTTTCCACTAATACCTCGATCTGCCTTTCTGTGAATCTCATTGATTTCACATTTGTTCATATCATTATTGAGATTTTTATATATTGGTTACTTTTTATTTTTACAGAATATTGGTTACTTTTATCTATTATTTGCTTATTTTGGACCGGTTTTGAGTTTTAACTTTTAACTCCGTCTACAAACCTCATGATGTCATCAAATTGTTGATAACATAAGTATACTGTTGGGATGATAATTGAATATATTAGGATTTTTTTAATTTGAAATATGCCAGACAAAATAAATGTTGACATGTGGCATGTGAGAACTTATTTTTGTGGTATAGTAAATAGATAGATTATGACACGAATTCCTTCTTGAAAATTAGACCAAATTCATTACCTATAAATGTGTCCATCATATTTGTAATCATTATTTGTCTTTACAACTAGTAGAAAAGAGGGAGATAAATAACTGCAACAACACATCTTTTTTTGAAGACTTCTCCGGACTCCGGAGTATACCAGTTCCACCAAACATCTCCGTTTTTGCTGGAAAAAAGGTACTTGACAGGATTCAAACAAGAACTAACTCGAGATACATTCTGTTAAACACAATTAGGATTTAGGACAACATTTTTCTTTTAGCATGTATTATGGGCCGTAATGTGTTATTGGTTTATGTATTATCTATAGTAACTTAGCACTGGTAGGAGTTGAATAACTAGGCAATGGAGAAGCTTTCCATAGTTTGTGTTATCTTTTCAAAATAATTAGAAACCGGAAAGCATCTAAATTTCGAAAGTCTAATGAAGAAAAGTTACTTTGAATGTTATGATTGTAAATATAAACAGAGGTCGATTAATTTTAAATAACTAAACATTGTTTTTGTTTTCGGAGATAAGCAGGGTTGCAGAAGCCCAGAATTCAGAACTAGTACGTTTGTTGCCGTATTAAAACTTGTTCCGGCATTCATTTGCAGTGCCTTGCATGTGCATTGGATAAGAACGAAACAGCTACATAATTTTGTTGGAATAAAAATATACATACACACGCTCTACAGTAGTAGCTTTGTTCTGATTTGATGTAAAAAAAGCTTTCGTTAACACGTGACACATCCAAAACTGGAGCCACTAAGCACTACTACAAGTAAATGGCACATTTATTGAAAATTGTTTTATTAATGGGATCAATGGAGAAGAGAAGAGAAGAGAAGAGGTAAATAGGGTTAGCCACTTGTCCTTGTTCCCTTATCTCTTATGGTGAAATCCCTGTTCCTCATTTCTCAATTCTCATCATAATCTCGAATCCCAATGTCGTCCGCCACCATCCACCACAACGGCTCCCACATACCCAAAAAACCCAAACTCTCTGCCTCCTCCACCGTCATAACTTCCTCGGAAATCGAATCCGAATTCGGCCACCACGACTCCGCCGTCGCGCGCATCAACAACGGCAGCTTTGGGTGCTGCCCGGCCTCCATCCTCGCCGCGCAGCGCCGCTGGCAGCTCCAGTACCTCCGCCAGCCCGACCACTTCTACTTCAACGACCTCAAATCCGCCGTCCTCCAATCCCGAACCCTAATCAAGGACCTCGTCAACGCCGACCACGTCGACGAGATCTCCATTGTTGACAACGCCACCACCGCCGCCGCCATCGTCCTCCAGCACACCGCCTGGAACTTCCGCGAAGGAAAGTTCCAGAAGGGCGACGTCGTCCTCATGCTCCACTACGCCTACGGCGCCGTTAAGAAATCCATGGAAGCCTACGTCACGCGCGCCGGAGGTAACGTCGTCGAGGTCCCGTTACCTTTCCCCGTTAATTCCAACGATGAGATCGTTTCCGAGTTTAGGAAAGCGTTAGAGAGAGGAAAGAGTAATGGGAATAGGGTTAGGTTAGCGGTGATTGATCACGTGACTTCCATGCCGTGTGTTGTTATTCCCGTTAAAGAGTTGATTAAGATTTGCAGGGAGGAAGGTGTGGACCAGGTTTTTGTTGACGCTGCACATTCCGTTGGGTGCACTGATGTTGATATGAAGGAGATTGGTGCTGATTTTTATACTAGTAATTTGCATAAGTGGTTCTTTTGTCCACCTTCTATTGCGTTTTTGTACACTCGTAGGAACTTTAAAGGTACTGGTTCTGATTTGCATCACCCTGTGGTGTCTCATGAGTATGGGAATGGTTTGGCTGTGGAGAGTGCTTGGATTGGGACTAGGGATTATAGTGCTCAGCTGGTGGTTCCGGCGGCGGTGGAGTTTGTTAACCGGTTTGAAGGAGGGATTGAGGGGATCAAGAAGAGGAATCATGAGGCTGTTGTGGAGATGGGGGAGATGCTGGCAAAGGCGTGGGGGACTCGGCTTGGGAGTCCGGCACATATGTGTGCTAGCATGGTTATGGTTGGCTTGCCGCCTTGTTTGGGGATTGGGAGTGATTCTGATGCCCTCGAGTTGAGGACACATTTGAGGGATACTTTTGGGGTTGAAGTTCCGATATACTATCGGCCCCCAAAAGAGGGGGAAGTTGGGGTGGTTACTGGATATGCGAGGATTTCTCATCAAGTGTATAACAAGGTTGATGACTATTACAAGTTCAGGGATGCTGTTAACCAGCTTGTGCAAAATGGGTTTACTTGTGGTGTTCTTTCGGATTGAAGAGGTTTGCCCCGACCTCCTTTGAATTGTACTTCATTTTCAACAATAAATGTTTGCAAATGTCAAGTCTGCATTGGAACTAGATGTAGGAATGCAGTGAAGCTGGTGATTGTGCCGTAATGTGGTGCCAGTTCCATTCACAAATGTCATTATAAATAAAAGTAATTGACTTTGGCTGACCCAGAAATCTGCTGCATGTTATTTGACTCAATCTAAAAGTTTTATTTCTGCAATTTTGCGGCATCAATATGGTTTGTCCCTTTGCATTTTATACGTTGGAAGAGGTGCAGTTTTGGTATAACAAGAGTAAATAAACATCATGGATTCACATCATGTTTTCTAAATAATTGGAAATTTGCAAGGCCTCAAAAGGAAATTGTTTTTCTATCTTATTAAAGAGTTTAATGGCCATGTACTGTCAATGTAAAAACTTTTACGTTGTCAACCAATAAAAACCATAGTTATGACTTTAGAGATAGTTAATTTAAAAATTAACAAACTTGAGGAAGAACATTCTTCTGAAACTGTTAAGAATCCATGTGATATTTTTTTGTTTAACCAAACAACACCAGTTAATCTCTGATGATTTGATGCCTTTAACCTTCATTGTACCAATTGAAGTTAAACTCATTGTTTAGCCAAACAACAATATTTCTTTCATAAATGATAAGGCATTACTGAAAAACGTTGCTACTCTATGTTTTCATGTTTCTAACATCAGGAAAGAGCAAGTGTTCATCATTCTTGGTTGGTTAGTAAAATATATGTTTGAGGTTTTGGTACGTTATATAAGTTATAGAGGCAGAAGACCCTTTTGAAACCGATAAGAGTACATGTGATCTTTTATGTTTAATCAAAACAACATATCCTTTCAGAAACACATCTTTAAGTTTATCAGTTGTAAACCGATAAATTGATATATTGATCCTTGTGTGTATTAATTCTTGTGATGGTGCAAAATTTAAGTTTCGTGATATTCTTGCGTGAAATTATTTAAATGTCTGATATAATCATACTAACATGTAGTTTTTACTATTTGTGGAGTTTAATTTAATTTTACAAAAATGGATATTATAATGTACAAATCTTCACGGGTTTCATATTAAATCTTGGAATTTATTGAAAATTCATAAATCAATTTGCTTGAGTTTAGTTAATTATTAATTGACTCATATAATGTTATAATTGGGGGTATGACTATGTAAGTTATTAGTGTATACAAAATTAGAGTATTTATTTAATTGTTATCTAGAATGATGTTTTGTATTTATTTAAAATAGACATGGTTATGAGATGAGATGAGATGTATTAAGAACATTCTAAGAGTGAGAAAAAGATTATATGGATATAAAGACAAAAACATCTTTATTATACATTTTTTTATTTAAGATATTATTATATATAACTTTTTTCCTTTCATTTGTTACAATGTCAAACAATTTAAAAAATCATCTCACTTTCTAATTTTTTTTTTTCCCTTTTACTTTCTTTCCTTGACTTCTTCCTAAACCAAAGAGGAAATTTCTAGGCATTCCATTAAACTTAGTTGATCATATTCACACAGGGAAAACACAAGGTTCTATTTAAGGTCCCAGTACAGTCTATTTCAGTACAACAAACCCAGGTTCGTATGGAATGCCTCTATTTAGCAACCATTTGTCTGCTTGGAGAAACCGACCAACTGTGTAACTAACCATTTGGTCTCTCTCAAAAATTGTAATGTAGCCATTCCACTTGACCCTCTTGTCAGTTCTTGCCCCAGGCCCTCTATTATCAAACTCGCAGAATGTTGCTGTTTCAATGCCATAGTTGTCACTCCATTTACACCAACCTTTTGGATGTATCACATCTCCTAAAAAGGATGCCATTATGATTGTTCTTGAGTATTCACTATACGGGGAGCCCAAGTAAGTGGTAGCATTAAGAGTATTCATGCTTTCTTTCTGTGCTGTGATGGTGCAGTTTTGAATCACTAACCCAGTTGTCTGATACTTGTCTAATAATCAAATATTGCTAACAATTCGCTAACCTAAAATTAATATTAATTTTAAAAATACCTCCTTGAAATAATGTTTGATCATTTACTCCGTAGCCTAAGTATGTAGTACCTGATTTGAGGTATGATAATGAAATGGTTAGGTGGGGGGATGGAGTTGACGAAAGAGGGGACACGGAGAAGGGGGAAGAGGCCAGATAGAGGTAACGTAGAGAAGGAGAAAGAGAGGACCAATTAAGGTTACCAAAGAGACGAGGTTAAAAAAATGTACCTCGTCTTGTCGTGAGACATTTAATGTTGCTACTTTGACAATTTATTTGCCAATAACAAAAAATGAAAAGGACAGAAATTGCTAATGGAGTAATTAATAATTTAGAAAAGGCTATAAAAAAAACATTTTAGAAAGTAAAATCAAAACCAACATATATTTTTAAAGCTTATATCGAATTCGAGTACAGGTTGAACATCTCTAAAGGGTAACCTATGATGTTTGGAATGAGTGCAGTTAACGAGTGGTGCACTATCGGGACTGCATCCAACGACTAAGAATGAATCACACATCAAATCTAAAGCCAAGAAATGTACTTGTACAAATCAGTTGATGCTGAAGCTGAACCATTAAAAGAAAGATGGGACGGTACATTACTTGCTGGCTGCACCAAGTCCAAATCTGAGTTTATGTACAACTATGACTAGCTGTGAGTCAACACCAGTCACACTATTGCGAAAGCTTAATCAGATTAAACACAAATTGAACCATGCTCCAGTCATAACCGATATTATTTCCAACCAAAAAAAAGTGAAAATAAAAACTTAAAGCTGAGGGCATACAACTAAACAATCTATATGATACAGAGCAAATTTAAATTTGGACAACATTTCAAGGCAATAGGAAGCGGCGAGACCAGGTTAATTCCCCACTGAAATACCGAATTCTGAGCATTGAGCCAGGTATCCAGAAGCTAATTCCAGATGAATAATAAAGTATCACAATTCCGTAGGCACCATCAGCAACAAGAGATGCAATAGGATGCACTGACATTTAGTTTCACCATCTTTGAATCATTTTGAGTAATCCGTAACATATTTTCATAGTCAAATTCCAAGATCATTAGCTTACCGGGTATTTGTGTTGAGATAACGAATCATGAGCTTCATGCAGAATTTGAAAAGTGCAGTCTCCTTTAATTTTGTGCAAATTACGTGTTCTCTGTCCAGTAGTTTAACTTGTAACATTTCGAAGACAGCCACCAACGAACATAAGCCAACAAAACAGTTTCAGGACTCACATTCCACAGTTCACCCTGAAGAATTTGATTGGGTAGATCACTTCTCAAGTGATAAAAACAAACAGCATTGAGAATGGTTTACCCAACTAGCTTGAAGGTCCATCAATATCCAGCAAAAGTTCAAAACACATACTAGGTCAATATCCCGGACACTGCTTCAGAATATATCAATACAAGGATCCAAAGAGTCCAGCCTAATAAGGCAACCTCCAAGCAAAATATAAATCTGTAGGAAGAGATGCATAGAGGCTCGGCACACTGGAAAGCATACTAATTCCAAAATAGATCCACTGTGATGCAAAACAGGCCATAGTAGGAACCTCAGCAACCACACCAAACTGTAGTGTTTGGTATAATTCAACTATTGTCCAAATGCTGCTTTCATTTCTCCCACAAGATCAACTGAAAGCTTTAACAATAACCATAAACACACAAGATGCATATTACTACAGTTCACCATTACTACCTATCTTTTGAATCGGATGGAAAGGAGAGGATTATTCAACCAATTCCTAGTCCAACTGGCTCGTACTTTATTCATTAATCATTAACTTCAATGAGGTTTCTCTAGTTGCCTTTCCTTACCAGAATCAGGGTGCAGTTATGCACCAGCTACAACCCCTGAACCGGGGTCTGTCTCGGGAAGAGTAATGTTAAGTGGTTGCCAACCAGATGGATGATGCGCAACCCATTTTTTATGGGTAATTAACATGTTCAATATCTGAAGGACATCACCCAAAGCAAGATCTTTAAAGCACATACTCTTAATCACAATACCTGCTTCATACCTAGAAAAGAAAATAAAGACATATCAGATGACCAAGACAAGTTTGAAAAGATGAAAATAAAATTAAAAGTATTGAAGACATATCACAATATGCTT
>PYAF01002464.1:1032358-1049984 GCA_007407185.1 Glycine tomentella
TAGAATTCTGTTTCAACTCTCCACTCCGTTGCGGAACAGTTGGTGGGTTATGAACACTATTAGGATATCCAGAAATGTTCAGATTACCAATATCTGGCACATTGGTATGTGACCCTGAAGTGAAATTGGGACCACCAGTCCTAGGTGGCACCATAGAAGTTGGAAAAGTATGGGAATTTGGAGTATATGAATTACTAGGCGCAAAAGGAGGTTGCAATGGGAAGTTGTTTGGTCTTAATGGCTGTGAATAAGGAATTTGATGATTGCCCTGTAGATTACTGTTATTGCTCCATAACTGATCAGTATTGCCATGAACATAATTTGTAGCAGGTCCACTTAGCAGAACATTTGGATTAAAGTTGCCAGGTCGATGAGAGTTTGTATTATTACGATTGCGATTATCTTGAAGTCCAACCGGCGGTGGATTCATGGCTCTAGGTCCATTTGATGGACTCGGGTTTCTCCAATTTGTTTTCCCCTGATATCTAGAATCAAATCCCCTTCCTCCATTTGGAAATTTTGAATTTCCTACATGTAATTCTGAATAGGAATCCACCTGTTGCTGTATCTGAGCAGCACTTGTAACCGGAATTTGTAAGGAGTCAGAAGATGATACATGGCTAAGGCTACCATTACCAAGTTGTTGTGATTCACCATTAGAAAGTGGAGGTCCTCCAGCTAAGAGGCTAGTCCAAAGCCATACACTCTTGGCAGCTGCAACTAGGGGTGCAGATGCCTTAGGTGCAGATGCCTTCTGAGGTTGTGCAAGAAGAATATTATATCTCCTCATCCGAAGTTGATGGAGAGCATTCGAGAAGTCTCGATCACCCGAAATTAATAAATAATTCGCGGGTGCAGGATTGTCCACTGCCCAGAACAGCATATCAACAAGAATCTTCTTGTCACTTGCGTCTTTCACGCCTATTACCAAATATTAAAATGTCAGTTACAAAAAAATAGAAGTTTCAAGTTTCACAGAACCTACAAAGCAAAAAAAAAAAAAATATTACAATAGATTTGATCCAAAAACAGAAAACTAATGTTTCTAAAATTGGTCTGTGAGCAAGGTTTTGACCGTGCCAGTGACTGCAATTATAGTTGCATCAGCCGCATTTATCTACAATTTCTTACAATATCAGGAAATGCAACAAAACCACAGGATCAAGGTTTTGGCGGTGTCTATGACCGGAATGATAGCCACATAGCCATATTTATAGGCAATCTCTGGAAATATCAATAAATGCAGTGAAATGTGCCAAAACCGCGACAACATCAAGGTTTTGGAGATATAAGGTTGGCTGGGAGGATAAGAAGGAAGGGAAGGAGGGAAAGGTCGCAGGTTCTATCCATCATGCTAACAAAAATTATCAAACTAACAATTAACATTTTCTGATAGAAAAAAAAAAAAAAAAAAAAAAAAAAGGTTCTGGTGGAATCTCTGCAATTATGGCCGCATCAACCATATTTATCTGCAACTTCTAGTAATTTCAATAAATGCTACAAAACAACAACCACGCACACGGACAGGGTTCAGGAGAGAAACCTAACAGCTCGTCAAAATCTTATACAATTTCTCATGATAGTCAAATAACCACGTACACCAGTCCCTTCACATCCACTCAAAGTAAGGAGAAACAAACTCCAAAGTAGTCAGAGTTATAATAAACTCCAAAGTAGTCAGAGTTATAATAATTGTCAACTGTAGAGATTTGATAACCATAATTTAAATCCAATCCAAAAGACAGTATACAGTTATAGAGTTCAGGAGCAGTGTTTTATTAGATCGAAGATACCAATAGTCGAAAACCTAAATCGAGGAGGTAAGAATAGCAGAAAGTGAAAACGGATATAGAAATGAAGTTGAAAAAGGGAGGCTACCGACCGGCGGGGACGTGGTTGAGGGAGATACCGGTGCTGGAGAGCGCGTGCTGCACAGAGGCGGGGATGCGAGTGGTGTCGCCGTAGGCGGAGATGGAGACGGGGCCGCAATAGTTCATGCGAACGAGGGCGGAACTGATGTTCTGCGCGATCGCATGCGGATCGGAACCCTTGGGAACGTGGCAGTTCTCGATGTCCCACCACACCGATATCTTCGCCGTCGCGTACTGCGCCTCCGCGTTCGCCGTCGCTCCATCTCCACCCATGACGCCACTGCCGATGTATTCAATACCCCAATAATTTCCCCGATTTACACAAACACTCACTCACACTGTTAGTCACGACGACACGGCGACTTTCCTATTTTTTGTGACGGCATAGACGGAGTTAGAAAAACGACGAGAAAGGAAGAAAAAAAAGGATGCTTCGGTGAGGGTAGGCTTCTCGGTTTTTATGGTTAGTGGAAGAAAGAGAAAGTGAAAGTGGTGTTGTGAATTGACTCTCGCCCTTTTTCTTACTGCGTGCCGGATTTGGTGGGTGTTTGTGAGCGCAGTCTAGTCCAGTCATCTATTTGGTCTTCGGATCGAACCGGTGACTGTCAGCGTGACCCACTTTTTCTACTTCGACGATTTTTCTTCTATTTATGTTTGATTTGTCAGTGTAGTAGTTTTCAACTCGGTTTCAGATAAAAATAGTTTAACATTATCTTTAATGTATTAAACAAAATGTTAAAATTATATATGATTATTACTGTGTAATCATTATACACGTATAAGTAATAACATATTTATAAACTGTTATTTATTTACAATGATTATCTATCTACAATTACACATTATCTTATTCAAATTATATAATTGTCATTATTTATCATCTCATTAATAAATTAATTAATAAACAAATGATTAAGGCTTCTCCTACATACTATAAATACATGTTTTCATGTTCATACTTATCATCTAAGACACACTTAAAAATCTTTTATTCTTCTTTATTTTAAGACCATTTCGAATTTTCTTTTATACTTCAATAATTGATGTACTTATTTAAATGTCAGAGTTATTTCTTTTGATTCATTTCTTCAATAAAGTGGATTTATCATCCGATACATGAGACTCTTTCAATTCAGTACATAAAATTTTCAGATTTTGATAAAAATATTTAAATTTTCTTATAAATGTATATTTGAAATTAAAATTTAGTGTAAAAGTTTAGTTTGAGATAAATAATACTGATATATTTTTACAAACTAAAATCCTTGGTGTTTTGACTTTTTCATTTGTCGTGTGAGTTGGAGTCCAGGTGTGTGCGTTGGGTTGGGGGAATAAAAATTTTAGGACGTGGCATGATTTGTTAAATTCCTCTTTGATGGCTGGGGCCAATGAATTTTAGCAAGGTTTTATTCCACACAATCCTCGCAATTAAGTTAAAATTATAATATTAGTCTCAAAAAAAAAGTTAGAAGTTTTCTTGATTCCTTTCCTGCCCCGTTGCTTACCTCCATTTTCAGATTTTACTTGACAGATGGGATTGGATTTATTTTGTGCTTTGCGTGACATACCACATCCAAGTTTATAGTCGTGGTCTCTGCGTTTGTCGTAATATTCTAACTAAATAATAGTATAAATTTTTTTTTTTATGATCTAATCACAAATTGATAGCATGTAAATCAATTAATGACATTTTTTTGGTACAATCAATACTAGTTACGTTAAATAATTGCTTATGTTAACCCTATTTAATATGATCAAACTTGTGTATCATATATATTGTCACGACAAAAAAATCAAAAATTATTATATGTTGTAATTATTAAAATTTGGAGTTGATTAAAATTTTTGCATGTCGGATTATAGGTATTCTCTCTTATAAAAAGATGAAGGGGAACTTTCAAAACAAACAAATGATTCTAAGACTCAAATATTATGAAGTGTAACAACCCTTGTATATATTTTTTAGCTTATAGGTAGTAACTAGTAGATAAGTAATGTTTTATAGATATTTTTTCTTTTATAGATAATTAAGTATATGTCACTTGATAAGGAAACTGTAACATTACATTAAAATTTAATATTGTGATATTTAGAAATAACCTTTCGGCCAAATAGTCTGGTTGTTAAGGATGATGTGTGTTGTGCTAGGATTGACATAAAATAATAAGGTACGTATTATCACAATCCTTTACCAAATCAAATTTATAGACCCAAATAATACATATGTAATAAGTTTGACTTTTATAATTATTAACTTAAAAGTCATATAAAAGTCTTTGATATAAATAATTTTACATTTGAGTATCTTAATAATTATTTCTACTGAAAGTTATGATTGATTAAAAGTATCACTTCATTTTATTCAAAAAATGAGTGACTTAGTAGAAGAAAATTAGTTACAAGATAGATAGAAATTGAGGATTAGTTGGGTATTAATTGTCAAATAAAAGATCCACATACCTCTTGGATAAATAAAAAACTTAAAGAATATTTGTTTCATGGATTGTTTTTTTATATTTTATAAATATTTTTTCTGAGAATATAACGAAAATATTATTCTCAAGTATTTTAAAGAAATATGTTATATATCTTACAATAATTATTTAATTGTCTCGTAATAAACATGGAAATTAATTTTTCCATCCTTGTGTTCCCGAGAATATAAGAAAATAACTTGTGCTTAAAAGTCACACTAATGGTAATATTTAATTATTTAATATTGAAAAACAATGTGAGTGAATGATACCTACTTACCAGTTTTGTTGAATGCCTTTATAGTTTATACGTCCTCCAGTTAATATTAAACTAATGACTAATGTTTATATTCTGAAAGCATTGTTCTTGCATGGTGAGGTACATAAGTAATTATGGTGGAGCATGTTGTTCGGATAACATTGGATTTCTCGAAATTTAGATAACTATGTAGCAAGGAATGAAGTATCATGTTCAATTCTTGTAAAACTCTTTGAGAAATCAAGGAATCTGTGGCTTATTTTATGCAACACACTAGACTGTCCCAAACATCCAATAAAATGACTATTTTGCTTCCTTTTTTCTCCTACAATCCTTGGCTAGAGCACTTAATTGATAAAATTTATTAAGTCATTCTGGTTTTTCCACACCTTATACTTGTCCGGGTGTTTTTATTCTAGTGCAGTGAGTATTCACCAATGAAGGTTTTTGAGGAAAGGAAAGGATCCTATACTTTTAATGTTATTTGCTGGGCATGCTTTGCATGATTCTGATTGGTCAACTATCGGGTAAAGTTTCAATGTCACTTAATATCTTTTATTTATTAAAAAGCCTAAACCAGCAGTATTAAATAATCTTAGTGTGGATTAAAATATGTGGTGTAGATTAGCTTAAGATCGACGTAATCTTGTAGTTGTTGAATAATTGTTCCGGAATGGATCACGTAAGCCCAATCCATGAGCAACCTAGGCCCAAAAATGCGTCAGCTCAAAACTAAAAGTAGATAAATTCAAAGTAAAAATGAAATTCCTAAATACTAAAATAGGAGAAGTGAATCGTCAGGGGTACAATAGAAAAAGGTCTAATAATTTCATTTTTTTTTTTTATTAATTGTCATAGTTTGTACAGACAAACCTTAAATGACTACTAGTATTAATTTAGAAACAGATGGAGTAATTAACAACAAATAATCCAAAACCAGTACACAATTTCGAGATGAAAATTCTTTAAATAAAATAATAAAACTCAATGATGGTCAATAATTCATTCTGCATCACGCATACGATTGGCGTCCATTTCTATGATCGTCCTCCGGCTTGGATTCAATTGTCTTTGTTTGCTGATTTTTCAGCTGTTTCTTTCTTTAGTGGTTTCTAGTTTGGGCTTGTAGCCCCTTTCTGTACCAAAAAAAAAAACGATTGACGTCCAATGCATTAAAAATTATGGAGCTCATTGGAAGAGAAGCATAGTCTTGTGTAATGTGTATCAGTAATGCACGAAGAACATTACCTTAACAAATAATAACTCATTGAAGAAGAGTTTTTTAATATGGACAGTAAAATTAAAAAGCATGATGATTAGAATCCATTAAAGCATCCATGCTCTATGACAAATGATGTTGGAGTGGTTCCCCAATAAACCTTCAGAATTTACCAATACCACAAATTGTTGCTTTACAGATGAAACGTGACACATTTTTATTACTCTTTCTAAATCTCGACAAGCTCTCATAATAGACTCTTTCATAATGTGAAATTGTTCCCTTGACCCACCCATCTACGAGTCAGTTAACCTGGCTTCTAACTCTACATATCCACGTGAATCATTTTGCAAAATAAGTACAAACCCCTATTTATATGCAAATGAATTTCCAACACAGACTAGGACCAATGCACACAGAACTATATACTAGTATACTACTACCCTTGTAACTGAACCTGACCATAGCCTGTCATCATCACGTAATCTCTCTTCTATTCATTCTACTGTCATTATGCACTTGTAGAGTGTACGCTGCTTGTAATATTACAACACAACTAACTCTAAAGCGAAGTGATTCGAACTTCAATGCCGATGATCTTGTGGAAAACTCATGTAGTGAGTCTTACAGTGACAAATGATATTGCCAGAACCATGCAGCCAATAAGAGGTCTCAGACTAGCCGAATAGGAGGTATTTAAATCAGGAGGGCTTTGGGACCCTAAAACTGGGCTACCAGTACCAGAGCTGCAAAAGATGGTATCATGATTAGTATCTTGATGGCTTAGTGGTACCAAAAACATTTGCTGCAGCAAAGAAAACCATGTCATATCACTTACCCGGATGTGCCTGCCCCTGAAGATGATGGGTAGATGCAAGAACCCGAGCCTAGTCACAATTTAAAAGAGTTCTTTAGAAATGGTCTTCAATTTTGTGAAGCATAATATATATTTATAAACAATTTCTTCTTAACCCGATCCCGACATATATCTTGACTAAAAAGCCAGAAGTAGAGGTTAATCTCTCAAGCTACTAAAATTCATTTAAAAGGATTGATTTCTTCCAACAAATACTCTTCCATCCAATAAGATTTGACTGTAACAAAATAAATTCTAATTGAATATCTGCCTAAAGATGTTTTAGATTAAGTTAAACTATTCCTTTCGTCCTTACAGTTGTCTCCGTTTTAAGATTTAATCTCTATACGAGAAAACTACAAAATTTGAGTCCCTGACAGTTTTTTTTGGCACTTTATTACCACACAAAAATTGTAGCAATTTTACACCACCAAAAAGTATTTTCTGTTATTAGTAATGAGGACCAAAACTTAACTTTTATCTTACTCGGATTGGTGTTCACTATGGTGGCAGTGCCTCCAAAGTCACAGCTTGTTGACGCAGGATTCTTTTGGTAGTAGCTGTTGAAGGCAAAAGAAGCATGGTTTTGTAATGAATTTGGATTGTAACAACTCCCACCTTGCTGTATCTGTGAACAATCCACACCTGACATTCCACAAGCATAGTCCAGTGCTGATTGAAGAGAAGCTTGTGGAACTCCAGTCTTTGCCACACACCAACTCTGCCCCCCTGGCATGGCTTGAGCATTTGTGTTTGGAGGAGGAGGCAGTGTACTTGTGACAGGAACACTTCCTGATGATGGTGGTGGATAAGAAGAGGTCACAGGGTTGGTAACTGGATTGGCTGGATTTGTAGGGGCTAAGGGAACAATTGGTGCGGTAGAAGGAACTGTAACAGGTGTTGAAGCTGGATTGGTGGGAGAAACTGTGACAGGATTGGGGGAAGGAACTGTGATGATGGTTGGTGTATCTGGAGGTGTGATTACTGGTGAAGGTGGGGTTGGTGAGTTGGTTGTGTCTTGTAGAGTTCTTCTGATGTGGACTTTGCTTGGATTTTCTCTTAGGGACAAAGGAAATATCTCTTCTCCCTGTTCTTTTTTGAGTAATACAAAATCATTGGTTGTGTGTACTTGTGCATAGAATGCAACTATTCTCTTTGTAAAATGAGATACTGCTTCAAGATATTTGGATACTGCCTCAGTAAATTGAGCCAATTCCATTGAACTTGGAATATCATGGCTCTTGATTGTGAAAACCACAGGAACATCTTTGCAGGGAAGAATAGCTGCAGCAAGGGTGGTTCTTTCAATAACAGACTGAACAGTGCTCAATTCCCCATCAATGATGTCTTCTATCATGACAAATGAATCGATTTTATTCAAAAACATAACAATCCTAAGGAGATCACTTTCATATGATGCATTCAAATTCTCTAAGAATGAAAGTGGAAACGCCACAGAGACTTTAATTTCCCTGCTTAGTTGAAGATTGCTGAGAAACGAATGAATTGATTTGAGAACAGGTATGAGCAAAGGCATCTCATCTGGGCCTAAGAACTCACTGCAACATCTAACAACGATGCTTCTGATGTCTACTTGTGGAAAAATGTTCATAAGACGAGTTTCCAGCCATGAAACTAGAGATGATTTTGATTTTGAAGAAACAAAGTTTTCAACCAGGCTTTCATTTAAGAAGAAATCAACTGACAGGTTGGTGTTGGTGAGAGTGGTAAAAATCTTGTAATCAGATATAGAAAACCGAATCTCAGATTTAGAGATCATGCTTTTCTGGAAGAACGTTTTAGCAACAGATGATGAAGATGCAGTGGTCCCTGCAAAGTGAAAAGGATGGAGCTCAGTTAAGTGTTGCAGATTCAGAAACAAAAAACAAAGAAAGGAGAAAGTGTTAAATATGGTTACTCACCTGAAGAGCAGAAAATGAGAAAAGAGAGGAACAAGAGGCATAGAGAAGGTTCCTTGGCCATCATGCAATGTGGAATGAGGGTGTTGGAATACTGGTGTGTGTGATTCGTTTGTTGGTTTTTAAAAACAAGAAAACATGAGAAAGAAGTGGAGCTTAGTACTAAAAGCAACGACCAACTTCTAATAATGAATTTAGAAAATAATTAAAATGTTACTTTGTCACGAAGAAAATGGGTCGGAAAATGTTTGGGTGCGATCACAAGTACGAAGAAACATGATCTCTCCTTTTTCTTTTCTTTTTTTATCTTTCCCAGAGCCCTTATATCCCTAGTCCCTAGGGATCAAGATTTTTAAATCATGGCCATGTGCTTTTACAAATGACGAATTGGACACACATGTCCTGTTTCTCTGTTATGCACAAGGACATCACCTCGTGTCTTTTGCTTACCTTGGTTTGGCTGAAGAAGAAAAAGTGTATAAAAGAGAAATAAGAAAAAAAATTAAAGGTGCGTCCATTAGTTATGTTTATTTTCATTTAATTTTTCTATTTTTAACTACCATAATACCATATTTCTTATTTATTTATTTTCTTTTTTTTCAAAAGAATCCTTAATATTGAGATTTTTTTATTCTTAAAAATAAAAAATAATATCACAAATTTATAACGTCTTATATATTTTTTTCAACAAACTAAGTTAAATTTCTTAAAAAATTTAATTTTTATACCGTTATACTATATTACCCGTATCATTTTATGCACGTATAACGATAGTGAGCCGTTGGATTCCTGATTGCAAGTTCAAATCAAGGCGGTAGTTGTTGAATAAAAGTGAAGGTAGACTAGAGAATATTATTATGGATGCAAACATTAATAAATGTTACTAAAAATGTTATTCAGTCCGTCTTATTTTATTTTTATCTGTCATTTTAGGTAAAATGCACATCTTAAAAAGTAATTTATTTATATCAATTTTTATAGTAATAAAACAATTTTTTTCACTAAAATATTTTTACTTCATAAATGATTACCTATATTTTACCATTACGGCTATGTATTTACTATTTACTAGTACACTTATTTCTTAACATAAATAAGGTATTTAAAAAAAGTAATTTCTAATTTTTAATATTCTAAAGTGACAAATGGTTTGAAATAAAGGAATATGCTAAAAATAAGATACAAAATGAGACGGAATGAATAATTAAGAAATTAAAAATTTAAAAATATAATTACATATTTCAATTATTCTTTTTTAACGTATTTTAATATGATTTTAATGAAAAATATGAGCAACTTATAACATCCCATAGATTTTGTATAATTGCACATAATCTCATCCTTTTTATTTTCCTACACTATTTTTTTTAAGTTTAAGATATTACACTAACATCCCCTTATATGTTTGAAAACACTACACTGACATCTCCCAAATCTTACACTCATACCTTTGATAAGGAGGTGAAAATAATAGTTAAAAAATTGGAGGTGTTTAGATAATTACATGAAATCTCAAGAAGTGTTATTGTAATTTGTTCAAAAAAATATATTAATTGTTCAGGATATCCTTATATGTTTGAAAATATTACACTAATACATCCTATAGGAAAGGTGAAAATAATAGTTAATAAGAGGTGTTTGAATAATTACATGAAATCTCAAGAAGTGTCAGGGTAATTTGTTCAAAAAATATATATTAATTGTTTAGGATATTAATTATTTAGGAGGGAGGAGGACTAGCTAAAAAGTAAAGAAATGAAATCAAGAATTATTTCTTCACTTCTCTTATAGCATCATTGCATGAATACTTAAATGAATTATTTATTTTAAAGTTGTGAGTCAATGTCACGTAAGTTTAAAAACTCTATACAAACATATACCTCAATACTAAAATTATTAGAGTGGATGTTTAACTTGAATCATATTAAATTTTGTAATTGAAAAATAAATTTTTTAATCGATAAGAATGAATTAAGAAATCATTACGTATATAAGCAACTCACCTAAGTTATATCTTCTCAAATTAAGAAACCATTACTTATATAAGAAACTCATCTAAGTAATACTTTGTCAAATCATATGTTTCAATAATAAAAACTTGTTAAATGACTCATAAAACACCTGCATTGAAGATGCTCTCAAAGGACATATTCATGTCACTATAAAAATACCTGATTTTGTATGGTCATTTCTTGTATCAATTTCTTTTAACCTAAGAATAAAAAAAAAAAAAAAACTTTATTTTTTTTTAAAAAAAATCTGTAACGGAACAAATATTACAAGATTACCGAAAATTTGCTCGGAGTTCAGGGATCAAACCATGTGCATTGGCTTTAGTTTGGAGTATCTACTGAGGATCTACAAAGTTGAGTGTGTGGTGGTAAAGATTTATATAAGAAAAGAGTCATATTCTCTCAGCAAAAACCACTACCAATAGTAATAGATTTGACACTTAATAAAGGCATAAGAAAGTCATGAATATTTTTTTTCTTGGGTGCAAAAAGCATTGAAGAAATTGAAAATGAGTTATTAGGCTTATTAGACTAAAATATTCTACTTGGATTATTGGCTGTGTGTTAGCCATGTGTAGTTTGGGCAAAATATTCAGAAAAGGCAATGCCCTAAGATACAATCACAACCCAGTAACATAAGTGGGGACAAGCCATGTGGAATAATATATTCGGCTTGCTCTCGCTTAACAAGGACTAGTGTCTGACTAGGTCTCTAGCCGAAAGCTAAGAGTGGCTGATAGGGTGATGCACAAAAGGGTCCACTCTGAATCTCAAAACCACAAAGTAAGAAGAAGAAGAGGTGCAATAAGACAATCCGTAAACTAGGATTATGGGTTTAGATTTTAGAAAGTTGTTTGTTGTGTCTTTCTTACAAAACAAGGAAAAAAAAAAATCATAAACACGAGAGTGGGTTTTGATTTTTCACCCTTTAATAGATATTGGAGGATTAAGTAGCTCCCTCCCACAGTCAAGAAACAGCAAAAATTCGGGACTAATGCAACTGAAAAAGTAATGTATTTGTATGCTATTAGCGATTGCGGATTTTACGGGATATCAACATTTTCTAACTAACAAGTTAGTGCGAATATATCCTGCTAGTTTCAGCATATAAAGCCTACGGCCAAATGATAGTCCCTGCCCCGCATTTGTTTCCTGCCCTATACTTCATTTTGATTTTACCAATTTTTGAGGCAGTTAAAACATTAAACACATTTCGTCAAAAAAACTTAAGAAACACATTTTACCGAAAAAAAATATAAATTCCTTGTAATGTTTTGAATCTTTAATTTTAAACTTTTTTTCTTAATTAACCTAAATTTTGCTGTGTATAATCCTATAATCCTAACATTTGTTTAGTAGATTAAGTGGTTAACCCTCTCCCTCATGGGAAAACAAAAGTGTACATTTTGAAGGACTTAGAAGTTTTTGTCAAGTATAAACATTAAAATTAAAATGTGATAACATTAACTAGGAAAAATATACAGAAGAAATTATCACAATTAACCTGCATTGCTGTAGAAGTTTTGAAGCTATATATTCAGTTATCACACTTCGAACTATACATTAATATTTAACTTGGCAAAAACAAAATTCACCTTGTACGGATCAAGTTGAACAATGGAATACGCTGCCATCAAAGATGCAAGAAAGTTGAGTAAAGTTTTGACAAAATGCCATGTTAGGTGGGAAAAGGAGCTTTAGATTGTTAAGTTTGGGTCAGACTCAACGAACAAACCAGTGAAGAAGGGATCAAGAATTGCTTCCTTGGCCGAATCATATTTGTCAAGACGTTTCTTCAAGGATCGTAGATCTCTCTCGTGCTTCGTAGTACGTTCCTGCAATAACAATAGCTCATTATGTACTGTCTTCTTTAGGGTCAATATTTTGCTCCTGACATTTTTCAATTCGTTTAAGGCTAGAGTTTACGACTATTCAAAATAAATGCTGTTTAACTCGACTATATGACAAAAGAAACACACCAAAGTGTACGTGAATAGTTTAGACGGGAAAAGAAAAAGATTGACTTTCTTAACAAGTATTACAGTGAAATTCCTGAAATCGAGTAATGCAGTGGTATTATATCAAAGTATACAGAGCAAGATTTGAAAAGTTATATCTAAAACTAAATTAAAATTCTACAAGAATCCATATCCACATAACATAAATAAGCAAGACCGGTACATGGTTGCTAAAACTAGAGAGAAGACTTACAAATGATTTCTTCATGAGGAGTATGTCTACCAAGTAGATCAACCATAACACGTTTGTTTTAGGACAGCTGTAAATTCGAAAAGGCAACAAGAATTCAGTGTTTAGAAAATACAACAACATACAACAAAGAACACTGGAACTTATACACCGGTACTATTGTCAAGACTCAAGAGTGTACCATCAGCCAAATCTTATAATACCGAATCAAAGTATCATATTGGCAAGGATATGTAGAATTATACTTCAATCGATCGAAAGTCATGTAAATTTTTGTTACAATTAATTTTCTTTACTCGAAGAATGCCAAAGGGAATGTTGAGCTTCAAAGGAACAAGATAAAAAGGTAGGAGCCGTAGAAATGAAAATGAAGATGAATATGTGGTCATACAAAAAAGGATAAGGTACAGAATGATTAAAAATAAAAACATGTTAGTCCAACAATGGCTGAGGCAGCAATAAGGAATCATATGATTTTAAGTCATGTAAAAACTAAAAAGTAGGAGACCAAGAATAACATTATGAGAAGTTAAGAGGAATCTCGTGATAAATATTGCATAAGCTTTTAATGGAAGTTCTGCTGAGTGAATTGTTTCAGTTCCATAATTTCTTTTCTTTGACAAATTGAAAAAAATAAGGTATAGCAAAAAATTCTTTCTTTTTTCATTTTTGAACTTCAAATGAAAGAAATTATGAGGCAACATAAAAAATTAAATTAAAACATATAAAATCAAAGTAATAAGGGAATGATATCTCTTAAAATTTAGTCTTTAACTAAGTTGAATGATATCATATGATCCATATAACTAATCTCACATAGTAGAATAATTTTTGTTGTTTTATACACAAAATGCCGGATGGGATTTATGGGCTACAAGGAAGACTTGAGAGGGATATGAATTGCATTTGAATACGTTTGCCCAAATTAAAAACATACACTTTGCCTATCCTTTTTCCTGTTTCTCTCGTAAGAAATATGACGTTTCAAAAAAAAAAAAAAAACTTGACAAAATATCGCTATTATGGAAAGAATTTGAGGGGTCACTTTTTAATTAGAGACAAGAAAGGAGTAGCGGGACAAGTGATTTGAATCCTCATTAGGACTAACGAGAGAGTTGGTTCTACCAAAGGGGTTAGTCCTCCACAATGTAACCAACCAAGATTCAAATCCTCATTAGGACTATGCTTATATTTAATAACAGAATTATTTCCAAAAAAGAATTATGGAGATCCGTGGAAAACCTAAAAGAATGGTATGAGAATCGTACCTTCCTTCCCACCAATCTTCAGTCACCTCCTTCATCCTCCGATATGTTTCTGACTGCATGTGTTATTTAGAATCATTAGTTTAATCAGATGGAACTAACAGAAGTACAGAACTTACAAATCTAAATAAGCATTCCTTACCTGTTTGTCCCCTTTCGGTCCTTTAAATAGGTCAGGATCAGAGGAAAGATCTAAATACAGTATGCTGTCACCTGTGTGAACAAGACAGTTAATCATTACTAGTGACAAATTTAAAACCCGATAGCATACTAAAGCCAAAATTTCAAGTGCTCATCTGTGTTTATTCTTGATAAAGTGAAGTCAATAATAGATATTATTAATCCATGCGTTTTGACCAACATATTCTTGCCATCGAGAGTGAACTGCAACGTTTCAGAATCACTTCGGCCCACAAGTATATTTCCCCTGAACAATTGGATATTCATAAATTAGTAATCGTGCAAATACAATGACAGCATATATAACAACGCCACCGCATGATGACCCACCAGTGAAGATCTCGATGTTCAAATTCAAACGCAGACTCAGCCACAGCAAGCCCAGCCGTAACCTGTATTTTATGACAGAAATTAGCCTAAAAATTAATACCTTGCCAAGCTTAAGTGCTCAGCAGGTGCAACCATAATCAAAACAACTATAACATACCTGAACCAGTAAAGCCCTTGCCTCGTCAAAATTCAGGAGTGCAAAACTTTCAAGATCCTTGCCACCATGTTCTTGTACGAACACCACATAACACTAAATGTAATTATATAAGTTAGTGTATAATTCTTGTTTCGGAGATATAGCCATGCTTGATCAATGAAAGTATGGATTGCTCATTTGATGTAACAAATATAGTAAGTAGTTAACCCAAAGAGTATATCCCCGTTCCTCACTTACATATTCTCTCCAATATGTTCTTTACCAAAAAAAAAAGGCCTTTATTTGTGAAACAAAATTAGCAAGTGTCTGTTTTACTAAAGGTAATAGCTTCATTACCAATCCCCATCATTTTATGTTCACAGCAATATATAATTGGGTGTTAACATTGTGAAATTTAATTCAAATTAGAAATATACGTAAGTTCATCAGTAATGAAGTTAAAGTTAAAAGAGGAAACCTGTTTATCTGGGAACTCTTTCGGGTGATCATTCTCGGAGCCATGCTCAAGATCCCAATCTTCCCATGCTTGAATTAGTGCCGCATCATAAGGGCCCTGACATACTCTAAATCTATCACAGAAGACAGGACCGTAGATAGATAAGACGCTAGTACTTAGAGCCGCAAAATGAGTAGAAATTTAAAATCAGAGATAGTTATTTTAATCCTGGCCAGATGGCAATGACCCTACTAATCATCTGAGTTTCTACTTTCTATTGCAAAAAACAGCCGGCAACTGGGATTTTGGCCACAATGTCAGAAGTACAAAACCAAAGATGGCAAACTCAAAATCTATGGCTAGAACTAAGGTTTTAAAAAAAAGACAGCAACTGCGATTTCAGACGCAACATAAAAAACTTTTAGGTTCTGCGACCACAATTTTGGCGCATCTGTATGCAGTTTCCCACAATACGGAGGATAAACCACGACAACAATTTAAAACCTTAGAATTAGAAGTAAGAAATGTTATCAGAATTTTGTTCTCTGGAAAAAATGCTTTCGGCCAGCACCTTAAAATTATTCAAGTCAGATACTCACTCTATGCAATCTATGAATGCGCAGCAAAGATTATCAGAATCTCCAACTTTTCCTCTCAATTGATTAAGAGTTTTGCAAAGAAGCACTTCCTCCAGCAATTCTTCGGATCTCTGTAGTACATAATAGCCAATAATTCATTGACAATATTTTTGTCTGTGAACGCAGTATCTCAATCAATTGAATAATATTTGAGAAGGTAGTAATCACCATGTTCATCAAATATTCTGATCGTAGCAGGAAAAACTTAGTTACATTTGAATAATAACTATTGGGAACAAAAATAAAGTATATAATGCGAATGTTACCTTTTGGACTTCCCCATTCACTCAGAAGTCCCCATCAAACGGAACTATTTTGCAGACATAATTGTTAATCTTGAAAGCTTCTCCATATGTTCCTTCACCAACTTTCACAATAGTTTCTGAGCCACTGGAAAAAGAAAAATTGCATTCCTATGAACATGAGTGGGCATTATGATTCAAAAATCACTTGGAATGATTGTCAAAATGTTTTTGCTGCATTATTCGTTCAGCAAAGGCACTTCAAGTTCAAATTAGAAAGGGGCAATTACAATTACGCCCCAAAATATTTATGCCTTAGCACAAGTTTTTTTTTTGGGGGGTGGGGGGGAGGGGAGGGTGTTCAAAGAGAGGAGTTGAACAACAACTAACACATATTACTCAACCAACTGAGCTAGACCTTGGTCCCCCATACTATCAAGAATACAATAAAATTCTGACTTATATTACAATTACATTGTGATCTTGAAAGGAATTTTTTTTTAATCTATTTTTAGTTTGACAGCTAATGTGACTAGTTGGTCATAGATTCAAATCTAGAAACATCCTCTTTATATATGTAAGGGTAATGCTGCGTATAGTATAATATCCCTCCCCCTTACCTGTGTATAGCATGCTAACCTCTAGACAATGGGGTACGTAGTTTAACAACTAATGTGAGATTACAAAACTGTAATGCATATAAGGGAAGAATAACCTTCAACTACTTAAACATCAAATTGACTTCTTAACATCACAATCAAGTATTAATTGCAGACAAAAATTGACATGCAAACTAAAAACAACAATACCAATACCAAAACCAAAAAAGTCTATCATAACAAACAACTAAATAAGTAGGTAGCATAGGAAGTAGAAACAGTGCCCCTCAAAAAACAAATTATCATATATGGATGCAACGAGGAATTAAAGTTATTTCAAAATCCAAAAGCGCACACTTATGCCAACCTTTGTCACTCACAAACTAAGATAGCATGTTACATGAAAATACGGAACAATCGAATACCTATAAAAAATATCTTGTAACACTGAAGGTGCAGACTGTCCACAAATCGATAACAAAATAGAAAATGGATTAATGTGGTCATCATCTATTGAAGATGACGTTGATACCAGAGAAAGTTTCTTAACACCAGCTTCAATATCTTCACATCCTTCACCACTTTGAGCAAACAGCGTCTTTTCATTTGTTTGCAAATGACTGCCATTATCAATAGAAGTTTCCTTCTCTTCAGTTTTGATGGTATGCATGAGCGAATTGCTTCGGTCAGTTCGTTCCAATGTTTTCAATTCAGAAGCACTGAAGTCAATATCACGAATAGTTTCCAAACGTGTGGATGGAGTATACAGTATCTTCGATAGTGTGCTAGATGGACCGCAGAAGGGGTTTAACCTTCTAGAGTGCAACCACTTTTCTAATCTGGAGCATACAGCTGGAATTGGTTCCTCTTGTGTCATATTTCCTATGGTCCATGTGCTTTTCTTGGGGGAGGGGCTTTCCTCCAACAACTCATAAGCATCAACCTCTTGAAAGTATAATCT
>PYAF01002464.1:1059160-1074921 GCA_007407185.1 Glycine tomentella
ATGATAAATTCTGATCCATTATCAGACCTAATGGTTTTAATTTTAGTGTTAAATTGCCTCTCAACATGATTGACAAAAGTCTGTAAATGATATTGTGTTTCAGCTTTTGAATGCAACAGAAAAATCCAGACAAATCTTGTATGATCATCTACAATGGTTAAAAAATATTTGAAACCATTCATAGAAGTTACATGGCATGTTCCCCAAAGATCAATATGTATAAGATCAAAAGCACAGGAAGCATAAGAGTTACTATCAGGAAATGGTAGCCTTTTCTGTTTTGAATGATGACATGTATCACATACAAAATCTTTGTCTGAATGAAGAAGAGGATAAGACTGTTTTAACAATAACAACCTTTCAAATGAAGGATGACCAAGCCTAAAGTGCCACAAATCTATGGAAACTTTATTACATGTAAGTGCTGATACACTAGAGGAAGTATATTCTGTATTACAATTGGAATTTGACTCTTTGTTTAAGCTGAGAGGAAACACTTTGAGCCTATAAAGACCTCCCATCACATCAACTGTACCAATCATCTGTAGGTTCTGCATATCCTGTATAAAGCATTTGTCATTCACAAAAGTCAGCTTACAAGGTGAGCAAGAAAGCAACTTAGATATTGAAATCAAGTTGAATTGAAAAGAAGGTATATACAAGACATCCTCAAGATACAAAGACTGAGACAGCTTAACTCTGCCTACATGAGTAGCACTAACTGTATGGCCAGTAGGAAGCTTAACAATTATGGGATCTATCTTTTTGCAAGAAGAAAAAAGATGAGATAACGATGTGACATGGTCTGTTGCTCCTGAATCCAAAATCCATTCATTGGGACTGAATTTATTTATATTACAGGTAATAGATAGAACTTTACCTTTGTGTATGTTGTTTGCACCAGCTGAATTAGTGGCAATGCCAATTTGATTCACAAGTGAATTTTTATGAGTCAAATTTTGCTGCTGCAACAGTGCCATTAATGCTTTATACTGCTGAGAAGTCAATTTTACTTCATCGTTTTGTGCTTCTTGATTTCTCTCAAGAACTATATCATCACCACCTTCTTCTTTAACAGCATTAACACTGTTAATTTTTGAACCCTGGGACTTATAAAATCTGTGTCCAGGTGGATATCCATGCTTCTTATAGCAGTCATCTACTGTGTGATTAGGGATTCCACAGTAGGTGCAGACCTTGCTTCCTTTTCCATTAAAATTCCCTCTGCCTTGATTTCCTTGACTGCCTCTTCCTCCTTTAAAAGGATAATTTGAAGGAAATCCATTTTTCTTATAACATTTATCCACAGTGTGATTATCTCTTCCACAATAAGTGCAAGAATTTGATGAAATTGTATTTGCTGCATTGATTAAACTAGAATTTCCTATCAAATCATTACAATTGATTTGTCTTTCTTGTTGAACAGCATATGAAAATACCTTCGCTAAACTAGGCAATGGATCCATCATCAATATATTGGATTTCACAGTGTTGTATTGATCATTTAGACCTCGAAACTGCATAACTTGATCCTGTTTCTTTCTTTCCATAACACTATTAAGAGCATCACACACACACTTTGGTTCACAAGTGCAGAAAGGATCAGGTCGATAGCTTTCTAGTTCATCCCATATGACTCGAAGCTGTGTGAAATAATCAGTAATGGAATTATCACCTTGTCTTATGGACGTCATGTTTTGCTGTAGCTCAGAAATTCTCAGCAAATCACCCTGCGAGTACCTCGACTTCAAATCTTTCCATATTTCAAGTGCATCATCCATCCACAATATGCTCTGCCTGATTGAAGGTGAAACAGAGTGAACCAGCCAGGAAACCACCATGTTATTGCATCTCTTCCAAGTCGTGTGAAGCACATGATTCAATGCAGGCTTAACAATGGATCCATCAACAAACTCAACCTTATTCTTTGCACTTAAAGCAGTGAGCATTGAACGGCTCCAGGAATTGTAATTAGAAGAATCAAGCACTGGAGAAACCAATGCAATTGCAGGATTTTCTCCAGGATGAAGATAGAAAGGGATGTGAATATTTTGGGACTGATCTTGCGGTGATTGATTGTTGCTCATGGTGAGAAATCAAAAACAACCAGAGAAGAAAAAGAAGAATACGGAGTTCGCGCAGCAAGCTCTTCAAGAGAAGAGCTCTGATACCATCAAAACGTTCGTATCAACCATGGATGCTCAAGCTTGAGGAAGAAAGAAAAACTTCCAGAGGAAGCTAAGAGAAAGAATGATAGAATCTTGATTATTATTGAGAAAATGAAATCATCGTTACAAAAGAATAGCTCAGCTGGATATATATATATATGGTTAGCTAGGTAATTACAGAAAATAACAAACTTATGACTAACTATAGTTACATGAATACCCAGCCAAACTAACTATGGTTATTTGACAAGCTATATTGACTAAGACCTTCTACATTTTTTTCCCTAAACTAATATTTTTTTATTAAAAATCATATTATTCGAACTCTTCCTTCAAATATTTAACCAATTACATATCAAGATTCAAATTTGAAATTACTTCTTAAACTAAAACAATCCTTATTTAGTTAACTCTTTTTTATAAATAGGTGTACTCCCTGTATACGCTCTTTTTTATAAATAGGTGTACTCCCTGTATACGCTCTTGCTTGTAAAGTTATTAAGCTTCCTATGACTAAGATGTTTAGGTTTGCAATTGGCTTTCGTCCTTTGACCATATAATGAGTATGGACTACAAATACTCCACGTGAAAGAATTCAAGACCTTCCCGAACCAATATCAACCAAACATTTATACAGTTAGTTCACAAGGTACAGAAAAATTGATCTATATTAATTCGTTGCCACCTTTTAATTGATTTGTAGCATCGATATATATATCCACCTACTTAGTTTTCCTTTCTGTGCATTGGATTAGGCCAGACACATAACAAAAAGTCAGGGTATTTCATCATTGTTCGTTATGCACAGAAATAATGTTCCTTGTCTTTCATGTAGTACTGGAAACAGCTTCTTCGGTCAAGGCTACCCTTTAGCCTAACTAGGGAGAAGATAAGTTTATGTGCACATCATTATTTAATTGAACTTTGGATATCCGTCAATGTATTGGCCCTAGAAAGATGTTGTGGAATTTGCTGCCCGACACAGTGAACCCTGCTCGGCACCACAACCAGCTGTGGACTTTTCTACCCGGATACTCGGCACGTCGGCTGATCGGCACTTCGGCTAATCGGCACGTCGGCTACTCGGCACTTAACGTATCCAACACCACAACTATCTCTCCTGGTCGGCTGGGAGCTTCACTCTACCAACCACAACACTGGGGAGTAACTCCTCAACCCAGAAGCACAAACAAACACAATAAAATGCAGCAGAAACACACAGGATCAAAAACAACGAGAGGATAGGGAGAGTATCAACACACAAAATAGCTTTACGTGGGAGAAAACCTCCAAGAGGAAAAACCCACGGGACCAAGTCCAGAAACAATCCACTATTCAATAATAATGGGTACAAACACTCAACAGCCACCAGCCGGAGCCACTCAGCCTCGCCTACAACAGAAGTGAAAACACTCTCAACAAGATGCTCTCAGCTCTCGGAGACACTCTCAAACGGCCAACAGTGCCGGAGACACCCACTCTCTGTTTTCGCTCAGCTCTCTCACTGCCGCTTCTTTGCGTCAGCCTCACAATCTGTCTCTTGCGTCACCTGCCTCCATCCATAATGAGGGTATTTATAGAGAGGCATCACATTTAGGGATTTACCCTAAATGGAAATGGGCCAGGGTCCACACCTTGGAATTTGGGCCCAAAAGCATTGGAACGGAAAATATCCAACAAATCTCCCCCTTCCGTTGCAATGCGACAAACGGCTATCCAGACAAAAGCCGGCCTTCCAAAACGTTGGTCGATCCGACCAACTCTAGTCGACCTCCTGCCGACCACACTGCTCGGAAGCTTGGCAACCCGGACTCCAAAGCCGGTCTTCCACAAAACAGCTTACCGATCTCATCTGGTCGGTCCCATGCCGACCACACTCTACTCGGACACATGCCGAGGTCTTCTACTCGGCCTTCTACCGAGGACTTCTACTCGACACTCTCTTGCCGAGTAGGCCTGCCCGACCTCATGTCGAGCTCACGAGCCCGGCTCCCACACAGCAATCTTCAAGCTTCATTGCTGGTACCGGCTTCGTCATCATGTCAGACCAATTCTGACTTGTGTGCACCTTTCCAAGTGTGAACTTTCCATCCTCCACCGCATCTCGGATCCAATGATACCGAACATCAATATGCTTACTGCGGGAGTGATATGCCGAGTTCCGCGCAAGATGTATCGCGCTCTGGCTGTCACACTTCAAGACATACTCGTCTTGCTCATGGCCGACCTCCTGGAGAAAACTCTTCATCCACAGGAACTCCTTGCACGCCTCTGTGGCTGCAATGTACTCGGCCTCCGTCGTCGAAAGTGCCACACACTTTTGCAATCTTGATTGCCACGCAATCGCTCCTCCAACAAAGGTCATCAAATAACCTGACGTCGACTTCCTCGAGTCGGTATCTCCCCCTAAATCAGCATCCGAGTAGCCTTGTAACTCGGCCTTCCTATCTCTGAACCGAAGACACACACGTGTCGTTCCTCGGAGGTATCTGAAGATCCACTTCACTGCTTCCCAGTGATCTCTGCCCGGATTTGACATATACCGGCTAACAACTCCAACTGCATGGGCCAGGTCGGGTCTAGTGCAAACCATTGCATACATTAGACTCCCCACTGCAGATTGGTACGGGATCTTCTCCATCTCTGCTCGGTCTTCATCCGAGCTCGGACATTGCCTCTCATTTAGCTTCAAATGTCCGGCCAGGGGGTGCTCACTGTCTTGGCTTTGTCCATGTTGAACATCTTCAGGATCTTTTCAACATACTTCTCCTGACTTAGCCACAGTAGCTTCTTCTCACGATCTCGGACAATCTTTATTCCGAGGATCTGCTTTGTTGGACCTAAATCCTTCATCGCGAAGGATGAGCTCAACGCCTTCTTTAAGGCGGCAATCTTTACCTTGTCCTGCCCGACAATCAACATGTCGTCCACATATAGCAGCAGGATCAAGAAATCTCCGGTCTCATACCTCTTCACAAATACACAGTGGTCGGCATCCGTCTTCATGAATCTGTGCTCGGTCATGAAGGAATCAAACTTCCTGTACCACTGTCGAGGTTCTTGCTTCAAGCCATAGAGACTCTTCCGGAGTCGGCACACTTTGCCCTCACAACCTGGCATCTCAAATCCTTCAGGTTGTTCCATGAAGATTTCTTCTTCCAGCTCACCGTGAAGAAATGCCGTCTTCACATCCATCTGCTCGACCTCCAGATCCAGCGTCGCCGCCATGGCCAAGACTGCTCGGATCGAGGTCAGTTTCACAACAGGAGAGAAAATCTCATCAAAGTCTACTCCCTTCTTCTGATTGCAGCCTTTCACTACAATCCGGGCTTTGAACCTCGGCTTCTTGCCGGCCTCATCCTGTTTGATCTTGTACACCCACTTGTTCTTCAGAGCTCGCCTCCCCTTAGGCAGCTCGGTAAGCTCATACGTCTGATTCTCATGCAGCGACCTCATCTCGTCCTGCATGGCCTTCTCCCATTCTGCTCGGTCTGAGCCCTCCACCGCCTCATCATAGCTTTGAGGTTCTCCCTCTTCAGCAATGATGGTATACTCGTCAGGTGGATACCTCAAAGAAGGTCTTCTCTCTCTAGCGGGATACCTCGGCTCTTCTTCTTCACCTTCGGAATCCGGCTCCTCTTCTGCTCGGACCCCGGCATCATCTTGCTGGGCATCATCTTCATCCACGTCGTTTTCAGCGACGTCCTCGGTTTCTCCCCCTGCTTCAGCATGCACTTGAGGGACGGGTTCTTCTCCTCGGACAGTAACCCGGACTTCGGGCTTCGAGATGTCATGGATGTTCTCATCCTCATGGAAGACTACATCTCGGCTCCTCACAATCTTCTTCCCGATTGGATCCCAAAGTCTGAAACCAAACTCATCTCTCGGCGATCCGAGATATATGCACTCCTTCGTCTTTGCATCCAACTTCCCTCTCTCATCTTTAGGGACGTGCACGAAGGCTCGGCATCCGAACACCCTCAGGTGATCGTAGGTCGCTTTCCGACCAGTCCAAATCTCCTCTGGAATCTCCCCTTCCAAAGGCCTCGACGGTGAGAGATTTATCAAATCAACAGCCGTCCTCACGGCTTCTCCCCAGTATGCCTTCGACAACCCTGCGTTGGATAGCATACTCCGGACCTTCTCCTCGATTGTCCGGTTCATCCTCTCAGCGAGTCCGTTCAGCTGAGGTGTCTTGGGAGGCGTCTTCTCCAACCTGATCCCGACCTGTCTACAGTAGGCTTCAAAGGGACCTCGATACTCTCCACCGTTATCCGATCTGACCACTTTCAACTTCCTTCCAGTCTCCCTTTCCACCATGGCATGGAATTCTTTAAACCACTGGAGCACCTGATCCTTAGTCTTCAAAGGATACGCCCACACTTTGCGGGAGTGGTCATCAATGAAAGAGACAAAATACTGTGCCCCTCCAAGCGATCTCTCCGACATGGAGCAAACATCAGTATGGACGAGGTCTAACAAATACCTTTGTCTCCGCGGTTGATCCGGCCTCACAAAAGAAACCCGGTGCTGCTTCCCAGCCAGACAATGCGAGCAACTCTCCTGCACTTGTCCTTTCAACCCGGTCAAAAGCTCTTTCCTCGACAAAATATCAAGCCCCTTCTCACTCATGTGGCCAAGACGCTTATGCCACAGTTCCAGGCTTGACCCGTTGAACACGGTATTGGCTTCTCCGCCAGCCATGCTTCCCTGCATCACATACAAGGAGCCTTCCTTCTTTCCACGGGCTATCACCAAGTTACCCTTGGTTAGCTTCCATCTACAGCTCTCAAAGCTGTTCACTAATCCGGCGTCGTCCCGCTTGCCGACCGAGATTAGGTTCAACTGCATGTCAGGCACATGCCTCACGTCCTTCAGGACTATCCGACACCCGACCTCCGAGGTCAGTGTCGCCTCGCCAACACCAACAATTGTGCTGGTCACCTGATTACCCATCTTCACAGCTCCAAACTCTCCACTCCGGTAGGAGGAGAAAAACCTTCTGTGAGGGGTCACGTGGAAAGAAGCACCTGAATCCACTATCCAGGTACAATCATCAAGGGCGACATTCACAATGTCCTCGCCGAGCAGAAACACCTCGGGCCCTACACTAGCTACCACCGCTGTGGTGCTCTTCGCCTCTTTCTTAGCCTGATCGGACTTCACCGACCCGCTCTGCTCGTCTCTCTTCAGAGTCCAGCAGTCCGCCTTCCTGTGCCCGGGCTTCCCACAGTAGAAGCACTTCAGTTCACTCCTCGGCCTCGACCGATCCTGGGACTTATCCCGTCTCTCACGACCTCGGCTCCGACCTCGAGCCCGATGGTCGGATTTACTCCGCTCCACAACAATGGCATCTCCATTGCTGCTCGCACCCCGTTCTCTCCTCCTGGCTTCCTCGTTCAGGAGGCTGTCTGTAACGCCCGGCCACTTGCAGGATCAACGACTGTCCCCACATACCAACACAAGACTTTTCAGTGTGCTTTGTCCTCACTCACACACTTCCTGAGAAACTTCCCAGGAGGTCACCCATCCCAGAATTACTCCAAGTCAAGCACGATTAACTATGGAGTTCTTATGTTATAGGCTACCGAAAAGTAGATGCACCTTGTTGGTATAGGTAGTACCTATTAAATCCTTTAAGTTATCCTCAACTGTACAGTCCCATACCTGCACAGCCTCTGGATCCCTCTCGTTCGGGTGTGTATTCAATTCATTCATGTACCCCTCCCGCTGGAAGCCTGCCAGGAGTCGCTCCTTGTCCGTGCCTCACTACACCGGTGATCACTCTCCGCCCTCGTCAGCGCCCGGGATGTTACATGCCAACCAGCTTCCGCCTGGTTCGTCCTCGAACCACACCGTACTGGTAGAGAGACCTTGCTCTTATACCACTTGTAACGCCCGGTTATTTATGATTGTTAACGACTTCTTTTAGAAAAATAATTGAAATTTAATTTAAGAATAAAAATAAAAAGAGGGTAGATTATAAGGGATAGATGGTTAGGCAAAATCAATTATATATATAAAGAAAAGAAAAATAGTGTGATATGGTTGAAAGAAGTTTTTTTTTTTTAATTAATTTAAGGTGAAATGACATCTAAACCAGAGAATGTGTAATTGAGATAGTAGAGAAAATAAAAGGTTGTCTTTTCATGTTATGCCTTATAAGTATAATTTAGAATTTAATATATTTTTAGTTCGTAATTTAATACTTTTTTGTGTTTTTTGTTCTTGTAAAAAAATTATTTTTAGTCTTTTGTAAATTATGTTTGTTTTATTTTTAGTCTTAAAGTATTTTAGATAACACTTTAAATAGTGAAAAATGTTATAAGGACAAAAAATAAAATAAGCATAATTTGTAAGAAATAAATTTAAAAATATTTTATAAGGAGAAAAAATTAAAAAAATATTTTATAAGCACAAAAAATAAAAATAAAAAATTGATTACAAGGATTAAAAAGATATTTAAATCTATAAATAATTTATAGTATAACAATACACGTGAATATGAAAAATGAGACCAAATTTTTTTCAATATATTTGAGTTTGATGGAAAACATCTTACATAAAAGACGGACATGAGTTTATTCATTTAGTGTATTTTTAGTGTCAGATCTTTGGTAAGGATCTTAAGTTCAAGATCTGATTTTTACTAGAGTTCCAAATAAAGGAGGTGAACAAATCTCTAACATGAAGAATGAGTTCTTGTCGAAGAATCCTAAAGATCTGCACAATGTTCAAAAAATAATAATTTTTCCTCTTTCTCTAAGATCTCAAAATGAGATCTACCATTAAAGAAAAAAATAGGAGAGATCTTGAAAGATCTTTAATCTTACGTAACACTATGGGGTTCAGTAAAAAGTGGTCTAAGATCACAATTTGGGATCTACCACTAAATATATTCCTAGACACCCTGAGCGATGTATTGGGTTTTATAAATAAAAAAAGTATATTTCGGACCTCGGCAAGGGCGATACAATACAATACTATAAGAGATGTGTTTGAGCAACTTCAACCCATGTACAAATACAAAATGCTTGAGCAACCTGAAAAATATTTGGATGGAGTCTTTTTCAATCATGTTTTTGTTGTGGCAAGAGATGTTGCATGAAATATACACGTTGAAGAGTGTAATTGCGAAGGGGGAGAGTATACTGCACTGCATCTACATGGTGAGGGCCATGTGGTTGGGCAAGTGAGGAAATTGCTGAGATTAGCTTTAATTGGAATTGGAGGGGCAAAATCAAACCGTATCAAACTCCATGTGGTGGAATTGACCGATCTCCGTTGGCTCTTATCTTATGGACATATTTTCTAAATACAACTTGTATTGTACAACTCATGGCAGTTACTCGACTAATGGTGCTTATATACCATAAGACTAATTAATTTGGGAGTTACTTTGATAGTGTTGACCACTAGCTCCCCACGATCGCGCACGACACTTAGAGAATCAGTTAGTCAATGTAACCTCCTCAAGGTCAAACGTGTATATATAGACCCAAAGAAAACACAACAAAGTACGTTTTAATCATTCCATGCGATGATACATAAACACATCAAGCTCAACTGACTTGATCGTCAAAGTACTTTTTGTAGGTACTTTCCCCAACACCGGGTTAGGAGATTAGAGATTCCGCTTGACCATAGCTCAACACAACTCGTTGGATTCCGCTTACAATATTTATAGGGGCACAGTACGAAATTTGTTGGTAGGGTTTTGTAGTCCACATCGATTCCAAATCATGATGGTAGGTAGATAGAGTCCACTATTAAATACAATATGTTTATTATTTATTAATTAAATTAATTTAAATGGTTGCCTAAAAATTAAATTAAATGACAACAAATGATAAATAGATGACGGATCTTTTAAATCACTCACCCATTGTTTAAACAATAGAATTAAAAAATAATAATATAAAAATAGTAAAAGTTAATATAATTTTTTTAAAAAATAAGAAGTAATTTAAGAATAAAATTATCTCATATATTACCTTTAAAACATTCAATATAAAGATTTACAAATATACGAAAACTTTTGTAATTAATAACATATAATTTGTATTGAAAGTATTTTTTTTTTTTTAAAAACCAACAATATGCGGTGAGCGTGGATCGAACGCGCGACCTTCAGATCTTCAGTCTGACGCTCTCTCAACTGAGCTATCCCCGCAATTTATTATATTTAGTTTTGTTACACAATTTAACTAATAATTAAAGGCTACTGAGATATTTTCATCTAACATACAGTCCGGCAGAATATTTATCGAAAGAGGAAAGTAGGAGATAGGATAAAAAAAAAAAAATCGTGGGATTCTGAGAATTTGATAGAGGAAAATGTTTTGTGTTAGAGGTGCAAATAGTAACGGGGTCCCCTTATATTTGAAAAAAAAAAAAACGAGAAAAAGAAAAAATGAAAGATGATTAGATAAGGTGATTTTTATTTTCAAAATTGATTTAACTCAAATTGTGAACACTGCTATAGCCCATTGCTCAAATATAACACACGAAATTTATTTCTCTTCTTTATTTGCATTTCTTAATATTATTGAATTGGATAATATAGGAACTATAAAGTTACAACTTATCATAAACTAGTATTTTAGCATGAAATTAAACTTGTAATTTATAATAAATAATTATTTCTCTATTTAAATTATATTATAATAAAAATATGTAAAAAATAATAATTTTAACAATTAAAATATAGTTTATATTTATGAAAAATAATTTATGTAGTAATATATTGTTATTTTTAATTATTGATATTATTTTTAAATAAAAAATTCAAAATTAAGTTAGAACTAAAGATGTTTAAACAAATAGATGGAAAAAGATAAAAAGTTAAGTTAAATCATTTAGTTGATATTCTATTACACATTATCGAACCATTCAATTGATATTAAGATTTTAAAACATAATAGGATATTCTAACTAAATGCGTAACAGGAGAGTGAAGTTGACTACTTCATGAGAAAAATAGTATGAAAGTGAAAGCGAATGTGAGACAGATTGGAGGGAGTAGCAGTATGAGAAAGTAAATAGATTTAGCTGTTTGTATATATAGAGAAAAAAGGAGATATTCAAACATTAAAATGGAATTTTTAGTCCATTTCATTTATGTTCGTTATTCTTCATTATGTTTTATTTCATTCTTTGTCATTAATCTAAAAATAATATATCTTATGAGAAAAAATATTTTATATAAGAATAAAAGAATTAAATATGAATCATATAATCATTTATGAAGGATTAAGATTTAATATGATATGATTAAGGAATCATATTATTTTTTAAAAAATTCACATGATTTTTTAAGATTAAATCTTGATCAGTCATATCAATTATCAATTATCATCAATTATTACTTATTATTATTATTATTATTATTATTTTATTATTATAAAAGAAGGTTTTTTCCTTAACACGTGGCACTCCCAATGCATTTTAAGCTGAGGTGTCAATGCGTCATTTTTTTGATTTTGTTTTTAGTTTTTTCTTTTTCTTTACAGTCACATGGCAAAGGCTTTTATTCCTCCGTTCTCTTTTGCGCACGTCCGATAAAAATGGCGCCATCTTCTCTGTTGTCTCCGGCTAATGTCTCTTCTTCTCTCTTCTATTTAAATTTTGAAATTCAAATAAAAGCTGCCTACGAAAAGATACTCTACAGCTTTTGAAATTTCAAATTTCAAATTGCAGTTTAGAGGTTTCAACTCTCTCTCTTTCGGCTCACTCCCAAATTTTCTCAGTTCTCATCTTCAATCCTGGTGCTTTTCTCCTTATCCTTCTTTTCCAATTTTTTTCCTTCTATTTTTTGTTTTTCAGTGATTTTATTTCTCCGCCACCAATTTCTAACAACATCTCCATTTTCTTCACCTTTCTTGCTTCTGCTACGCTTCTTACAGCATCTCCATTCACACACAAAACTCCACCAAATTCATCCGCTGGCTCACTCACAAGTCACAACTCATTCGCAAATTTGGGAGTGACACGCAAATCTGCTCTAAAAATTTTAATAGAGTAAATTATAATAACTGCAGGTATTATTTTGTTTCTCTTCCTCAGTTTTCTTTTTCCAAATACATGCCTGGCACTTCAGAACTATCTCTTTAGCTGCTAATAGTTTATTGAGTTGAATGTAGACCAGAACTGGATTCTTATGAAAGGATATTTATGCATTGGTAAGGCATTTATAATTTACTCCAAAATATTTCCTTTATATTTTAATCTTTCCTTTATATTTTTCACTATTTTTTTTTTTCATCATGGAATAGGAATCTGTAATTTCCGACAACTTGCTTTCCGTTTTGATTTTTTTTTACTATTTAAAAAAAATTGGGTTTTTCGGAACTGTTGTTTTGTTTATTGCATAACATGTTGCATTTCTTTATAGTTCTACTTCTTTCTGAATGCTTATGCTTATAAGAGGTTGTGTGTTTATCGTAAATATATTAAGGAGCTTATTTTATTGCTTACTTTATAGTTCTACTTCATTACCCACTAAGGCCCTAGCAAAGTAGATTAAATAGTAGTAGATGGAGCATAAAATCAGATGAATTGATGCCTTGAAGTTCTGGAATGTTAGGGCCTTTGATTTAGTCAAATCAGGACAGAGTAAAGAATTATGATGGTACGGTGTTCTTCAATTGGCTTTGATGGTTCGATTTTGGTTTCGGTTTCTGGATCTATTTTAATGTTCTTTTATTTTGTTCGCTCGTGGATAATATTTCAGTCCATGAATGAGGCTCTGGAAACGCAAGGTCTCCATCAAGGTAACTTAACTAATTAACACAGTTTATTTTGTTAAATTATATTCTAATATCTTGAGTTATTATGTTAGGTATGGGCAAAATAAGTCTGTGAGCAAAAGCAAAGAACTTGCAAGTTGCAACATTCAGGTTTTTCTTTTGCCAAAATGTATTTATAGGTATTTAAATTTTGGTTCTGGCCTTCGTTACATGCTTAATAGGGCAAAACGTTTTCCATAAAGGAGTGCAACAATTCAGAAGCTGAATTAGCTCAGCATATAAAACAAATATGTGATCTGCAAGAACATATTCAAGAAAAAGATAGGCAAATTATGGAGCTGTAGAAACAAGTAGGCAAACTCTTCATTTATATAATAATTGTTCATTTACAATTCTTTTTGTTAATTTGGTTTATAATGAATTAATGATGATTCTTTATTTCCGCATAGGGTTGCTCAGGAGACTATTATGTTTAAAGATGAGCAGTTCAGAGAAGTCTTTCCTCTCTCGGTTACGATTCCTCCATTTGCACTTCAAAATGGGACAAAACCCCAACCTGCCCAAAGAAGTTTGGGGCTTTCTCTGAGGCTGTAAGTTTTAGTTACTGAGTCACTATAATTTTGTAATTTTATATGCCAAATCAGTTTCACTAAATCATTCAACAGATAATAAGAACTTACATAAAACAACTACTACTTGGACTTGAGTACTTGCACAAAAATGGAATCATGCACAGAGACAAGAAAACACAAAAAGAGAAGTGCTCTTACATTCACAATTTTCTTCTTTTGATCTTCTGAGAGAGGTGGTGGGATATATGATGCTGCGTCAATAATTTCCTATTTTTTGCCATCAAATAAACAGAAAAGCACCATTGCTAAGTAAAAGCCAGTTTTTAGAAACAAGGAAATAAGTGAATGAACTCAATTTATGTTGTTGAAAATGGGGAAGAAGGAAGATTAGATAACTTAAATCTAACCTCCAAATAAAAGTACTATTTCCCGTATAGATGTAAACACCTTTAAAAAAGAGATTGGTTGTTTGTACTTTGCATAGGCATCTGGATCCTCTACTCATTGTTTTTCTATTTTAGATATTTTAGGGTACAAAGATAATGTACAAGAAGTATATTGTGTTAGCAAATACCTTTAATAATTATAGAAGCAAATACCTTTAATAATCCTTCAATAAAGCGTATCATAAAATTGGGTTTTTTAAGTATATAAATATAAACTTGTGCATTTTCTTGTGCGTGTGTAATGAAATAATATTTTAATATAGTTTAGTCTATCTAATGAAATATTTAAGTATAGATTGACAGATTGACTTGGCTTTACACCCAGTAGTTTTAAATATTTTTGTATACCTCAGTCTTGAAGTGGAGTAAATGTTGACTTTGATCGTGCAGGCTGTGTTTTTTGCTATATTATTTGTTTGCCATTGCCTTTTGAAAGTTTTCTTATAGCGATATTTATTTTTCTTGCTACGAGGTAACTTTTTATTTCCTTATATTTACATTTATAGATGAAAGTTTAGTTTAAGACTACTTCCATTTGTTTTAGGCAAGAACTTGCTCTAACTCTTGCTCTGTTTTCCAGATGAAATCAATCAATCTATAATTATAAGGTCAGTAATTTTTTTGTTGAATTTTTTTATTAGTAGCTGGTAAGTCAATCAATCTATTTAGTTTAGGCAAACAATTAGTCAAAGAAAATATTACATGAATAATAAATTTGGGAGTTTGAGATGGAGATTGAGCTTAATTTCAAGAAATTATTCTAGATCGCATTTTTATATATTTTACTTTCTACATCACTGGGGAATGTCAACTGTATTTCATTATTTTAAATCCTGGGTATGAAATTAGAAATTTCATTTTTTTCTTAATTTTGACAAATAATTCAATCAACCAATTCATGAGGTTGAGTCTAATATGTCAGAACTCAGAAATGTTTGTAGATAATATTGTTCATACTAATCAGTCATCTTTAGTCAACTACGGAATATATGAGCTAAACTAATAACGTCATTCCTTGCATTTAGTTCCAACCTAATCAGTGAATGTCTATGGTATTAGATGTGGGTTTGGTGCTTATGCTTGGGTGTATCAGATGTGTGTTTGGTTGCTTGTGAATTTAGCTTTAAAAACATTTCTAGGGTAGATGGAATTAAAAGAAATGATGTACTGGCAACATAGTTCATATTCTGCCCTTGATTCAAGGGGGTAGGCAAACTTGGGAAGCATGTGAAGAAGTCACCCCAAAATTCTAAAAATTATATATCACTACATGACGAGCAAAATATAAAAGAAATGTGAAGACTGTTCATTTCATTTCTAAAAATTATACTATCTACTTATTGCTTAACTGCTGTAAAGGATTTTAAGTAGTATTTGGTAGACGAATTATAATGATAGGGAACATAACATATGGATTCTATTCTGCTTGGTGCATTTTAAACTAAGATGTAGTTGAAAAGCAGTACATGAACATAAAAAGTTGTGCATTTTTGTCTCATTAAAGAGTGTGGAACCACAAAGAATACATCATAACAAAATGAGTCCATTGTATTCTGTTTTGTGCATCGCACACACCAAATGCTGCCTGGTAGTTCCATTGTGTTCAATACTGAATTTGGTTAAAATCAATATTGTTGAAAGGGTAATTGTTTTTATTAGTTTGATAATTGATCTTTGTAGAATTAAGTGTGCATATATCAATTCTAAAATTTTGCTTTATGATTCCATGCGTCAGGATCAGAGCTTATTGCTTGATTGGGTACCAACATTGGCAGTTGTCGGCGTGCTGGTGAGAGTCTTCTTCGGAAAATGTTGTTAGGGTCATTG
>PYAF01002464.1:1088706-1109506 GCA_007407185.1 Glycine tomentella
AAAGTAAATAAAATATATATAAAATTAAGGATTACATAAAATTACAAATTTTAATAAAAATACGAGACTAAAATAAAAAAAAATACCAAAATCACATATCTTAAATTAAAGAATGATCAAATTTAACTAATTACTTATATAGATATTCTTTTGTTGAAATTATATAAATATTCATGATTTGAAATTTATATTATTAATTAATTTAAATAATATCGTGCTAATTGAGTATTACACTAAGCAATATATTCTTTTAAAAATTTAACGCGGTATGTTAGCTTTTTAGTCATATATCTTTTAAAAAAAAAGTCATATATCTTTATTCTGTCTACTATTTAAATTTAAATTAAATATGTTATACTACATTTGTCATAAATAATAATAAAAGTTGTGTTAATGTTAACCAAAATAAGAAATAGGCAATAAATGGATAAAAGAAAATAAAAAGAATAATACGCTTGCTGACTTGTCAGTTCGGTGTAAGATAAGGATGAGGATGGCCATGTCATCAACCTCGTCATGCTCATTTTATTTTATTCAAGAATGATTAATTATCGTTTTGTGGGTAGGTGGGTTGCGCACAATTATTTTCTTAAGGAAAATTAGGTTAATTTAAATATGTAATTAAGCTTAATTTCGATAATACTTTTTAATACACTTTTTTATTACTCATTAAAATTTATTAAAACTATAAAATTATTAAAAAAAACTAATAAATAAAAGTTAAAATATATTTTTGATCTTTTTTTATATTTTAAATTTTATTTAATGTCATCCTTTATATATTTTAGTCCCTATCTTTTATTATTATTCTTTGTCATTTATTTTATTATATATTTTATGATCTTTCATCATTATTTTAACTTTTGAGTTATTTTTATATCTATAAATATAGATATATTATTCTTGTTGAAAATAATACTCAACTTTCATTATCTAAATAAAAATTCATCAATTGAGATGTTAAAATCCAAATCAATTCAAAATAAAAATCAAAAGTCACTTAAAAATAAAAAAGATACCGAAGTAAACTTATAATTTTTGAATTTGTTTGAATGATTTTATGCTCAAAGGATCGATTTGGTTTGGATTGCACTTTGTGTTTCTAAAATCAAACCAAAACGTAACACTTATATAGTGTATATTATTTTTTTTGGGATACATTTAATTTAAAATGAATGGAAGTTTGACAAATTTTTATTATAGAAGATTTAGTATATTAACAAGTTTTGTATATTGCTATTAGCAACTTTTTTAATATAATTTGATTAAAAGATGAAAATAAAGTGTATAAATTTTAATTAAATAATATTTTCATAAAAACAACAAAAACCAATTCAAATCAAATCGAAAAAAGATTGATTTGGTTTGGTTTGAATTTGATAATAATTTCAATCGAACCAAATTGAAACACATAATTTTTATGTTTGATCAAGATGATTTTTAATCAAAAATTGAACCAAAGTGCACTTCGAACACTCGGTGTATGTAAACACTAAATAACAAGGCTTGTGCTATTTCAAATTTTCAATTTCAATGTTGAACTCCATAACCAATATGTGGCTAACACTTTGAGAGGATCAACTATTCCCACTACCTAAATTGCTATTGACACTATTAGTCATAACAATTTGACCATTCTATATATTTAATTTTGAAATACTTTGATTGTGGCAATGAATTTAATTTTGGAACATAAAAATATGAATTAATCACATTTTGTTACATATATCATATATATTTTAATTTTTAATATATATATATATATATATATATATATATATCGGGTCAACTAGATCAATAAGTGACCCATTGGGGTGACTAGATTAGGTTGATGAACGAGCCAATTTTCATAACAATGAATACAAGGATAAGTTAGTTCGTAAGAACATTGAAACCAGTAATTGTGGCTGTTTGTTTAAATTAAAGAGAAAGTTTGTCAAAAAAAGTTGGTTGAAAACTTTTTATTATTTGTGGTGTCCATAACAACAAAGTTAGTGAAACTTCGGTCGAACATGTGTACGTTGATCATTTAAGCAATGAAAATCAACTTTACTTTGTCAAATGACCAAAAACATGGTGAAACCTAACTAAATTTTGTTGACAATCAAAGATTAAGATTAAAAAAATTGTCACCACCATAAGACCATATACAATGATCTAAAAACATATCGACGCGGACAAAGGGATTCAAGAACGGAGGTACAACATCTACTGAAGTTGATAGAACACAATTAGTATGTATATTAGTTCAGAAGAATGGACACTTAAGATGTTGTCAAAGATACAATGTGGTCTCGTCCAGATTCCATTAAGTTATTAAATTCATTCCTAACAATGTTGATTTGTGATACTACTTACAAGATGAACAAATATCTTCTTTCGTTATTGGAGATTGTTGGTGTGACTTCAACATAAATAGTTTTTTGTTGTTGCATTTACTTATTTACAATTTGAGAGGATGAATAATTTTGATTGGGCTTTAAATAAGGTCAAAGGATTGTAAAGTGCATTAGAAAAAAATATAACAACATAAACACATTTTTGTTGTACATTGGTAGTTACACAACAAAAGCGTGTTTCCATTGCGCAAGTAGGGGTGGAAAAAAATCACAAAAAATCACGTTTATGTTGCGTAATTATCATGTACAACGAAAACGTGTTTTCGTTGGACAATTACAGGTAAAAAAATTAAAAACAAAATCGTAATTTTGTTATACACTTATACAATGAAATCATGATTCCGTTGTTAAATAGTATTTTTACCCTCATTTGCAAAATAGAACCACATTTAAGTTTTAGTATATATGATGGATCAATTTCAAGATACCACAAAAGGACACCCACATGAATAGTGCAAAATAGCAAAATCCGGTAATGGTAATAGCAATTTCCCTCTTTGAGGCGCAAAAATAGAAATGGGCCTATAATTGAGGTGTAAAAAAATTAACAACGGTAATACAATTGTACAACATTCCGTTGTTAAATGGTTTTTTCACCACATTTGCAAAACGGAACCACAATTGCACAATTGTAGTCCAGCCCAAAAGTTGGACCACGAGCCCAAACGACAGCCACATCCGAGGAGCGGTGCCGATCAACTGAAAAAAAGACAGGAAGGAACGGTGAAATTCGTAGAGTCATAGTCCTTGCAGTGAAGGTGCTCTCACCACGCTTCTTCTCGGTGAAATTCGTAGGGTCCTTACCTGACTTTAGTTCAATAGCCATCACCTCTCAATCTTGCGGTGCGGATCACCCTCTGCGTCTCCGATCCGAATCGTCAACTCGGTGAGTCACCCTCTCTCGATCTCAATTTTCAACTTCTTCTCGTTCCCCTCCCTTCTTTTTCTCGATCTGTCACATCACAATCCACTTAAATCCAAATCACCCATTACGCTTCATACTATTATTCCCAGAACCCTAACACTTCCGTCGCTGCTTCCTTCTCCTATAACCTTTCTTCATCTAAGTTAAACTATGTTCAATTCTAATTCATCTTACTAGTTGACCGTGCCAAAGTGAACCAAAGTGCTTCCAATTGTTATAATTATTGTTGATTTGAACTGTGTTGTGTTTGGTTACTTTTTTTATGTATTGAACATTGCGTGCATCGAATTACATACAGGCTTGGTGATGGAACAGAAGTTTTAAGTTTTGATTAAATTAGAGCAAAGAAGTGATTTGGTTTGTTCTGTAATAATCTATGGGGACCGAAAATCCTGGTCGTCCAACCTTCCCTCCTTCAAGACCTGCTTCATCGCCTTTTGCCGCTGCACAGACAGTATCACAATGTGTACCTTGTACGGCATTTTAATAGATTTTACAGTTTTTATTTTTAAAAAAAATAATAAATTGTACTGTTGGTTAACATATGGCCTTATTTTTGTGAGTTAAAAGAGTCATGATTAGTACTAGTTACAAATAAATTTTGATTTCAGCTACCACAAAAAAAGAGCTATCCTATTTTGTTTTAGATTAGAAAATGGTCTCCTCACCTGAAAACATGTTAATATGGTTTTCATTTTCACTAAAATTTATAGTTTTATGCATCATATCTTTTAGATTATCTTAATCGTTCAATTTTATTTCTATTGAGTAATGTGTTTACTGCTGAAACTCACAATAATTGGTTGAGTTTATTTCTTATGTGTATTTGAGGGTTGCGTATTAACCTCTATTTATTATGCTTCATGAGCATGTATGAGTAATTTGTGCATGATTACTTTCATATTGAATGAATTCTGAAAGAATTACTTCTAGAATATTGAGTTTTATTTTGGGAATATTTACTGAAAATGAGTTTTGTAGAAATGGGTTTCTTTTGGATATTGCTTGAACAAAATTGTCCTATTATACATAAAGGCAAGTGTTAAAAAAGAAATTTGCCTAGAAGTAACATTTAGTCATTTACTTCTTCACAAACATTTTTGGGCAAACTTTGGGTTGTTGGATGCTTTTTGCATTTGAGGTTATTAAAATTAACAATTTGTTCCAAGTCCCAACTATTTCTGAGGTGTTTAGTGCACTTTATTTTGAGTGTTGATGATGTTACTGTCCTAAATGCAGGTTGTGGCCAATACAATCAAGTCATGCTTAGACGAGCTGCCCGGTTTTCCACGTACGCAAATAGGGTTTGCAACTTTTGACAGCACAATACATTTTTATAATATGAAGGTTTGCTGTGTTATTAATATTACCACAGTTAATATATCTCTGCCTTTTCTCAATTTATACTAATTATTCTGTGTTATGTTTTTGCAGTCTTCCTTGACTCAACCACAGATGTTGGTAGTGTCAGATCTCGATGATATATTTATTCCACTGCCAGATGATCTTCTTGTTAACTTGTCTGAATCAAGAAGTGTGGTAGAAACCTTCCTAGATAGTTTGCCAACCATGTTTCAGGACAATGTAAACTTGGAATCAGCTTTTGGTCCTGCTCTCAAGGCTGCGTTTATGGTTATGGTATGTTAGTATCTTTTCAACATTCAATGGTGATTTTTCTTATCGTAATATCTGTTGCTAGTTTTTGTTTTTGTTTGTTTGTTTGTTTGTTTTTTTCCTCCTTTTTTCAATAGGCAGTTAACTTAATACATTGGATAAATCTGGTCTTAATTGACACAAAGTTACTGGTAGATTACATATTTTAAGATTTAATTCCTTGCTCAATTCCCAACTCCAAAAGTGGCCTTGGGACATTGCTGGGCACACTAAACTATCAAAAGGTGACTTAAAAAATATGATGAACCATAGAGAAGCAAGTTACATTCTATGCAGAGTGGTGGGCCCTCTAGTTCGCTAAATTTAAGAGAACTACATCCACTGAGAACTAAATTTAACAATGTCATTTTTCTTATCCGTTATTTTGTTGTGGTCTTTTCATGCATCTGTATGCAGAGTCAACTTGGAGGAAAATTGTTAATATTTCAAAACACACTCCCATCTCTTGGTGTTGGCCGCTTGAAGTTACGTGGAGATGATTCTCGTGTTTATGGGACAGACAAAGAGCATGGACTGAGACTGCCTGAAGATCCATTCTATAAACAAATGGCTGCTGAGTTTTCCAAGTACCAAATCTCAACAAATGTGTATGCATTCAGTGATAAGTACACTGACATAGCCTCCTTAGGTCAGTTTTTACAGTTTCTTCTAAATTATGCAACACTCTTATTCTCTAAAATAAAAGAGCCACACCTTTCAATTTGGATAGGAAGGCTTCTAATTGATAAATCTAATGGATGGTTCTTTATTGTTACAAAATGTTACTTGAGAGACTTGAGATGTGAAAATTGGCACAAAATCACTGAGTATTCTCTCAGCTGATGTATATTATGTATAAAAAGAGGGTTCTGAACAGATTACAGTCAGAGGGAGAGAAAAAGGCTACAGCCTATGACAACTAATATATAAAAAAGATACAACAAAAATTAGCTTTATAAAGCTGTACAACAGATAATAAACAACTGTTTTAAAATTTTTTATGATGTATCCCATGATTTTATAGGTGTTTATAAAGTATGTTAAAATCTGCTTTTGTCTCATCTTCATTTTAAAATGCTTTTGGAGTATAGCAAAGACATACCTTGTATTGTACACAAATGATTGCACTCTGCCCTTTGATACTTGACAGCATGTCTTTGGTATACAGTTAAGAGTTATACAGAGTTAGTTCATCACTTTATTTTGACCATTGAATAAACTTAATTGAATGACTTCCATATTTTCCCTTGATGGTGTTGTTATTAAAGATGTGTGGAATTGAATGATTGCCATTTTTTCCCTTGATGGTATTGTGGTTATGGATGTGTGGAATATCAACATATACTGTCATCCATGGATGTGTTGCCAAAATTACTTGCCTGCAAATGCTAAATTGAATTAGCAAATTATGTATGATGTTTAGTTATTCTGTAAATAATGCACCCCCCTCCCCTCTCAATTCGGTTAGATTTGATTCACTCCCAGGGTCAGCGTATGTGTTCTTCTAAGCACATATCCTGGGTATGTTATTGATCCTGTACTTGACAAAGTGAATTATGTATTTATAATTTACTGGCTGTTTAGGAACTCTGGCAAAGTATACTGCTGGTCAAGTGTATTTGTTAGGTACTGGTCTGTAACAGAGAGAAAAAGAATGAAGTGTTATTCACACACGGCTCAATTCTTGATTACACAGTGACTTCAAGGGTCACTACCTCCTACAATATTCCCCTCCTTTTTCAACTGCTCTCCAAAATCCTACTTATACCATTCCCTCCCCTGTTAGTTATAACTAACTCAACTTAGTTATACTAACAATTACAATTATAACATTTCTATCTAAACCCCCTTACATATGTTTGACCCCATCTCCTATCAATACCCTCCCCTTGAAGCTGGACCTTGTCCCCAAGGTCCATTTCAGGGAACACCCTCTGTAATTCTTCAGCCAACTCCCAGCTATTTTCATGGTGAGGTAGTTCTTTCCACTTGATCAACAGTTCTTGTTTCCCAGCTGCATTTGCCCTTTGTTTAAGAATCCTTTCTGGCTGCAGATGAAGCTCCCATTCCTCATCTAACAGAGCTGGCAAAGGTTGAGGTACAACCGTAGCTTTAACTGATTTTTTAAGCAATGAAATGTGAAAAACTGGATGAATTTTACTGTCTGCGGGCAGTTCTAACCTGTAAGCTACTTCTCCCAATTTCTGTATTATTTTGTAAGGTCCATAAAACCTGGGACTTAATTTCTCATTTACTTTTCTGGCCAAGGACTTCATCCTATAAGGTTGTATCTTTAAGTTGACCCAATCTCCCACTTCCAACTTCACTTCCCTCCTACTTTTATTAGCATGCTTCCTCATATGATCCTGGGATTTAAGCAAATTACTTCTTAATTCCTGTAACAGCATATCTCTGTCATTACAAAGCTTCTCTACTTCTTCTAATTTAGAAGGAATATCACTGTTTTTTATCAATCCAGGAGGTGTTTGTCCATATAATGCCTGAAAAGGAGACATTTTGGCAGATATATTGTAATTAGTATTGAACCAAAATTCAGCCCAAGCTAGCTGACTAGGCCAATTTCTTGGTTTTGTCCCTGTCATGCACCTCAAATAAGCCTCTAAACATCTGTTGACAACTTCTGTCTGCCCATCTGTTTGTGGGTGATAGGCAGAACTAAATTTCAGCTGTGTTCCCGCTCTTCTAAACAATTCTTTCCAAAATGAACTCATGAATAATCTGTCTTTATCTGAGACTATTGAAGCAGGAAACCCATGTAATCTAACCACCTCCTGGACAAACACTGCAGCCACTTCCTTTGCTGTAAAAGGATGACAAAATGCCAAAAAATGAGCATATTTGGTCAATCTATCTACTATAACCAATATTGTATCCTTCCCTTGAGCTTTAAGCAATCCTCCAATAAAGTCCATGGATATATCTGTCCAGACCTTGCTTGGAATGGGCAAAGGCTGCAACAATCCAGCTGGAGACAATGTACTGGCCTTATTTTTTTGACAAATTTCACACTCAGCCACATAATTCCTTATATCCTTTTTCATGCCCTGCCAATAAACCACATCAGCTATTCTTTTATAGGTTCTGAAAAAACCAGAATGCCCTCCAATAGCTGAATCATGCAATTCCTTCAACATTAAAGGAATTCTAGCAGAATTTCTTGGTAACACTAATCTATTTTTGTAATACAGCTTACCTCCATGCACTGCATACCCTGGTTTCTCTCTTGTTTTGGTAATTATGCCTTGATAAATGTCATATAGTGGCTGGTCTGCTCTTAATTCTTCCTCCCATTCCACCCAATCCTCCTCCTGCACCATAGAAACTGCAGTAAAAGCAAATTGTCTTGATAATGCATCAGCTACCACATTATCTTTCCCTGGCCTGTACTGGATTTCAAAATTATATCCAATCAACTTAATAGCCCACTTAAGTTGTTCCTCAGTTAACAACTTTTGTTCATTTAAAAATTTTAAACTCTGCTGGTCAGTTTTTATAATAAATTTCCCTCCTAACAGATAATGCTTCCATTTTTTCACAGCCAAAACTACTGCCATTAATTCTCTTTCATAAACTGACTTCAACTGACCTCTCCCGGATAAAGCCTTGCTCCAAAAAGCTAAGGGTCTGCCTTCTTGAGATAAAACAGCCCCTAAGCCTGACCCTGAAGCATCAGTTTCCAAGACAAAGGTTTTTGAAAAATCTGGTACTCCTAGCACAGGCAGGTTGGTCATTAATTCCTTCAGTTTCTCAAATGCTTTCTCAGCCTCATCACTCCAATGAAAAGCATCCTTTTTCAGTAAAGCATTCAAAGGTTGAGCCCACTTCCCATAATTCTTCACAAACCTTCTGTAATATCCAGTTAATCCAAGGAATCCTCTCAGCCCTTTAATGTCCTTAGGCACTGGCCATTTACTCATAGCTTCCAACTTGCTAGGATCTGCTTTCACCCCTTTTCCAGAAATCAAATGGCCCAAATACTCCAATTCATTCTGACCAAAAATACATTTTTTTCTGTTAACATATAATTCCTGCTGTTGCAGTTTCTGTAAGACTGCTCTCAAATGCTCTTGATGCTTCTCTAAATTCTGGCTGTACACCAAGATATCATCAAAAAAAACCAACACAAATTTCCTTAAGAAGGGTCTGAAAACTTCATTCATTAATGACTGAAAAGTAGAAGGAGCATTGGTCAACCCAAATGGCATGACCAAGAACTCATAATGCCCTTCATGGGTTCTAAAAGCTGTCTTGGCTACATCATCTTCCTTCATCCTAATCTGATGATAACCAGACCTTAAATCCAGCTTAGAAAACCATTGTGCTCCTCCAATCTCATCCAATAACTCCTCTATGACAGGTATAGGAAACCTATCCGGCACTGTAATTTTATTTAACTTTCTATAATCCACACAAAACCGCCAGCTTCCATCTTTTTTCTTTACCAAAATAACAGGGCTAGCAAAAGGGCTATTGCTTGGTCTAATAATTCCAGCCATCAACATTTCCCTGATCAATCTTTCAATCTCATCTTTTTGATAATGGGGATACTTATAAGGTCTAATATTAGGGATTTTAGTACCTTGTTGCAAAGTAATAGAGTGATCCTTTTCTCTTTGAGGAGGCAACCCTTGAGGCTCTTTAAAAACTCCTTCAAACATCTCCAATACTTGTTCCACTTCTTCAGGTATACCCTCTTCCCTTCGTTTCTGTTCTGTTGTTTTGACTTCCAACATAAACCTCTGCTCATCCTCCTCTATCCCTCCTTTTATCAATTTCATACTGACCACAGATTTAATCAATTCAGGTTCAGCCTTAAGTATAACCTTTCTATTCTGAATTTTAACAATCAAGGTGAGCTTATCAAAATTAGTCTTTACTTCTCCCAATCCAGCCAACCACTCCACTCCTAGAATCACATCAGCCCCTCCTAAATCAAATAGGTAACAATTCTGCACCACTTGCAGCCCTTGTAACTCCATTTGCACAGAATTACACACCCCTTGACAACTTATTTTATGTCCATCTCCTACCTCCACAAAATAAGTTTTGGTAGGAGTGACTTCCAATTTTAATTCCTGCACTAATTTCATAGAAATAAAATTGAGAGTTGCCCCACAATCAATCAAGACCACTACCTTCTTATCCTTGATTCTACCCCATAGCTTGAGTGATCTCTTAGAAGTAAATCCCTCAATACTATGTAGTGATAGCTGATGTATCCTTCCCACCTCCTCTTCTTCACAGTTTCCATGATCCTCCCTTTCCTCTTCACCTTCATCCTCTTCCAAAATCATCACCTTTAGCTGTTTGTTTTTACATACATGGGTAGGGTGGTATTTTTCGTTGCAAGTAAAACATTCTCCCTTACGCATCTTTTCATTCACTTCCAAAGGAGACAATCTTTGGAAAATCCTCTTTTTGTTTGGGCCCTCACCACCTGTTCTGGACCCATCATTAACCTCCACTGCTCTGCCACTCCCTTGTTGCCACTCTTTTCCATTCCTGGACCCTGTAAAATTAGATTTGGCCACAGGAGGTACCCACCTTGCTGACCTAGGTACCCTCTCCCATACTCTATTTTTTTCTTCAATTTGTCTGGCCTTCTGCATAGTGTCCATTAGAGTTCTAGGTTCATGTAACCTAACCTCAGTGCCAATTTCTTCCTTTAATCCTTTTACAAATATTTCCATTAAAAAATTCTCACCCAACCCTTTACCAGCACCTACATGTTTCTCAAAAAGGCTAATATATTCTTGAACCGATTCATCTTGCTTTAAAGATAACAAAACCTGGAATGGATTTCCTAAATTGGACCCGTTGAATCGTTGCACCAAGGCTGTTTTGAAAGCCTCCCAAGATTGATGCCCACTCCAATTCTCCCACCATTGATACCAAGCTAAAGCCTCTCCTTCCATAGCTATCAATATCGACTCTAATTTCTCTTCTTCTTTCGTGTGTTGTAATCGGAAAAATCTTTCGACCCGAGCCACCCAGCCGATCGGGTCATTCCCTGAAAAAATCGGCATCTCGATCTGCCACCACTGTCGCACCTCCAAATCGTCTGCGTCGCGGTTCCGGGTTCTTGTCTCCGCCGTGGGTCCGCGCTCCTCCCTCGTCGGCTGTTCCAACGTCGCGACCAGCTTCTGCAAGATTCGTTCGATCCCATCCAACCGGGTTTCCATCTTGACCCGGTTGGCTTCTGTAAGCCTCCATGGCTTCGCGGTTGATCTCCCTTGCCTCGCGCGTCTCTTCCAGCACTCTCTCCATCACATCCATTCTAGCATCCATCTTATTGTTGTTTCTAGTACCCAGTCACCTCACAGGCTCCAGGAGTGGAGCTCTGATACCAGTGTTAGGTACTGGTCTGTAACAGAGAGAAAAAGAATGAAGTGTTATTCACACACGGCTCAATTCTTGATTACACAGTGACTTCGAGGGTCACTACCTCCTACAATATTCCCCTCCTTTTTCAACTGCTCTCCGAAATCCTACTTATACCATTCCCTCCCCTGTTAGTTATAACTAACTCAACTTAGTTATACTAACAATTACAATTATAACATTTCTATCTAAACCCCCTTACATATGTTTGACCCCATCTCCTATCAGTATTACTATCCAGCTTTCCAATCAGCCACTCATGGGGAGAAATTGAGACATGAATTGAGGAGAGACCTTACCAGAGAAACTGCATGGGAAGCTGTAATGCGCATTAGATGTGCAAAAGGTCTGTGCATCCATTTTATATATTGAAAATACATTTCTTCATTGCCTCCTTTTGTTTATATGCTGTTCCATGCAACTTGTATATGGTATTACATGCATAAAATTGGTGATATTGCCTATATGTTTAGGTGTTCGCTTCACAACTTATCATGGAAACTTCATGCTGAGGTCCACCGATTTGTTAGCACTTCCTGCTGTAGATTCTGATAAAGCCTTTGCCATGCAGTTATCACTTGAAGAGACAGTGTTGGCAACTCAGACAATGTATTTACAAGTAGCATTGCTGTATCCTTTCTTTGATAACTTTTGAGATGGATTATAATATAATCATAATTTTTAATCTAATGTTTTATGATACTAGATGGCTATATTGTAATGTAAGAATAACATGTTTTCTTATCTGAAAAGTATTATCATAAAGCGTATAATTGATATTTATCAAATTATTGTTGGCCATTGACTACCTAATGCTATCCTCTTTTATTCATTCCTGTACTTTAGCCATTTATGTTACTTGTTGGAATTGTTGTCTTCATGGTATATTTAACGTTAAGAGATTCATTTACTTTTTATGCATTGAAATATTGTTAAATTTCTATTTGAGATGCTGTCCTTAGACACTCAGATATGTTTTTCAAGAGTTTGTTTCCTTGGGAAGTACACACAAATAAATTTAATCTTATTTATATCTTTTTCATTTTTTGTAGGACATTCAGCTCATCTTATCATGCTTTGTTTTTACTATTTCTCATCCACTGTTTAACATTTATCTGGATGTCTGTTATGCTTGATATTCATTTTTTGTCAGGATATTTAGGATGTGGAATTGTTTCAAAGCAAGTTGCATCCCTAACAAAAAAATAGATATACTGCATCTTGTGGTGAAAGGCGAATAAGAGTACACACAATGGCAGTTCGAGTAGTTACAGAGTTAGCAGATATATATCGGCTGGCTGATACTGGTGCAATTATATCACTGTTAAGTAGGCTAGGTAGGTAAACTGGACTTCTGGTCTAGTGACATCATATGTGATGGATGATAGTTGTTTAGAGTTCCTTCATAATTGCAGCAATTGAGAAAACATTGTCCCAAAAACTGGAAGATGCACGGAGTGCTGTTTAACTAAGAGTTGTGAAAGCCCTCAGGGAATATCGAAATCTTTATGCTGTCCAACATCGCTTGGCAAACAGAATGATATATCCTGAGTCTTTAAAGTTCTTAATGTTGTATGGTTTAGCCCTTTGTAGATCAACAGCTTTACGTGGAGGGTATGGCGATGTTCCACTGGATGAGCGATGTGCAGCAGGACACATAATGATGACTGTATCAATAAAAAGACTGTTGAAACTTCTCTATCCTAGCTTGATTCGACTTGATGAATATCTTCTGAAGGTATACATTGCTTACCTTAAAAAGATACCAATAATATGGTTAAACTGTCAGATGCATGAATTATTAATTCCTCCTGTGTTCTAGGCATCTGTACAGGCTGATGACTTAAAAAGTGTTGAGAGAAGGTTACCTTTGACTGGGGAGAGCTTAGACTCTAGAGGCCTTTATATTTATGATGATGGCTTCCGGTTCATTATATGGTTTGGTAGGGTGATTTCACCTGATATAGCCAAGAATTTACTTGGGGCAGACTTTGCAGCAGAATTATCAAAGGTATTTTATATTCTTGCTATGCAAAAATAGGTTCATAATAGGTATTTTTCAAGGCAGAGGAGAGTTTATTATAGGTTGTCATGTTGAGCAGATACATCCTCTTTCTTTTTCTTTTCTAACTTTTATCTCTTGTTCAAATTGATGTTGGTTGCTTGTTGGTTCTTAAAGAAATAAAATCACATTGATCTTGCATGCATGTAGCCGAATGGTGTTGTGTGATCATTGTAGCCAACCTCACTCAATGGGATAAGGATTTTTAATATTTGATATTTTTGTATTAGAATTGAAAAGGAATAGTGTACGTTACCCATGTGATTTCATTTAAGTATACAATAGTTATAATTAACTATGAAATTCTATGATGAGCATCATCTTCATGATGGAAACACTTAATTCAATGGCCAGGTTTTGTTTGACATTCATTGATAGTGTGCTATAGTGGTGTAGCAGTGATATGCTGCGTTGGGCTGCTACAAAGTTTGAGTCATGGTGCATTTTTGAATGGTTACTGTAGTTGCAATCACGGTGAAAATTGCCAGCTATTGTGGCGCTAGCTACCATTGGTCCATCGATATTCCATTTGGTATCTACAAGAATCATGCATAAGATGTAAAGTCAGTAAAGTGTAAAGACATAAATAACACCATCGGGAAGCATAAAAAGCTTCAGGTGACAAAAAACGAGCTAAAAAAAGTGCACAAAACATAGATAAATACAAAATTATAAATAATCCGTGATGATAAAATACTCTCATGAAAACTTATTGAACACAGAACAAGACACTCAGAAAAATTAAACTTATTCACAACACTAGTATATAGACATCTGAAAACACAAGTTATGGGTAAGCTAATCAAATTCGCCAACGTAACCAACCGACCCACTTAGAAAAAGAGGAATTTTCTACTACCCTTTTGAAATTTATCTAAAACCAAACAAGGAAATTCCTCAGGGATTTGTTTTTTTTTTTAAATAGAAAAAAATCAGATCCAGAAAACCCTAGCTTAAACAGTCTAAGAGAATAAAACCACGATTGGGGAAAGATTAGAGTCTGAGAGAGTAAGGAACCTTGATGATAGTAAGAAAAGCGCAAATTCTGGCAAGAAAAACAACGTTGCTTGGATGTCGTCCTTGCTAGATTTCAACGCACGGTCTTCGGCATGAGATATATTCAGATGTGATGAGATGAGGGAATAACAGGATCAAAACAATAACAGGATCAAAACAAGCAAGCAAAAACAGTTATATATTTTATTATTAAAATTTAAAAGAAAAGAAAAGAAAAAATGGAAAAAGATGGGAGAGAGAATACGGGTGGTGGGTATTGATCGAATCGAACATTGGGTTATGTTGATATACATACGTCTGTCTTTAAAGGGATGAGCTACATCCATAATATTCATACGGGACAAATTGATGAATCTGAATCCGTTTATTTTTTTTATATATGGATTGGACATGATTTTTTTTAAAGTTAAAATATATTTTTAAAAATAAAGGTGTATGTAATTATTAAATTTGTGACCTTTAAGTTATTAATACAATATTTTAAGTAAATGAACTAATAGATCAATTATGTTAAAAATTAATCGATATTGATATGAACACGAGTGATAAATTAATAAGAGATCGTGGGGGCATTGATGTCTAAAAAGAAGTAGTTAAGTTACGTGTTTTGTTGATATATTGTTAACCTCAACATTTTATGGAGAAGAAAAATAATAGAAGTGATTCAGTTCTCTAATGTGACTGAAAAAAATGCTCATGAATTTCGGTATTGCACGAATTCACGACAATGACACTATGGAGTATGGACTAAGCTTAAAAGAGGACGGCACCCAATCATAATTCATGTATGATTTTCTTTTAGATATAATTCGTACATGATAAATTAAATTAGTTAAAATTTAAAAAACATATATAGTATCAAATCGCGATTTTTATATTAATTGCTATCTCCAATGTGGATTCTAGTGTTCACATAAAAAATTAACTTAAATCTTCAGATAATTAACACATTGTATTTTTGTTTGTTTTATTTTAGTATATTCATTACTCTTTTTATTTTTTTTGTCATTTTTGAAGAAAAAATGTTCTTATTTATTTATTAACTAAAACTTGAATAATATATACAATATCATAAAATAGAAATAAAATAAATAATGATATATTAAGAAATCATAAATAATAAATATTAATTATATTTCAACTTGTAATTTTAAATGTCAAAATAAAAAGAAAGAAACAAACAAACTCTTTTTTTTTATAACTAACAACAAACTTTAATGACCCGTAAGGCCATGACCCATTAACGAAAAGTGGCAGAAAATCTAATATTTCAAACAAATTAATGAAAAATGCATCCACACCAAACAGTTTCTAAGGAGTACTAACAACCCACTTTAATGTATTATTATTTTTTTAATTCGACTTTAACATATTTTTTCTAACACAACCTTTTTAATTATTTAAAATATATTAAAAATTATAAAAGTAGAAGAGATTTTCATTAAATATGATGTAAAATTTATAAAATTTTATAACATACAATAAATTAATTTTAACTAATATAAAGTTCTGTAAAAGTGTGTTTAAAAGAGTGTCACATAATATGTTGCTAATATTACTCCTTTGCTTGAAAGAAAAATTCGCTAAACAGAAAATATTGACTCTCTTAACATTTATTTACTTATGTTTATATATCCTTAAAACAAGTAATTGTGTTAATTCACAAAAATATAACTGAACGCGAGAGTTATCTTTAAATGTGGGGTCTAAGTGAAAGAATTTTTTTATATTGAATTCCACCAATCACATTTTTCAGTTTATGGTGGGAACTCTGCATGGCATGGAATGAAGCACAATACTCATAATTGTTTCCTACACTTCAATGCAACTAACGTTGTTGATGTTCCATCTCTATATAAACTCCATCATAGTTGTCTATTTTTCCATCGAACTGAAAACTCATCGTCTCTTGAAACTTTTGTTCTCTCTTCCCTCTTTGTTCTCTTTAATTTTTGCCTGATTCCATAAGTTAAATTCTAGTGAAAAAAAAAAGAGAAACTTTTGGGATTTGTGAATTGTGGGACTAAGCCATGGGATTCCAAACACACGGTGTTGATGGCTTTTATGATGACATTGGTTATTATTAGTCAATATGAACATTGCATGGCTACTGGTCGTCTTCATCTTCATCATCACTCACACAAAAATTCAACCATCAAAAAACTTCATGGTGGTTTCATTGAACGAAGTGGCACCCATTTTTATCTAAATGGGAAGCCACACTACTTAAACGGATTCAATTCATATTGGTTAATGAATGTAGCATCCGATCCATCTAAAAGGTCTAAGGTCACTACAACTTTTCAAGAAGCTTCCCAACATGGTTTGAATGTAGCAAGAACCTGGGCATTCAACGATGGAGGTTACAATGCCCTTCAAATTTCTCCTGGTTCTTACAACGAGAACGTCTTCAAGGTATCTCAATTAATTTACTACCTAATTAAATAAATGCATGTGTTTTTGTGTGCAAGCATGTGTAGTTTTTTTTTTTTCAGATATAATTAAATATATTAATTTTATATCTCAATAAAAGAATGATATTAATCATATTACTTTGAAGACAATTATATGAAAGGTATTCAACGAGTGAAAAAAAAGAATATTATGAAAATATTTTTTCCAATAATGTTATTAATTTGATAATCAAAACTTATTGTCTTACTTGCAACCTCCTTTAACTTTTTTTTAATACTGAAATTGTTTTTTTTAAGCCACATATATATGAAATTGTCATGTATCCCTTTCTTAAAAAAAAGTCATGAAAACAATGTAAAAATTATATCATATTTTATGGTTAAATGTGTTTTTAATACTTACAAATACAGTAATATTTGTTTTTAGTGATTCAAAAATATTTTGTCTCATTTATGAAAATTATTATGCATAGTCTATAAATGAGAGACAGAAAAAATAGAGTATAGTTTGTAGGGAATAATTCCTTGGGCGAAGTGGAATATATGATGATACCAAACTTTATTATATACAATCTAACTGTTTGTTTTACAATTTTTTGTGTTTATTTAAATTGTATTTCAATTAATTTGGTGTTCTTTGATGAACTATATGAATGTTTTGTAGGGATTGGATTTTGTAATTTCAGAAGCAGGAAAAAATGGGGTACGACTGATACTAAGTCTAGTAAATAACTGGAACGATTATGGTGGAAAGAGTCAGTATGTCCCATTGGGCAAGAGAACGTGGTCAATATGTAAACAACGACGATGACTTCTTCACACACCCCATTGTTAGGGAATACTACAAAAATCATGTCAAGGTAAGATAATAAGTGAGCAAGACAATTAATTATGCGAGTTTAGAATATTTAACTATAATTATTAGATTAAAATTAATTATTTACATTACGTATTTAATTATAAATTTTACCTGTTTTTTTCCCTTAAAGATTACATTAGATCTGTAATTAAATACGTAATATCAACGGTTAATTAATATAATAATTGTGACTGAATGTTTTTATTTACGTAATAACCAAAAACTCTAAACTAATATGCACTTTTTTCATATGTTAATTAATATAAATTTAACAAGTGATTAATGTGTTAAAAGTTAAAATTGAATAGTGTAGTATTTGAGTTTGACCATCGATTAAATAATTCTTGGTTAGACTTTATTTATTCTGAATTAGCTCAAATAAACCGGAGGGTTAAGATAAAAAAATATATATATTTAACCACTAAATTATAATATGATGTGTAATTAAATCAAGTGATCGAACACAAATGATTAATGTGTTTGAGTTAAGGTTGAATAATTCGAATAATATCTCTCAAGAACTCCAAATTAATCAAGTTCGTTTTTCCTAATGAACCAAAGGATTAAGTAAAAAAAATAAATATGGTGTGTATTTAGTTTAATTTATTTTGATGAAATAATCATTTTTACGTTTCTATTAAGAAAATGAAAAATATTTATATTAAAAAAACTGTACCGAATATGCATTTAAATATGTGAACATACATAAATTTATTTAAAATAGTTATGGAGCTCAAATTGGGCTTGCTCAAAAGTTTTTATAAATTTTTAGTAAAATTGGCCTTGTGATGGATAAAATCTCAATAAACTCTCACAAGTGATTAACGATATGTTTTCTTCAAAAGATAAATCATTTTCCAGATATACCTACAAAAGTTACCACAATTTCAAGCTTTGATTTACTAATAGCTAACTTATGTCGGAAAATTTGTGCAGTTTTATGTATCTCAATAAAAAAAATTATATTTTTAATTACTTAATCAATATCCTAGGAACATTGATTAATATTTATCTTTAAATGTTTGGTAAAAAGTTAAATATGAAGGAGTAGTTCTGTGCATATATTATTTACTAATATTCCATTGTCCATACAAACTAAGCTAACAAAGTAATCATTAATTAATTAGTATGATATATTTGTTCAATTATTTAACCTTTCATAAATTTGGATTGTAATGCAGACTGTGCTGACAAGAAAGAATACTATAACTGGATTGACATATAAGGATGACCCAACGATTTTTGCATGGGAACTTATGAATGAACCTCGTTCCCAAAATGACTACTCTGGAAAATCAATTCAGGTCTCCTTTTTTCTAAGGGTCTTTTTCTTTTCTTCCTTTTGAACGTGTAATCAATTACACAGTGCCATAGTTACATATCTCTTACTTAATATCATACAAATAAAGTTGTTGAGATATATACAAAAAATTTGTTAAATATTACAGGATTGGGTAAGGGAGATGGCCGCCCATAAAAAATATTGATAACAATCATTTACTTGAAGTAGGGCTTGAAGGTTTTTATGGTGAATCAATACCGGAAAAGAAACAATTCAATCCTGGATATCAAGTAGGAACTGATTTCATTTCTAACAACCAAGTTCTTGAAATCGATTTCGCAACCATCCATCTCTACCCTGATCAATGGTATATCCTCTACAAATGTTTTCATTTATTCTCTATATATAAAATATAAATCCATGCAATATAGTGTATATTGCTAGTGATGTGAGTCAATGGATGGTAATGTTTAAGGTGGATTTGGATGCAAGGTATCGAACTCTAACGAAAGTGCTAAAGATGACTTTGTTGACAAATGGGTCTAGGCCCATATTCAGGACTCAAACGATTTTAGGAAGACCCATTTTTTTTATTGAGTTTGGAAAGTCTTCAAGGTCTCCAGGATATAGTGTTGATAAAAGGGATAGTTACTTTGAAAAAAATATACAATCTCATATTCAACAGTGCTAGCAATGGGGGTCCATGTGCAAGTGGACTTTTTTGGCAACTAATGACACAGGGAATGGATGACTTACATGATGGCAATGAAATCATCTTCGATGAGAAACCTTCAACTGCCAATGTCATCTCCCAACAATCTAAAAAGATGTCAAATCTTGAATAATTGTATGTAAAAAAAAAAAAATCCTTCTCTTGTAATCAAAATATTCATTCTCACTAACCATCAAAATGGTGGTGTGAGATGAATAATATCATAATAACTAATAAGAAAGGAAAGTCAAAATAATACTTTGGATGAATAAATGTGTCTTTGGAGATAGTACAATTTATCATGCTTTATCGAGCACCCTAAATTATGAATAAGGGTGTGCAAAAACACTAAATTGAATCATTTTCTTTTATTTGAACCAAATTGAATTAAAAAATTAATGAATTATTATGTAAAAGAACTAAATCAAATAGTTTTTTTAAAGAGAAGTTATACTTTTACAACAAAATATACAACTAAAAGAAAGAAAGAGAGAAAAGGAAAATAAATTTAAATTGAAATATAATAAATGATAAGATAAAAGAGAAATAGACACAAAATATAATATTATACATGTATCACTTCTCTTTTTTAAAAAGATTTGGTTCAAACTAAACTATTTTCATGAAATGGTTGAATTTTAATTAAATATGAGTGTGAAACATACAACTCAACAAACCACTTTATAAAAACGTTTTGTTTTGAACTGAGCCACTTTGTAATCTAATTAAATTATACTTAGATGTCAATTAGATTAACTTTTGTATATAAGTGTAGTCTGAGTTAATATGAAGGCCAATTTTTTCATTCATTTTGGAGTTAATTGTGTTTTTTTGTTTGTTTTAGTTTTAGAAATATGTATCATTTTTTTAAAATCAATGTTTTGACATTATTGTATAAATTAATGCATTTGAAACTTTTGAAAATTTATTGCTAAATATCAAGCATTTGTTTTTTTAGTGACAATTTTCCATTTATCTTTTTTTTTTAAAAAAAATTCCTCCTATTTTCTATGCATGTAATTTTACTTACTTACATTATATAAAGTAATATACATAAGTCTAAATTCCCCCTTCC
>PYAF01002464.1:1109606-1122999 GCA_007407185.1 Glycine tomentella
ATAAATAGTTTAATATATTATGATAATAATGCAATTATAGATAACATATTAATTGCAAATTTATGATGAATAATTAGTTGTCATTATTATATAAATTTTTATTATATAATAAAGTAATATACACAAACCCAAATCCTTCCTTCAAAAGTTTGAGGTTATTTTGATAATTTTAAACAAGTTAAAACAATACCTTTTAGTGGTAAAAGATGTAATTAAAATATCATTTAATTGTGTTTCATGCATTGTATAATTACAAATAAAATAATTTAGAATATATTATGATAATGATTCAATTAGAGATAACATTAGATATAAATTTATGGTAAAATAATTAAACGATAAATTTATTTATACACACTTTTACTCATTATTATTTTAAAAATATATGAAAGTCCTTAATTCTTCTTATTTCTTCTACTTAACCATCTTGATCACCGTAAAAGTTAAATGGCACATCTTTATCTTTACCAAACAAAGTAATATACACAAAGGTCCCGCCATCCAAAGTTTGAGTTATTTTAGTAATTTTAAATACATTAAAATAATAACAATTAATAATAAAATATACAATTAAAATATCTTTTAATTATGTTTCACGCACTATTGAATTACAAATAAATAATTTATAATATTTTATGATAATGATAAAATTAGAGATATCATATAAAAAATAGGTTTTTACGGTTATTATATATTTCCTATTTCAATATTACAATAAATAAAAAACATAATATATTATCTCCACTGTCATTATATATTGTTTATTTAAATATTACCTTAAATATACTTAGAAATTGTTTGACCGTGAGAAGTTAAAATAAACGTATGTTGTAATGTCGTATTATCTTTTATAAAAATATATTTATTTATTATTATTTTGAAATTTTTAATTTTAAATTTAATTTTCAAAATAATAAAAATATAACTTTCCATGCGTCGCATGGGAACATATACTAATCTTGTATTAAGCAGATTTTTTTTATGTTGTTGACTATATTTCACAATTAAATAAAATGTTGATCCTAATTTGAAGAAAAATTTCAATTGAGCATCAATATAGTTTGTCCCTTTGCATCTACAGAACAAAAGTAATTTCTTGCAATAATGTTTGATCATTTACTATGTAACCTAAAGTTGTTTGGTCTTAATGGCTGTGACTAAAACTTTCCTAAATATACTTCTGAATAGGAATCCATATACATGGCGGCTAAGGCCCATTACCAAGTTGTCGTGATTCAGCGTTAGAAAGAGGAGGTCCTCCAGCTAAGAGGATAGTCCAAATACACTCTTGGCAGCTGCAACTAGGGGTGCAGGTGCCTTTTCATTTTGTGCAAGAAGAATATCAGGTTCTGCAAGAAGAATATTATATTTCCTCATCCGAAGACCATGGAGAGCATCCGCGAAGTTTCCATCACCCAAAATTAATAGATAATTAGCAGGCGCAGGATTGTCCACTGCCCAGATAAGTATATCAACAAGAATCTTCTGGTCTTTCACGCCTATTACCGATATTAGAATGTCAGTTAAAAAAAAATAGAAGTTTCAAGTTTGACAGAACCTACAATAGATTTGATCCAAAAAAGAAAACTAATGTTTCTAAAATTGGTCTGTGACTTTGACTGTGCCTGTGACTGCAATTATAGTTGCATCAGCCGCATTTATCTACAATTTCTTATAATATCAAGAAATGCAACAAAACCACATGATCAAGGTTTTGGCGGAATGATAGCCACATAGGTATATTTATAGGCAATCTCTGGAAATATCAATAAATGCAGTGAAATATGTCAAAACCATAAAGGTTTTGGAGATATAAGGTTAGCTGGGAGGTCAAGAAGGAAGAAAGAAGAGAAAGGTCGCAGGTTCTATTCATCATGCTAACAAAAACTATCAAACTAACCATTAACATTTTCTAATAGAAAAAAAAAAAAGGTTCTGGTGGAATCTCTGACTGCAATTACGGCAGCATCAGCCATATTTATATGCAACTTCTAGCAATTTCAATAAATGCTACCAAACAACAACCACGGCACATGGACAGGGTTCAGGAGAGAAAACTAACAACTCGTCAAAATCTTATACAATTTCTCATGATAGTCAAATAACCACGTACACCAGTCCCTTCACAACCACTCAAAGTAAGGAGAAAGAAACTCCAAAGAATTCAGAGTTATAATAATTGCCAGCTGTAGAGATTTGATAATCATAATTTAAATTCAATCCAAAAGATTGTATACAGTTATAGAGTTCAGGAGCAGTGTTTTATTAGATCGAAGATATCAACAGTCAAAAACCTAAATTGAGGAGGTACGTATAGCAGAAAGTGAAAACGGATATAGATATGAAGTTGGAAAAGGGAGGTTACCGACCGGCGGGGACGTGGATCAGTTTGACGCCGGTGCTGGAGAGAGCGTCCTTCACAGAGGCGCGGATGAGATTGGTGTCGCCGTAGGCCGAGATGGAGAGGGGACCGCAATAGTTCATGCGAAGGAGGGCGGAATGGATGTTAGTCACGATCAGTTGCGGATCCGAACCCTTGGGGACGTGGCAGTTCTCGATGTCCCACCACACGGATATCTTTGCCGTCGCGTACTGCGCCTCCGCGTTAGCTGTCGCTCCATCTCCATCCATGACGCCACTGCCGATCTATTCAATACACCAATAATTTCCCCGATTTACACAAACACTCTCACTCACACTGTCGCACAGAAGAGGCACGTACGCTGCAAATTTTTAGAAGAAAGAGGCACAGCGGCAATATATATATATATGGGGATTTTTAGGTTTTGTATTTGGGCCTTGATTTTCTTCACGCACCCCCTTTATTGCTAACCGAAGAGGCACATACACTGCAAATGTCAAGTCTGCATTGGAACTAGACGTAGGAATGCAGTGAAGCTGGTGATTGTGCCGTAAATAATGTGGTGCCATTTCCATTCACAAATGTCATTATAAATAAAAGTAATTGACTTTGGCTGACCCAGAAATCTGCTGCATGTTATTTGACTCAATCTAAAAGTTTTATTTCTGCAATTTTGCGGCATCAATATGGTTTGTCCCTTTTCATTTTATATGTTGGAAGAGGTGCAGTTTTGGTATAACAAGAGTAAATAAACATCATGGATTCACATCATGTTTTCTAAATAATTGGAAATTTGCAAGGCCTCAAAAGGAAATTGTTTTCTATCTTATTAAAGAGTCTAATGGTCATGTACTGTCAACGTAAAAACTTTTACATTATCAACCAATAAAAATCATAGTTGTTATGACTTTAGAGATAGTTAATTTAAAAATTAGCAAACTTGAGGAAGAACATTCTTCTGAAACTGTTAAGAACCCATGTGATATTTTTTTGTTTATCCAAACAACACCAGTTAATCTCTGATGATTTGATGCTTTTAACCTTCATTGTACCAATTGAAGTTAAACACATTGTTTAGCCAAACAATATTTCTCTCATAAATGATAAGGCATTACTGAAAAACGTTGCTACTCTATGTGTGATGTTTCTAACATCAGGAAAGAGCAAGTGTTCATCATTCTCGGTTGGTTAGTAAAATCTATGTTTGAGGTTTTGGTACGTTATATAAGTTATAGAGGCAGAATACCCTTTTGAAACCGATAAGAGTACATGTGATCTTTTATGTTTAATCAAAACAACGATATCCTTTCAGAAACACATCTTTAAGTTTATGAGTTGTAAATCGATAAATTGATATACCGATTCTTGCATGTATTAATTCTTGTGATGATGCAAAATTTAAGTTCCATGATATTCTTGCGTGAAATTATTTAAATGTCTCATACAATCATATTAACATGTAATTTTTACTATTTGTGGGGTTTAATTTAATTTTACAAAAATGGATATTGGGTTTCATATTAAATCTTGGAATTTATTGAAAATTCATAAATCAATTTGCTTGAATGCCTCTATTTAGCAACCATTTGTCTGCTTGGAGAAACCGACCAACTGTGTAACTAACCATTTGGTCTCTCTCAAAAACTGTAATGTAGCCATTCCACTTGACCCTCTTGTCAGTTCTTGCCCCAGGCCCTCTATTATCAAACTCCCAGAATGTTGCTATTTCAATGCCATAGTTGTCACTCCATTTACACCAACCTTTTGGATGTATCACATCTCCTAAAAAGGATGCCATTATGATTGTTCTTGAGTATTCACTATACGGGGAGCCCAAGTAAGTGGTAGCATTAAGAGTATTCATGCTTTCTTTCTGTGCTGTGATGGTGCAGTTTTGAATCACTAACCCAGTTGTCTGATACTTGTCTAACCTGGATTGAGCACTCATGACACTTTCTTAAAACCAAATCAGAGGAATTTCAAGGCTTCACTATGATTTGTGAGTTTTGACTTACAGTTGCTGAGTCTCCTTTGATGATGTCCATACTGCTAAGAATCTCACAGTCTCGGTAGAATTGGCGTTGAGCTATTGCGTACAAGGTTCCTTCGTTACCATCAATTTTGCACTTGAAGAATGCTGCGTGATCAGAAAGGACTAGGAGTGCTGGTGCTCCTCTAATGTCAGCTGGGGCAGTGAAACCAATGTCTTTGCTGATGAATCCTTTCCCCATTACCGCTGCATTTCACAAGAGCCAAAATTAAAACAAAATGTCACGTTTAGTGTTAATTACTTGCTTCTTTTGGTACCCTCCAAAATTAAAAAGAACAAAATGGTGTTGAAGGCAAGTAAGCATCGCATGACCACTGTGCTTAATTACAGACACAACTAATCAGAAGCTCATGATAATATCAAAATGACTCTAACACACACTTTAATATGATTTTTTATTATTAAAAGGTTTAATTAATCATTTAGTTCCTATATAGGTGCTAACAGTTTGCTTTAGTCTTTATAACTAGAAATTCTACCTTTTTAATCCCTCTACAAATATTTTTTTACTTGTAAAGACTAAAACGGAAAATTAGAACAATTATAGAGGCTAAATGATTAACTAAACCTTTTAAGTATTGTAGTCACTCAAAAATTGCTCATAATTAGAGCCATATTGTTTAATGTTGAGGAGCTTACCGAAAGTAGCTGCTCGAAAGGAGGTTGTGACTATCTTGGGTTCTCTTGTGTTGGTACCACTGACAATGGTATGCGCAGGTCCATCACCATACATAAACATTTTTTCACCCTTAGGAATCACCACTCTCTTCATGTTTACCTCTTTTCACATAAATAACATATGCAATCGTTTTATTCTTTGGGCATGCATTGAGTGAGTCAGCTATGGTTGAGAAATGGCCACTACCATCTTGAACCACAACCACATTTATTGACCATTGTTCACCACCATTCCTTGATTAGACTCTATCATTTTTCTCTCTCTTTCTGAGAACCGCCTTGGAAATTCTTCTAGCCGTCGTGCTTCTCTGCTATTAGGCCTCTCAGAGAAATTATCAACAATGGCTAAGGCTATCCTTGTGAGAAGAATTGGAACTTTCAAGGAATACCCTAAAACCTCAGCTGCTTATTCGGATCTATTCATCAGTACAAGTGTGTTGGTACGAAATGACAGCACTTAGGCTATTCAACACATCATCTAAGTTTAGTTCGCACAAATCTACATAAAAATTTGCCATCAAATACAAAGACCCTAATTCTTCCTTTCCCAAACTCAACAGTTCAAAACAATCTTTATATGACTCTTGCTGCAGAAGTGTGAGGCTCCTTTCAAGACGAGGTTTTGGCCTAATGACCAACAACAATTCCGTGAGAGTTGCATTAACAACAGCTTTCACGTAATTCAAAACTGTAGCTGTCTCACCAACGTGCTTCAAGAAGCGGAAACAACTTTCTGGTTCCTCCGTTTTGGTGCAAACGGAGAGAAGGGTCTTCACTTTCTTCCCTGCGTCTTGTTTGGAACCTTCTATGTGTGCAACAACAGAAACGGTGATCATTGCAATGGCGATCATGGATACCACCATGATCGCTATGTTCAACACCATTCCCTCCTTCTCTTTTGAATTATCATCATCGCTTTTGTTATGGTAGCTTCCAAAACGCTGGTAATTCATGATCAATGCAAAACATGATTATACTTGACCCATAATAAGTCACTTTTCTTGTTCCATGTGACATGATTATGCTGAAAATGAGAACCCGTCCTCATGATTGTGATGATGATGATGGGTTCAATTGTGTTCCTTGTGATACACATAATTGATTTTGGTGCTTCGGTGGTCTTGGCTAGTTGCGCTGACACAGCTATTTTTAGGAAGTTGGAGACGAAAAGACAGATATTTTTGAACCGGAATTCCTTGTTGTACGGTTGTCTGAGACCGCCGCGCTTGTTCTGGTTTGACTCAAAACGCTTTTTATGCGTGGAATATACTCGTACGCAGCAAATTACTATAACCAACTTAATCTGTTTTCATGCATTGTTACTCTGCCACTGATTCAAGCAATTTACTTAAGAATTCTGTTATTTTATATAACATTTTGCTACAATATTTCCCACACCATTTTTCTCTCTCTCTGTCTTTTTCTGTTACATATTAATATTACTCGTGTAATTACAATAAAATTAAAAATGAAAAACTAAACTCTGAAATAGTACAATAAAATTTGTGTACAATTTTATTGTACAAAACTAATTTGTTAAATTCTACAACAAATTACATATGAAAAAGAAAATATTTGGAAACTAATTTTAGGCACGGGATATACCTCTGAAATAGTATATAAGATCATTTTGGAGAAAAAAATTGCCTTCTTTTATAAGATCATTTTTAAATTATCTCTTGCATTAATATTTTTTTTTAACTATTATGCCTTTAATTATTTTATAATTTTGTAATAAATAAGCAATAATTGTTATAAGAGAAATTCATTCTCTCTTTGTTCTTTTAAGCAACTAATATACGTTTGAAATAATCTGATACCACCTCTATGTTTTTTAGTGAAACAAAACTCGAATCCTCTAAGTAAAAAAATTGAGTTCGAATCTCATAAATAAAAAAAAACGTGATAAAAAAAAGAAAATTATACTAAATGTGACTAATTAGATTTTTTAATGAAAACTAATCGTCAATAATTACAAAACATACTGTACGTTAACAAAAAAATTGTCTCTTGATTATTTTTTTAACCATAATACATTTGATTACTTTACAATTTTTGTAGTTAAAACAAATGAAATCAACAAAGTAATTTGAGCATGATAGTTTAAAAAACAAATGAAATCACCAAAATAATTTGACATTATAGTTAGATCAAAATCCCTAATCTTTATAACATGAGATTACTCGCAATTTTTAGAAACTACGTTAAAATTCGGTGTTACAATGAATAATAATCAAACGCACTTAAACACATAATTGAGTTTTAAAATGCAGAGGCACGAGACATGTACTCGAAATAATGAGAAAATAATAATAAATAATTTCAAAATCACGTAAACGTTAACACGCTAATCTAAAATTAATATTAATTTTAAAAATACCTCCTTGAAATAATGTTTGGCCATTTACACTCTGTAGCCTTAGTATGTAGTATATGATAATGAAATGGTTAGGCGGGGGGATGGAGTTGACGAAAGAGGGGACACAGAGAAGGGGGAGGAGGCCAGATAGAGGTAACGTAGAGAAGGAGAAAGAGAGGATCAATTAAGGTTACCAAAAAGACGAGGTTCAAAAAATTTACCTCCTCAAGTTTTGTCGTGAGACATTTACTGTTGCTACTTTGACAACTTATTTGCCAATAACAAAAAATGACAAAGACCGAAATTGCTAATGGAGTAATTAATAATTTAGAAAAGGCTATAAAAAAACATTTTAGAAAGTAAAATCAAAGCCAACATATATTTTTAAAGCTTATATCGAATTCGAGTACAGGTTGAACATCTCTAAAGGGTAACCCATGATGTTTGGAATGAGTGCAGTTAAAGAGTGGTGCACTATCGGGACTACATCCAACGACTAAGAATGAATCACACATCAAATCTAAAGCCAAGAAATGTACTTGTACAAATCAGTTGATGCTGAAGCTGAACCATTAAAAGAAAGATGGGACGGTACATTACTTGCTGGCTGCACCAAGTCCAAATCCGAGCTTATGTACAACTATGACTAGCTGTGAGTCAACACCAGTCACACTATTGCGAAAGCTTAATCAGTTTAAACACAAATTGAACCATGCTCCAGTCATAACCGATATTATTTCCAACCAAAAAACAGTGAAAATAAAACCTTAAAGCCCGAGGGCATACAACTAAACAATCTATATGATACTGATAGGAGTAGGAGGTGGGGACAGGTGTACAAAAGGAGGGACAATTAGCAAAATATAGTAATAACTAACTGTATTATTAGACAGTTAGTGGGAGTGGTTAGTATACATAGATGGAAGCTGGGTAGTGAGAGGAAATTATCGATATTGTAATAGGAGGCTGAGTACCTCGAATACTCATATTCAGTAGCTCTGTAATCACATTCTTTAGCAATAATATTCATTCGTTCCTGATTTCTAAACCAGTGTCTATCAACTGGTATCAGAGCTCCAATCTTTGGGCTTCTGTGCGGTAGATGGGATCGAAGAAAATGGACGCAAGGGTCGACGTATTGGAGCGTGCCATTGACGAAGTGCGGGAGTCGCAATTTGCTAGTCGGGTTGCGATCGAAACCCGATTGGGTTCGTTAGAGACGCTGATGCAAAAGATTGCGGAGTCGATAGAAAGGCCGAAAAAAGAAGAAACTACGCGCGGAAGTGAAAGAAAAGCACGACACGGAGATGCAGAGGACGGAAGGGCGCGACAATGGAGGATGATGGAATTGCCGGTGTTTGTAGGAGACGATCAAGTGGGGTGGATTTCTCGCATTGAGAAGTATTTTCGACTTCAGGGGGTGCCGGAGGAAGAGAGGTTAGATTCGATTCTTGTAGCTATGGAAGGGGAAGCGCTTTCTTGGTTTCAATGGTGGGAATTGTGGAGTACTGCACAGTCATGGGAGGGGTTCAAGCTAGCAATGATTCAGAGGTTCCAGGGGGTTAATGTAGCTAACCCAGTTCAGTCATTATTGGCATTAAAACAGGAGGATAGTGTGCAAAATTTTATAGGGCAATTTGAAAAGTACGTGGGCACTGCAAGAGGCTTGGATGAGAGCTTCTTGAAGGAAATTTTTCTGAAGGGACTGAGAGAGGACATTGACACTGAGGTAAGAGTTCATGAACCCAAGTCTTTGATAGATACTATGCTGAAAGCAAGGCAAATTGAAGAAAAAAATAGGGTTTTGAATAATTCACTCAGAACTGGGTTAGGGAAGATGAGTCAGAATTTTCCAAGATCCAATTTCTCGAGTGGAAAGAGCAGCAGAGAATGGCACCCATGGATTAACAAAGGGGTGGAGTCAGTAGGAGGGTTAAAACAAAGTGGGGAAGTGGAAAATAAAAAGAAAAAATTCCATAGGTTGTCTCCACAGGAGGTGAGTGAAAAAATGAAAAAAGGAGAGTGCTTTACTTGCAATGAGAAGTATCACCCTACTCATATTTGTAAAAAATAAGCAATTGAGGGTGATGATATGGGAGGAAGAGGATGAAGAGGTTGAAGAGATGCAGCCCGAAGAAAAGGAAGAGGAGGAAAGAGAAGAGCTACATCAATTATCCTTGCATAGCATAGAAGGATTTACTACAAAAAAATCCTTGAAGTTGTGGGGAGAGATAAATAATAAGAAAGTGGTGGTTCTTATTGATTGTGGTGCTACCCACAATTTCATTTCATTGAAATTGGTAGATGAGATGGGATTGAAGGTGCTGCCCACACAACCTTATTCAGTGGAAGTGGGTGATGGGCATAAGGTGAAGTGTAGTGGGAAATGTAAAAATCTGAAAATGAAGTTACAGGAGTTGCTGGTAGTGCAGGATTACTACCTCTTTGATCTGGGAGGAGCTAATGTTGTTTTGGGGGTTGATTGGTTGGCTGGATTGGGTGAATTAGAAGCTAACTTTGAAAAGTTAACTTTAACTGTCAAGGTGCAGGATAAAAAGGTGACTATTAAGGCTGACCCAGAATTGATAAAAGTTGCAGTCAGTCTGAAGTTGATAAAAAGAGCATGGAAGGAGGAGGATCAGGGATATGTGGTTGAGTTGAAACCCATGGAACAAGAAAAACAAAAGGGAAACATTCCTAATGTGATGGAACAAACATTGCAGGAGTTTGATCAAGTGTTTCAAGAACCTCAGGGGCTGCCTCCTAACAGAGAAAAAAATCATGCTGTGAACATTCAGCCAGGAAATAAAATCCCTAATTTGAGGCCCTATAAATATCCTCATTACCAAAAAAATGAAATAGAAAGATTGGTGGGAGAAATGCTGTCTGTGGGAATTATAAGGCCCAGTACTAGTCCATTTGCTAGTCCTATGATCTTAGTCAAAAAGAAAGATGGCAGCTGGCGATTTTGTGTAGATTACAGGGCATTAAACAAGATCACAGTGCCTGATAAATTTCCTATACCAGTCATTGAGGAATTATTGGATGAGATAGGGGGAGCTAAGTGGTTTACCAAGCTGGATTTAAGGGCAGGATATCACCAAATCAGGATGAAGGAGGAGGACATTCACAAGACAGCTTTCAGGACTCATGAGGGGCACTATGAGTTCTTGGTGATGCCCTTTGGGTTAACCAATGCACCCTCTACCTTCCAAGCTCTTATGAACGAGGTACTTAGGCCCTTTTTAAGGAGATTTGTGTTGGTATTTTTTGATGATATTCTGATGTATAGTTAGTCTATAGGAGATCATAATATGCATGTAAGAGCAGTTCTGCAAATGTTACAGCAACAAGAGTTGAAGGTAAATAAAAAGAAGTGTTGTTTTGGCCAAGAATCTTTAGAGTATTTAGGCCACATTATTTCAGGCCAGGGAGTTGAAGCTGATCCCAGCAAATTAGAGGCCATGTCTAACTGGCCTATTCCCAAAGATGTTAAGGGATTGAGAGGTTTCTTGGGGCTGACAGGATATTATAGGAGGTTTGTAAAAGGGTATGGGAAGCTAGCTCAGCCTTTGAATACATTGCTGAAAAAAGATGCTTTTAAATGGAATAAAGAAGCTACCATGGCTTTTGTTCAACTGAAGGAAGCAATGAAGCAGCTACCTTTATTAATGGTACCTGATTTTTCTAAGATGTTTATCCTGAAAACTGATGCTTCAGGGACTGGGCTAGGAGCAGTGTTATTACAAGATGATAAGCCTTTAGCCTTTTGGAGTAAGGCACTTTCAGAAAGAAGCCAACAGAAATCAGTGTATGAGAGGGAACTAATGGCTGTAGTTTTAGCAGTGAAAAAATGGAGACACTATCTTTTGGGGAAAAAAATTATTATAAGAACTGATCAAAGGAGTTTGAAATTTTTAAATGAGCAAAGATTATTGAGTGAGGATCAATTTAAGTGGGCTACTAAACTGATTGGTTATAGTTTTGAGATTTAGTTTAGACCAGGAAGAGAAAATATTGTGGCTGATGCTTTATCTAGACAGTTTGCTTTTCATGCTATTTCAAGAGTACAAGAAGATGAATGGGGAGATTGGGAGGAAGAGTTGAAGACTGATCCAGAACTGCAGGAAATTTATCAGGGAATTTTAACTAAAACAGCAGAGAAGGCAGGCTATGCTATAAAAGGTGGTAAACTATATTTTAATGGCAGATTAATTTTGTCAAAAAATTCTGCTAGAATTCCTCTTTTGCCGAAAGATCTACATGATTCTGCTGTGGGGGGACACTCTGGATTTTTCAGAACATTTAAAAGAATTGCCAATGTAGTATTTTGGAAGGGAATGAAGAAAACTATAAGAGAATATGTAGCTGGATGTGACATTTGTCAGAGGAATAAAGCTAGTACCTTAGTTCCAGCTGGGCTGTTACAACCCTTACCTGTTCCAACTAGGGTATGGACTGACATCTCCATGGATTTCATTGGAGGGCTGCCAAAAGCTGAAGGAAAGGATATTATCTTGGTAGTAATTGACAGGTTAACCAAGTATGCTCACTTCTTTGCATTGAGTCATCCTTATACAGCCAAAGAAGTTGCTGACTTATTCATTAGAGAGGTTGTCAAGCTTCATGGGTTTCCAGAATCCATTGTATCTGACAGAGATAGGCTGTTTATGAGCCTCTTTTGGAAAGAAATATTCAAACAAGCAGGAATCCAATTAAAAATGAGTACTGCCTATCATCCACAAACAGATGGGCAGTCTGAAGTTGCTAATAGGTGTTTGGAAGCATATCTTAGGTGCTTGACTGGGTCCAAACCCAAACAGTGGGTCAAACATTTGGCTTGGGTTGAGTTTTAGTTCAACACTAACTTCAATATATCTGCTAGAATGTCTCCTTTTAAAGCATTATATGGACAGGACCCACCATTGTTGATTAAGAATGGAGATAGTCCTTCAAAGCTGGAAGAAGTGAACAGGTTGAGCAGAGACAGAGATGAGTTGTTGCAGGAATTGAGGAGCAACTTGTTGAAAACCCAAGATCAAATGAGAAAATATGCCAACAAGCACAGGAAGGAGATAGTGCTGCAGGAAGGTGATTGGGTTTTTCTGAAATTGCACCCCTATCGAATGAGATCTTTAGCTAAGAAGCCCAATGAAAAATTAAGTCCTAGATACTATGGATCCTATCAAGTACTGCAGAGGATAGGAGAGGTGGCTTATCAGCTGAAGCTACCTACTGGAAGCAGAATACACCCAGTATTCCATGTATCTTTATTAAAAAAGGCTATTAAACCCAGTTGTTCTCCACAGCCTTTACCTGTGACCTTAAATGAAGAATGGGAATTACAGGTCTATCCGGAAAGAATAATGAAGAGAAGGACTGCAATAGATGGCAGAGAAGAAGTCCTAATTAAGTGGCAGGACTTACCACATGAGGAAGATAGCTGGGAAATGGCTGAAGAAATGAAAAAGATTTTTCCTCATTTAGACCTTAAGGACAAGGTCAATCTTGAAGGAGGGGGTATTGATAGGAGTAGGAGGTGGGGACAGGTGTACAAAAGGAGGGACAATTAGCAAAATATAGTTAGTAATAACTAACTGTATTATTAGACAGTTAGTGGGGGTGGTTAGTATACATAGATGGAAGCTGGGTAGTGAGAGGAAATTATCGATTTTTTTTTTTGATCAGCAAAGATAAGATATTATATATATGTAAATAGGATTATAGTACAAGTAGTACTATTACAAAAAAACACCTATCACCAAAGACAAAACCTGTGGCAGCTTAATCCATGAAAAGCCAGGATTAAGAGGCCAAAAGTCTGAATGGCTTGTAAGTTACCCCAAATACAGGGAAAACTAGGTAGTATACCCTCCCCTAATTACAAAAGCCTCCCTCAAGTTACTAGACCAAAAGTGAAAAGGTTTGTCGAATCCTTTGTCCA
>PYAF01002464.1:1152263-1163464 GCA_007407185.1 Glycine tomentella
AGTTGCTCTATTGTCATAGCCCCTAAATCTTTTGTTTCTTCTATGACAGTGACAATGTGATCGAATTTCGAATCTAAAGATCGTAAAATCTTTTCCATAATTTTTACATCATCTAACTTTTCACCATTTCTTTTTAATTGATTAGTCACTGTCAAGACTCTAGAAAAATAATCGGAGATACTTTTGGCATCTTTCATGTGTAAAGTTTCAAACTCACTCCTTAGAGTTTGGAGACGTACCTTCTTGACTGGCTCAGCACCCTTGTAGGAGGTTTGTAGCTTCTCCCATGCTTCCTTCGCTGTAGTTGCCTCCGAGATCTTCTCAAAAGCATCTTCATCCAATCCTTGATAAATGAGATAGAGAGTTTTCTTGTCTTTCTTTCTTGAATCCTTCAAGCTATCCCTTTGAGCTTGGGATAGGGTAGCCCCTTCTTGTGGCTCATCATAACCTTTCTCTACCATCTCCCACACATCTTGTGATCCAAGGAGGACCTTCATCTTGATGCTCCAATTATCATAGTTGCTCTTGGTGAGCATAGGGACTTGGAAAGGAACCATGTTGCTACTTGCCATCTCTCTAAGAAGAAAGGATCTTAAGGCTCTCGATACCACTTTGTTGGAAGAGGATTGCTATTAATATTTGGAGGGAGGCTTTTAGGCTAAAGGATTTCTGGAAGAGTAGAAAGATTTTGGAGAAGAGAGATTTTATTACTTGAACTTGATTTTTTGGCTTGATCCAAATGAGCAAATCCTACACTTATTTATACTTGGCCAACTTCTCATCCAATGGCCAAAATTTCTCCAACACAACTTTGATCAAATGGCTATAATTTAACTTCTACACAATTCCACCTAAATATCTATCTTCTACACACTTTCATACTTATCCATATCATTCTACTATTAAAGATATTTCTAGAACACATTTCTAGAACATGGGCCAAATGGGCTCACACTCTAGAAAATAGGCTAATTGGGCATATGATTCTAATAATTTTCTTAAGCCCAAATAATTATTACAAATCAAGTTTATTTTATTTTCAACAAGCAGTGCCTCCAAAGTCACAGCTTGTTGACGCAGGATTCTTTTGGTAGTAGCTGTTAAAGACAAAAGAAGCATGGTTTTGTAATGAATTTGGATTGTAACATCTCCCACCTTGCTGTATCTGTGAACAATCCACACCTGACATTCCACAAGCATAGTCCAGTGCTGATTGAAGAGAAGCTTGTGGAACTTCAGTCTTTGCCACACACCAACTCTGCCCCCCTGGCATGGCTTGAGCATTTGTGCTTGGAGGAGGAGGCAGTGCACTTGTGACAGGGACACTTCCTGATGATGGTGGTGGATAAGAAGAGGTCACAGGGTTGGTAACTGGATTGGCTGGATTTGTAGGGGCTAAGGGAACAATTAGAGTGGTAGAAGGAACTGTGACGGGTGTTGAAGCTGGATTGGTGGCTGAAACTGTGACAGGATTAGTGGAAGGAACTGTGACGATGGTTGGTGTATCTGGAGGTGTGATTACTGGTGAAGGTGGGGTTGGTGAGTTGGTTGTGTCTTGTAGAGTTCTTCTGATGTGGACTTTGCTTGGATTTTCTCTTAGGGACAAAGGAAATATCTCTTCTCCCTCTTTTTTTTTGAGTAGTACAAAATCATTGGTTGTGTGTACTTGTGCATAGAATGCAACTATTCTCTTTGTAAAATGAGATACTGCTTCAAGATATTTGGATACTGCCTCAGTAAATTGAGCTAATTCCATTGAACTTGGAATATCATGGCTCTTGATTGTGAAAACCACAGGAACATCTTTGCAGGGAAGAATAGCAGCAGCAAGGGTGGCTCTTTCAATAACAGACTGAACAGAGCTCAATTCCCCATCATTGATGTCTTCCATCATGACAAATGATTCTATTTTGTTCAAAAACATAACAATCCTAAGGAGATCACTTTCATATGATGCATTCAAGTTCTCTAAGAATGAAAGTGGAAACGCCACAGAGACTTTAATTTCCCTGCTTAGTTGAAGATTGCTGAGAAATGAATGAATTGATTTGAGAACAGGTATGAGCAAAGGCATCTCATCTGGGCCTAAGAACTCACTGCCACATCTAACAACGATGCTTCTGATGTCTACTTGTGGAAAAATGTTGATAAGACGAGTTTCTAGCCATGAAACTAGAGATGATTTTGATTTTGAAGAAACAAAATTTTCAACCAGGCTTTCATTTAAGAAGAAATCAACCGACTGGTTGGTGTTGGTGAGAGTGCTCAAAATCTTGTAATCAGATACAGAAAACCGAATCTCAGATTTAGAGATCATGCTTTTCTGGAAGAACGTTGTAGCAACAGATGATGAAGATGCAGTAGTCACTGCAAAGTGAAAAGGATCGAGCTCAGTTAAGTGTTGCAGATTCAGAAACAAAAAACAAAGAAAGGAGAAAGCGTTAAATATGGTGGTTACTCACCTGAAGAGCAGAAAATGAGAAAAGAGAGGAACAAGAGGCATAGAGAAGGTTCCTTGGCCATTATGCAATGTGGAATGAGGGTGTTGGAGTATTGGTGTGTGTGATTCGTTCGTTGGTTTTTAAAAACATGAGAAAGAAGAAGTGGAGCTTAGTACCAAAAGCCCCGGACCGGGGGGGGGAAAAGAAAAGAAAACGACCAACTTCTAATAATGGGTCTAGAAAATAATTAAAATATGTTACTTTGTCACGAAGAATGGGTCGGAAAATGTTTGGCTGCGATCACAAGTACGAAGAAACATGCTCTCTTTTTTTTTATCGTTCCCAAAGTCCTTATGTTCCTAGTCCCTAGGGATTATGATTTTTAAATCATGGCCATGTGCTTTTACAAATGAGGAATTGGACACACATGTCCTATTTCTCTGTTATGCACACGGACATCACCTCGTGTCTTTTGCTTGCCTTGGTTTGGCTGAAGAAGAAAAAGTGTATAAAAGAGAAATAAGAAAAAAAAATTAAAGGTGCGTCCATTACTTATGTTTATATTGTTTGTTTATTTTCATTTAATTTTTCTATTTTTAACTACCATAATACCATATTTCTTATTTATTTATTTTCTTTTTTGTCAACAGAATCCTTAATATTTAGAATTTTTTATTCTTAAAAATAAAAAATAATATCACAAATTTATAACATCTTATATATTTTTCTCAACAAACTAAGTTAAATTTCTTAAAAAATTTAATTTTTATACCGTTATACTATTTTACCAGTATCATTTCATGCACGTATAACGCTAGTGAGCCGTTGGATTCGTGATTGCAAGTTCAAATCAAGGCGATAGTTGTTGAATAAAAGTACGAGTGTTGACAAAGGTAGACTAGAGAATATTTTAAGAGCTTGATGCTTCTATTATTATGGATGCAAACATTAATAAATGTTACTAAAGAGGTTATTCAGTCCGTCTTATTTTATTTTTATCTGTCATTTTAGATAAAATACACATCTTAAAAAGTAATTTATTTATATTAATTTTTATAGTAATAAAACAATTTTTTTCACTAAAATATTTTTACTTCATAAATGATTACCTATATTTTACTATTACGGCTATGTATTTATTATTTACTAGTACACTTATTTTTTAACATAAATAAAGGTATTTTAAAAAAGTAATTGCTATTTTTTAATATTCTAAAGTGACAAATGGTTTGAAATTAAGGAATATGCTAAAAATAAGATACAAAATGAGACGGAATGAATAATTAAGAAATTAAAATTAAAAAATATAATTACATATTTTAATTATTCTTTTTTAATGTATTTTAATATGATTTTTAATGAAAAATATGAGCAAATTATAACATCCCAAAGATTTCATGTTATTACACATAATCTCATCCTTTTTATTTTCCTACACTAATATCTTTTAAGTTTGAAACACTACACTAATATCCCCTCTATGTTTGAAAACATTACATTGAAATCTTCCAAATCTTACATTAATACCTCCTATAGGGAGGAGAAAATAATAGTTAAAAAAATAGGAGATGTTTGCATAATTACATAAAATCTCAATAAGTGTTATTGTAATTTTCTCAAAAAATATATATTAATTGTTTAAGATATTCTTATATATTTGAAAAACACTGACATCTTCCAAATTTCACACTAATACATCTTATAGGAAGAAGAAAATAATAGTTAAAAAAAACAAGAGGTGTTTGAATAATTACATGAAATCTCAAGAAGTGTTACTGTAATTTGCTCAAAAAATATATATTAATTTTTTAGGATATTAATTGGTTAGAAGGGAGGAGGACTAGCTAGAAAGTAAAGAAATGAAATCAAGAATTATTTCTCCACTCCTCTTATAGCATCTATATAATTACTTAAATGAATTGTTTATTTTAAATTTGTGAGCATTAGAATGTAACATAAGTTTAAAAACTCTATACAAATATATATTTCAATACTAAAATTATTAGAGTGAGTGTTTAACTATAATCATATTAAATTTTGAAATTGAAAAATAATTTTTTAATCGATAAGAATGAATTAAGAAGTCATTATTTATATAAACAACTCAACTAAGTAATATATTGTCAAATTAAGAAACCATTACTTATATAAGGAACTCATCTAAGTAATACCTTTGTCAAATTATATGTTTCAATAGTAAAAACTTGTTAAATGACTCATAAAATACCTGCATCGAAGATGCTTCCAAAGTACATATTCATGTCACTATAAAAATACCTGATTTTGTACGGTTATTTCTTGTATCAATTTCTTTTAACCTAAGAATAAAAAAAAAGTATTTAAAAAAAAATCCGTAACGGAACAAATATTTCAAGATTACCGAAAATTTGCTCGGAGTTCAGGGATCAAACCATGTGCATTGGCTTTAGTTTGGAGTATCTACTAAGGATCTATAAAGTTGAGTGTGTGGTGATAAAGATTTATATAAGAAAAGAGTCATATTCTCTCAGCAAAAACCACTACCAATAGTAATAGATTTGACACTTAATAAAGGCATAAGAAAGTCATGAATTTTTTTTTTCTTGGGTGCAAAAGGCACTAAAGAAATTGAAAATGAATTATTAGGTTTAGTAGACTAAAATATTCTACTTGGATTATTGGCTGTGTTAGCCATTTGTAGTTTGGGCAAAATATTCAGAAAAAGGCAATGCCCTAAGATACAATCACAACCCAGTAACATGAGTGGGGACAAGCCATGAGGAATAATCTATTCCGCTTGCTCTCGCTTAACAAGGACTAGTGTCTGACTAGGTCTCTAGCCGAAAGCTAAGAGTGGGTGATAGGGGTGATGCACAAAAGGGTCCACTCTGAATCTCAAAACCACAAAGTAAGAAGAAGAGGTGCAATAAGACAATCCGTAAACTAGGATTATGGGTTTAGAAAGTTGTTTGTTGTGTCTTTCTTACAAAACAAGGAAAAAATAATTTGATAGACGCGAGTGTGGGTTTTGATTTTTCACCCTTTAATAGATATTGGAGGAATGGAGGATTAAGTAGCTCCCTCCCACAGTCAAGAAACAGCAAAAATTCGGGGCTAATGCAACTGAAAAAGTAATGTATTTGTATGCTATTAGCGATTGCGGATTTTACGGGATATCAACATTTTCTAACTAACACGTTAGTGCGAATATATCCTGCTAGTTTCAGCATATAAAGCTTACTGCCAAATGATAGTCCCTGCCCCGCATTTGTTTCCTGCCCTATACTTCATTTAGATTTTACCAATTTTTGAGGCAGTTAAAACATAAAACACATTTCGTCAAAAAAACTTAAGAAACACATTTTACCCAAAAAAATATAAATTCCTTGTAATGTTTTGAATCTTTAATTTTATACTTTTTTTCTTAATTAACCTAAATTTTGCTGTGTATAATCCTATAATCATAACATTTGCTTAGTAGATTAAGTGGTTAACCCTCTCCCTCATGGGAAAACAAAAGTGTACATTTTGAAGGACTTAGAAGTTTTTGTCAAGTATAAACATTAAAATTAAAATGTGATAACATTAACTAGGAAAAATATACAGAAGAAATTATCACAATTAACCTGCATTGCTGTAGAAGTTTTGAAGCTGTATATTCAGTTATCACACTTCGATCTATACATTAATATTTAACTTGGCAAAAACAAAATTCACCTTGTACGGATCAAGTCGAACAATGGAATACGCTGCCACCAAAGATGCAAGAAAGTTGAGTAAAGTTTTGACAAAATGCGATGTTAGGTGGGAAAAGGAGCTTTAGATTGTTAAGTTTGGGTCAGACTCAACGAACAAACCAGTGAAGAAGGGATCAAGAATTGCTTCCTTGGCCGAATCATACTTGTCAAGACGTTTCTTCAAGGATCGTAGATCTCTCTCGTGCTTCGTAGTACGTTCCTGCAATAACAATAGCTCATTATGTACTGCCTTCTTTAGGGTCAATATTTTGCTCCTGACATTTTTCAATTCGTTTAAGGCTAGAGTTTACGACTATTCAAAATAAATGCTGTTTAACTCGACTATATAACAAAAGTAACACACCGAAGTGAAAGTGAATAGCTTAGAACGGAAAAGAAAAAGATTGACTTTCTTAACAAGTCTAACAGTGAAATTCCTGAAATCGAGTAATGCAGTGGTATTATATCAAAGTATACAGAGCAAGATTTGAAAAGTTATATCTAAAACTAAATTAAAGTTCTACAAGAATCCATATCCACATAACATAAATAAGCAAGACCGGTACATGGTTGCTAAAACTAGAGAGAAGACTTACAAATGATTTCTTCATGAGGAGTATGTCTACCAAGTAGATCAACCACAACACGTTTGTTTTAGGACAGCTGTAAATTTGAAAAGGCAACAAGAATTCAGTGTCTAGAAAATACATTGGAACTTATACACCAGTACTAATGTCAAAAAGACTCAAGAGTGTACCAACAGCCAAATCTTATAATACCAAATCAAATTATCATATTGGCAAGGATATGTGGAATTATACTTGAATCGATCGAAAGTCATGTAAATTTTTGTTACAATTAATTTTCTTTACACGAAGAATGCCAAAGGGAATGTTGAGCTTCAAAGGAACAATAAGATAAAAAGGTGGGAGTCGTAGAAATGAAAATGAAGATGAATATGTCGTCATACAAAAAAAAGATAGGGTACAAAATGATTAAAAAAAATAAAATTGTTGCTCTAACAATGATTGAGGAAAAGATAAAAAAAAAAAAAATCAATTATGATGACTTATACACTCACAAAGTATGTCACTCGAGGCAGCAATAAGGAATCGTATGATTTTAAGTCATGTAAAAACTAAAAAGGAGAAAGAGACCAAGAATAACATTATGAGAAGTTATTAAGAGGAACCTTTTAAAGGAAGTTCTGCTGAGTGAATTGTTTCAGTTTCATAATTTCTTTTCTTTGACTAAAATTGAAAAAATAAGAAATAGCAAAAAATTCTTTCTTTTTTCATTTTTGAACTTCAAATGAAAGAAATTATGAGGTAACATAAAAAATTAAATTAAAACATATAAAATCAAAGTAATAAGGGAATGATATCTCTTAAATTTTAGTCTTTAACTAAGTTGAATGATGTCATATGATTCATATAACTAATCTCACATAGTAGAATAATTTTTGTTGTTGTATACACAATGCCGAAGGAGGGGATTTATGGGCTACCAAAGGGGTTAGTCCTCCACAATGTAACCAACCAAGATTCAAATCCTTATTAGGACTATGCTCATATTTAATAACAGAATTGTTTCCAAAAAAGGAATATGGAGATTCGTGGGAAACCTAAAAGAATGGTATGAGAATCGTACCTTCCTTCCCACCAATCTTCAGTCACCTCCTTCATCCTCCGATATGTTTCTGACTGCATGTGTTATTTAGAATCATTAGTTTAATCAGATGGAACTAACAGAAGTACAGAACTTACAAATCTAAATAAGCATTCCTTACCTGTTTGTCCCCTTTCGGCCCTTTAAATAGGTCAGGATCAGAGGAAAGATCTAAATACAGTATGCTATCACCTGTGGGAACAAGACAGTTAATCATTACTAGTGACAAATTTAAAACCCGATAGCATACTGAAGCCAAAATTTCAAGTGCTCACCTGTGTTTATTCTTGATAAAGTGAAGTCAATAATAGATATTATTAATCCATGCGTTTTGACCAACATATTCTTGCCATCGAGAGTGAACTGCAACGTTTCAGAATCACTTCGGCCCACAAGTATATTTCCCCTGAACAATTGGATATTCATAAATTAGTAATCGTGCAAATACAATGACAGCATATATAACAACGCTACCGCATGATGACCCACCAGTGAAGATCTCGATGTTCAAATTCAAACGCAGACTCAGCCACAGCAAGCCCAGCCGTAACCTGTATTTTATGACAGAAATTAGCATAAAAATTAATACCTTGCCAAGCTTAAGCGCTCAGCAGGTGCAACCATAATCAAAACAAGTATAACATACCTGAACCAGTAAAGCCCTTGCCTCGTCAAAATTCAGGAGTGCAAAACTTTCAAGATCCTTGCCACCATGTTCTTGTACGAACACCACATAACACTAAATGTAATTATATGAGTTAGTGTATAATTCTTGATTCGGAGATATAGCCATGCTTGATCTATGAAAGTATGGATTGCTCATTTGATGTAACAAATATAGTAAGTAGTTAACCCAAAGAGTATATCCCCGTTCCTCACTTACATATTCTCTCTAATGTGTTCTTTTACCAAAAAAAAAAAGGCCTTTATTTGTGAAACAAAATTAGCAAGTGTCTGTTTTACGAAAGGTAATAGCTTCATTACCAATCCCCATCATTTTATGTTCACAGCAATATATAATTGGGTGTTAACATTGTGAAATTTAATTCAAATTAGAAATATACGTAAGTTCATCACTAATGAAGTTAAAGTTAAAAGAGGAAACCTGTTTATCTGGGAACTCTTTTGGGTGATCATTATCGGAGCCATGCTCAAGATCCCAATCTTCCCATGCTTGAATTAGTGCCGCATCATAAGGGCCCTGACATACTCTAAATCTATCACAGAAGACAGGACCATAGATAGATAAGACGCTAGTACTTAGAGCCGCAAAATGAGTAGAAATTTAAAATCAGAGATAGTTATTTTAATCCAGGCCAGATGGCAATGACCCTACTAATCATCTGAGTTTCTACTTTTTATGGCAAAAAACAGCCGGCAACTGGGATTTTGGCCACAATGTCAAAAGTACAAAACCAAAGATGGCAAACTCAAAATCTATGGCTAGAACTAAGGTTTTAAAAAAAAGCCAGCACCTGCGATTTCAGACGCAACATAAAAAACTTTTAGGTTCTGCGACCACAATTTTGGCGCATCTGTATGCAGTTTCCCTCAATACCGAGGAACGTAAACCACGACAACAATTTAAAACCTTAGACTTAGCAGTAAGAAATGTTATCAAAATTTTGTTCTCTGGAAAAAATGCTTTCGACCAGCACCTTAAAATTATTCAAGTCAGATACTCACTCTATGCAATCTATGAATGCGCAGCAAAGATTATCAGAATCTCCATCTTTTCCTCTCAATTGATTGAGTGTTTTGCAAAGAAGCACTTCCTCCAGCAATTCTTCGGATCTCTGTAGTACATAATAGCCAATAATTCATTGACAATATTTATGTCTGTGAACGCAGTATCTCAATCAATTGAATAATATTTAAGAAGGTAGTAATCAACATGTTCATCAAATATTCTGATCGTAGCAGGAAAAACTTAGTTACATTTGAATAATAACTATTGGGAACAAAAATAAAGTATATAATGCGAATTTTACCTTTTGGACTTCCCCATTCACTCTGAAGTCCCCATCAAAAGGAACTATTTTGCAGACATAATTGTTAATCTTGAAAGCTTCTCCATATGTTCCTTCACCAACTTTCACAATAGTTTCTGAGCCACTGGAAAAAGAAAAATTGCATTCCTATGAACATGAGTGCACTGCATTATAATTCAAATATCACTTGGAATGATTGTCAAAATGTTTTTGCTGCATTATTCGTTCAGCAAAGGCACTTCAAGTTCAAATTAGAAAGGAGCAATTACAATTACGCCCCAAAATTTTATGCCTTAGCACAAGTTTTTTTTGGGGGGGTTCAAATAGAGGAGTACCAGGGGTTTACAACAACTAACACATATTACTCAACCAACTGAGCTAGACCTTGGTCACTGTTACTATCAAGAATAAAATAAAATTCTGATTTATAATACAATTACCTTGTGATCTTGAAAGGAATTTTTTTATCTATTTTAAGTTTAACAGCTAATGTGATTAGTTGGTCATGGGTTCAAATCTGGAAACAGTCTCTTTGTATATGCAAAGGTAATGCTACATACAATATCCCTCCCCCTTACCTGTGTATAGCGTGGAATCTCCAGACAATGGGATACGTAGTTTAACAGCTAATGTGAGATTACAAAACTGTAATGCCTATAAAGGGAAGAAAAATCTTCAACTACTTAAACATCAAATTGACTTCTTAACATCACAATCCAGTATTAATTGCAGACAAAAATTGACATGCAAACTAAAAACAACAATACCAATACCAAAACCAAAAAAGTCTATCATAACAAACAACTAAATAAGTAGGTAGCATAGGAAGTAGAAACAGTGCCCCTCAAACAACAAATTATCATATATGGATGCAACGAGGAATTAAATTTATTTCAAAGTCCACAAGCGCACACTTATGCCAACCTTTGTCACTCACAAACTAAGATAGCATGTTACATGAAAATAAGGAACAATCCAATACCTATAAAAAAAATCTTGTAACACTGAAGGTGCAGACTGTCCACAAATCGTTAATAAAACAGAAAATGGATTAATGTGGTCATCATCTATTGAAGAAGACGTTGATACCAGAGAAAGTTTCTTAACACCAGCTTCAATATCTTCACATCCTTCACCACTCTGAGCAAACAGCGTCTTTTCATTTGTTTGCAAATGACTGCCATTCTCAATAGAAGTTTCCTTCTCTTCAGTTTTGATGGTATGCATAAGCGAATTGCTTCGGTCAGTTCGTTCCAATGTTTTCAATTCAGAAGCACTGAAGTCAATATCACGAATAGTTTCCAAACGTGTGGATGGAGTATACAGTATCTTCGATAGTGTGCTAGATGGACCGCAGAAGGGGTTTAACCTTCTAGAGTGCAACC
>PYAF01002464.1:1167635-1209958 GCA_007407185.1 Glycine tomentella
TCAATAGAAGTTTCCTTCTCTTCAGTTTTGATGGTATGCATAAGCGAATTGCTTCGGTCAGTTCGTTCCAATGTTTTCAATTCAGAAGCACTGAAGTCAATATCACGAATAGTTTCCAAACGTGTGGATGGAGTATACAGTATCTTCGATAGTGTGCTAGATGGACCGCAGAAGGGGTTTAACCTTCTAGAGTGCAACCACTTTTCTAATCTGGAGCATACAGCTGGAATTGGTTCCTCTTGTGTCATATTTCCTATGGTCCATGTGCTTTTCTTGGGGGAGGGGCTTTCCTTCAACAACTCATAAGCATCAACCTCTTGAAAGTATAACCTCTCCTTGTAAACGTTTGGAGGTTGCACAACCTTTCCCTATACAAACCAAACACATAGATAACAAACAAACAAACAAATGGTTCAAGTAATAGCATTGATTTTAGATATCTTTTTTTTTTTTTTTTTTTGTTCCTCATAGATATTCTCCTTAGGAAACAATCCTGTTCAAGGATTGTCAGGCACTAAATACAAGCTGTAATAAATTTTTATTATCAAAAGTTGTTATTAAGTCCTTATTAGTGGTCTGTAGGTTTTGGACTTGAAAGATCATCTTTGGCTGAAGTGCTCCATCAGTTTTGGAGTTGAAAGGCCAAATATTGGATGACATCAGTGGGTGGGCTACCAAGTGCATTCTTGATAGTAAAATGCCTATAAATATAACACATGTGTTTGGTCCCTGAGCTCATATCTTTCATTTTTGTGTGATACACCATCTACAGAGAGTGAGTGGGAGCTTGAAAGAACTAAAACAAAGCAGCTCTTTCATGGCAATTACTAGAAGTATGTGACCTGTGTTTTATTTCGTTGTTTGTAACATCACATGTTTGATATTTTAGTCTTACACGGGAATTCGAACTTTGATTCGTCATGTTGTGAGTAATAGAGTATGTGTTACTCTGGTTGTTGTTAGTATTACTGTAGCCCACGTGGCAAAATTAGCTCTCATTGTGTATAAATACCAAGAATGTAACAGAAATGATAGAATGAAAAATCATTTTCTCTCAATTTATAGTGCTGTTATAGTATCAAGAGCAGAGTCTATCCTAGGGTTCGTTCCATTCGTTGTGTCTTCGTAACTTTTCTGTGTGTTTCTTAGTCTCTGAAGCTTTGGCAATGGCATCGCCGTCGCCGAGCCAAATCACATCTTCAGTTAACAATGATTCCAAGTTCCAACGCTGATTTCCAGAATTCAGCAATTTTCATCAAAGTTCCAAAGCTTTCAATTAAGCTTGATGACAAAAACTTCCTTTTTGTGGAATCAACAGGTTAGCGGAATCATTGCAATGCACAAATTGCATCGTTTACTTGTCAATCCTACAATTCCTTCAAAGTACGATTCAGATCTAGATCGTCAACTAGAGCGCATGTTTGCTGCATATGAGAAGTAGTTCATTCAAGGTGATTGATGGATTCCTTCTAAGTGATTCCGAATTGCTTGATGTTGTGATTGATGGATTACCCGAGGAGTACAGTACCTTTGTGATGATGATGCATGCTAGAACATATACTCCTATGTTATCTGAAATCATTACTGTTAGTGCAAGAACCACACCAAGATAAATTCAAGCAGGAATTAGCAGCAGACATGCGATCTAGTTGACGATCTAGATCTGAATCGTACTTTGAAGGAATTGTAGGATTGACAAGTAAACGGTGCAATTTGTGCATTGCAATGATTCCTCTAACCTGTTGATTCCACATAAGGATGTTTTTGTCATCAAGCTTAATTGAAAGTTTCGGAACTTTGATGAAAATTGCTGAATTCTGAAAATCACGATTTGGCTCAGCGATGGTGACATCATTGCCAAAACTTCATAGACTAAAAAGTTACGAAGACGCAACCAATGGAACGAACCCTAGGATAGACTCTGCTCTTGATACCATAACAGAACTATAAATTGAGAGAAAATGATTTTTCATTCTATCATTTCTGTTACATTCTTGGTATTTATACACAATGAGAGTAACTAATTTTGCCACGTGGGCTACAGTAATACTAACAACAACCAGACTAATACATACTCTATTAGTGAGAGTATGGGAGATTAGTCTCTTCTGCCAGACCCAACTCCGGTTTGTGATTTTGATATATTCTATATTTTTTTATACCGATGATATATCTATTGTTATTAATAAAAATTAATAATTTTGCATTTCCTAAATATGCAGAATATAAGACATGTGATGACATAATAATATGATAAGCATACTTTGGGAAGAGCGGGTTTTCCTTTCCTTTTGTCCTTCTTTAACTGAGGCTGGTATACCATACAAGCCCCAACGGCTATACTTGTCCTCCCTCTGTTAAAAGTGATTAATTGAAAAATCAGATGAAACCGCAACTAGATAATTTGAAAGGAACTAATTGAACGCAACACAAACCTGGTGGAAAGAGAACGGTTCCAACTGACTCGCTTGTTTGGATCGGCCAAACTCAGCCGAGGCGGGCGCGGTATAGCAGAATCGGAAGGCTTTCTGGAAAATCGATCGAAAAGGAAAACAGTTTCCGTAAAACCGTTTATTTTTTAAAATGAAAATGAAAAAAAAAAAAAAGATGATGGAATGAAAATGGAGGTACGAGTTGGCATGGTTTTGAGGATTGCGAGGATGTCTTCTCCGGTAAACGACGTCGATTCGTTCGGGGCGAGGCGTTTCAGCGGCAACGATTTGAGACCAGAGATCAAGGGAAGGGGCATTTGAATTTGAGGAGGGGCAGGGGCAGCGAGGAAGAGGGAATTCTCTGCCCTTAACTGCTCCGGAGTTTCTGCTCATGCTTACGCTTACGCTTACGCTTTTGCTTCTTCACCGACTCATTCGTACAGTGTTTAATTCCCATCGCATCAATCAATGGCTCCCAGTTTAAAAACGCTGCCTTGGCGGGAACTCTATGGGGATTGGGGAATACGTCTAGCCCTCACCCAAAGAGGACTACAACAAGTCCTTTTTTTAAATAAAAAAAATAGTCATTTTGTTCTTAAATGTTTATAGTATTGACACATTCTACCTTAAAAAATGAAAATTTTAATTTTAATTTTTAAAAATAAATAAAAGTATAATAAAGTTATCTATTTGTTACAGTTAATGAAAATCTGAGATGAAAATTATCAATATGATTGTCGCATATATTGGACCAAAATGTGAGCAAATTTTCATTTGATTAATTTGTTAGACCTCAAATTCCGTTTCGTTTAAGGGTAAAATATAATTTAATCTTCATTTTTATTATTATTTCAAGCATCCATTACAATAAACACTTAAAAAATAAGAAAACAAAAATAAGTTAAAACAAACCTAATAATAAACATAATATTGATTAAGAAACATAATGATGGGTCTCATTTTTTGTAAAGATTGACTTAATTTCTCATTTTTCACAAGTTAGACCAAAATTGTAAGAGTTTATTTATCAATATTATGTTTATTATTATATTTGTTCTAATTTATATTTATTTTTTTATTTTTTAAGTGTTTATTGTAATATTATGTTTGCAATGATAAAAAAGATGAAAAGATGAATATTAAATTATATATTTACCCTTAAATGAAACGAAATTTTGGATCTGACAGATTAGTCCAATGGAAACTGACCGACATTTTGGTCCAATTTATTCAGCAGTCATGTTGGTAATAACTTTTGTGACATTTTCGCCCCTATATGTCACGTAGTCTCTTTCATTATCTGTAACATACAAAAGTTAATAGATAGATGAATTTGTTGCACTTTTTTCATTTATGGGGACTAAAATTTGAATTTCTATCCTTTGAAAATAAATTTGTCAGCGCTCTACACATTCAGGAACGAAAATGGTTATTTACCCTATATTTTTTCCGACCATGACATTGGTAGGGAGTGGAATATCCTCTTCTAATAATATTTTTTCCTATTCAAAAAGTTTGTATATGAAATTTTAGTTAAAGAAATTAAATTTAATATCACTTAGATCAATGATTTATTATTGGACTACAACAAATTTCATCATTAGTAGTACTGGTAATTACTAATTACTAATTATTAATCAAAAATTTTAAAATACATGTTAAATATATGTTAAGAACTATGATAAAATATAAACTATATTAATAACATTTCTTTGTTTTATTTATATCTTTGTCTTTCCACTTTTGTGTTGCTTGTATTTCTTTATGAATTTAATTTAAATATACTAATAATATATTTTTTATCATTATTTTATTATAAATTATCATATATAATAAAATTGTTATTTATTTTCATAATAAAATAAAGTTTTTTTTTATTTGTATCAATCAAACATAAGTATAAGGGATCATGACAACTCGTGCACAATCTTCCACAAACTAAGCTAGTCCCCATTGCTCCAAATTTTAGCATGCATTTTTTGAATAAATGATCCCCATATGTATGTATAATTATAGAATGGAAAATTCAAAAACACCCATTTTTTCAATTTCGAATTGGAGAATCCAAAGTTATAACTAAATCCAAAAAAAAAAAAAAAAACTTGGATGCAAAGCAGACCAAGACCTATGGAAGGCAACTGTGGTGGAATATCCTTTCAGACTGAGGAAAAGGGAGCAATTGTGGTGGCGGTGGTGGAGACTTTCAAATGGCATGGAGGATAATATTGGGATATTTGAAACAAGGTGGTGCAGTTAGCAAAAAGTAATGTGCAGAAAGCAATTTTCAAAAGCATTAGGGCTTCAGCCCGATGGAAATGCGTCGTCCAAGTTATAAATTGGTTTTGGGCTTTCGTTCTTGTAACTGTGGAACAAAATAAAAGTTATAAACACTTTTTTTTAAGTATAAACACCATTCCTTAATGTTGATAGTTAATAGTAGTAATCCATAATTTCAGAAAATTAATTGAATTAAATAAGTCCTTAATGTATTATGCTTAACATTATTTCTCAGTTAATTCATTCAAGAAATAGCTCTGTATATTTTGATCCTTATATGAATAAATTTTTACAAAAAAAATATTTGTCATCTATTGATTTTATGAGAGTTAGATTTTTTTTCCATAGGGACTGGAACAAAAAAATATATCAATTGTAGGAATCAAATTATAGTTTTTCTTCCTTATAAACATTAAAATGAAGTGAAGTTTTGTTTCATATAATAATTTAAACAAAAAATATTATTTAATGTAGGAACTAAATCCAATATTGTTATAATATTGACAAATAGTAAAGACTAACCTGTAAACATATTTTTTTATATAGGAATTAAATTGTAAAATTTCTTTACGTAAGAATTAAAAAGGAATATTATTTCAAGTATTTTTTTTTTTGGTACAGATATTATCTCAAGTATTGATACTAACTTTTCAACAATTAAGCAATAAACAAACAAACAACACAAATTGTGTTATCAATGACTTGTCTTGTATTATTTTACTTACTATTATTATGCTGTCATTGAATGCGTATCCAACGCAACCATGACGCTAACATTTGTGTCCCTCTCACACCCACCGTCAATGAATTGCATCTCACAAAGTTGTGTGAAATCAGAGTTGAGTTCAGTTGAGGGTTGTATCATGAATCATGACAAATATGCATAATTTCATATGGGTCAATTAATTAGATACTATCACCTACCATATATATTGAAGGTACTTCAAATAAAGTTGTATTAACCCCATAATGTGCTTTAATTAAAGAAGCCTATATAAACATCCGTGTGGACATTTGACATGCTTGGCTTGGTTGTTTCTGGAATAATTTGTCAACAATACACACATGTCAAATTTCTTGATACATCATATCAATCCGAGCCATGAAGCTTCATAAGTGGAGCAATCGAGACCATTCAAGACCAATCTTTTTGGCGTAGATGATTCATGTTATTTTGATCACTGCTGACGCGAGGACAAAGTACACAACAATTATGCAGTTTGAGAAATCCCAAAGAAAAAATGCTTTTCCAATCCAAATCGATCAGTTGCGAGTATTGTCCATAACAACTGCATTATATGATTTTGGCGATGACTAATTCAATCCACAATTTGCTTGAGATTAAGCATTAATATATATCAAATCAAATTTGTTAGGGTATCTTTTTCAATTTAAAGTACTATATATATATATATATATATATATATATATACACACACCAGCCAACCTTCTTCCCTTCCTTAGTTGATCATGCATATAATTTTGCTATCATTATTTATTTTGTAACTTTCTTGTTCCCATTGATGTATGTATCCGAAAAGGTTTTAACGGTTTCAAGTTTTGTCTCTCGACGTTCCAGCGAGTTAAGTTCATCGTGGATGGTAAATATACATGCAAAAAAACTATTTAACAGAAAAAAGTTTAAATTTTGCTATAATTTTGTTTTCCCCTTCTCAATTTCCAAGTTTTTTGTATGGAACTTTTAAGCTTTCGGCCACATCTGATTAGCATAAATTACACTAATTTGTTACTACCTCACACTTTAATTTAGACATTAAAATGAATATTTATTAAATAAAAACTATACCAAAAGTTAGAGTATTCATTATTTGGTGGTCTAAAATAAACAAATTCTGTAATATAACATTTTAGGGTTCATTATTTGTTAATTTAAAGTCTATAACAAGTTCTAAATATGTAAAAAATATATATAACCAGTATGATTTATAAAATATGATTTTTAATTAAAACAAGTTTATTTAAAAGTTCAAGCAAACAAATCTTATTTCTAAATCATATTGATATAAAATATTTGTCGACTTCATTAGTAATTAATATATCATCTAATATAACTACCCCAAAAAACCCAAAACACCACTCCATTTAATTAAGGAGATTTATCATATTAAAAGATAAAATATCATGTGCAATGTAAAGAAATTTGGAGTATCGGGACAATTTGCTTAATTCTTTATTATAGATTTCCTTAAAAGAACAGATACATTAATTCCATGTTATCGGACATGTGAGACTACATCTGTCAAAAAGTGTGACTACATGTTTTTTTTAAGTAAAAAAAAAATGTGTGTCTACGTTATATATAATAAGCAAAACAAAAAACAATTACTTCACATTGGTTACAAATATATAAGATAAATATATATTTAATTTAAATAAGTTAAAAATGTAAAAAAAATTATATGAAGGGGAAATGATATTTAAAAAAATGATAAAAGTATAAATGACTAAGGTTTTAAATGAAAAAAAAATATAAATAATTAATTTAAAAGTAATTAAGTTTAAAATTTGTAAAAAAAAATGACATTATTAGATTGAGTAATATCTTAAGTCCAAATTTTAAGATGGTAACTTAGTGCATTTTAAATTTATTATTGGGCCACTTGCATTCTCACACTCCAAGCACAAGTCTTGGGTGTGAGAAAATTTGTTGAAGAATCATCTCAATTAAGGTCATTTATATCTTAATTGTAAACTATTAGAATTAATTGTTAGTATATGGAAAACAATTATATACGTATGAAATGACCCAAAAGATTTAAGTGAGATGAGAGAGAATATAGTTGTTTGAAATATCAACTTTTAAAAGAGTTGAAATCTCGCATCAAATAAAAATATAATTAATGTAATTCTTATAAAACTTTCAGCTTGTGAATTTATATTGTGGGGTGGAGGGTAAAATTTAAGCCCAAATTCGTAATATCTCAATATATAACTTCGTCTTTATAATGTCAAACTCAAAAAAAAATCATGAACTCCTTTTTAATTTCCTTCAAAAGCCTCCTCTCTTTTATATAACAATAACAAAAAAAGTCTTATCACACTAAGTCTTATTCCACTATAGATGCAACGACCCTTATAACACTATATATGAGTGATACAAAGCACTACTTTTAGGTAATGGCCTAGTTTTAACATAAACTTATCCTGAATAATCTTTGTTTGATATAATGAGTTTGATGTTGATTGTTGAGGACCAACACAACCTTCCTCCCTAATCTGGATTTGGGACCGACTATGAAAAACATAGATGGCGTTTCTCATTATTGTATATTTTACTTTATTTAGTTGGACAAAATTGGTGCTCATGCGTCCTATTTTTTAATTTTATTTTATTATTTATAACGTGTGAAAATTTAATTTAGTATTTTTCTTTAAAAAAATTGGGTTAAAGTACGTAGTACAATCATATTTTATTATTTTACAGTTTTTTATTCTTTTTTCTCTTTGAAATTTTTATATCATATTTTTTTTTATTTAACTAGGCAAAATTAAGTAAATAACATAATCAACGAAATGATATATTTTTCATAAGAGAAAAATATATTTTTTAAAATGAGAAAAAAACTTCGTTTTTTATTAATTGTTATTTTTCCTCGAGTCATTCATGATAGAATTATTATTTATAGAAACCCCATATTTTAGTGAAATTTACACTCCAATACCTTTATTTATTTTTGCCAAGACGCCAACATTCTAGTAATTTAATTTTGGCATTTGGATCGAGGTGAAGGAGGGAAGATTATAAAGTTACAATAATTGTGATACCTAAAACTTGTCCCACTGCACTCATCATAATTAGTTAGTGCCATGCATACTTTTATTCATATATATAGGACCCTCCACTTAGTTCTATGATTTTTTGTTTCCTCGGTGGTTGGTGTATAATAGGTTTAAGCTTTTCGCCCATACACTCCATAATTCATGTTGGTTTGGCACCATGTCTTTCTTATTCTTCCCTTCCAACCTCCTATATATGGTGTTGGCATTAAGTGTTTTTTTTTTTTTTTTAAGAATATAAGTATGTTAATATATGGACTTGATCTATCTAGCTAGCTCATTAATGTTCTTAATAGCTTAACCTTCTTAACCATGCACTAAAGCTAGTTTAGACGTAAAGTACTGGATCATAATTAACTATAATTTATTAATTAGTAACAGACACTGCAAATGAAGGGATTAGGCTCAGAAACACCTCCTATATACATGCATCAATCAATCTGACACTAAACCTTGTGAATAAGCTTAAGGAGCTTAACTTATATATGATTTGAGCACACTCTAATTTTATATACCTTATCATTTTACATTTTTTCCCTTAAACTAATATTTTTTATTAGAGCTAATGTTGTTCAAACTCTTTATTCAAATATCTAACGCAATTACATATTAAAGATTCTAACTTGAAATGACTTGTTAAACTAAAACAACCCTTATTTAGTAAACTCTTTTTTATAAATAGGTGTACTCCCTGTATACGCTCTTGCTTGTAAAGTTATTAAGCTTCCTATGACTAAGATGTTTAGGTCTGCAATTGGCTTTCGTCCTTTGACCATATAATAAGTATGGACCACAAGTACTCCGCGTGAAAGAATTCAAGACCTTCCTGAACCAATATCAGCCAAACATTTATACAGTTAGTTCACAAGGTACAGAAAAATTGATCTATATTAATTCGGTGCCACCTTTTAATTGATTTGTAGCATCGATATATTTCCACGCACCTACCTAGTTTTCCTTTCTGTGCATTGGATTAGGCCAGGCACATAACAAAAAGTCAGGGTATTTCATCATTGTTCGTTATGCACAGAAATAATGCTCCTTGTCTTTCATGTAGTACTGGAAACGGCTTCTTCGGTCAAGGCTACCCTTTAGCCTAACTAGGGAGAAGATAAGTTTATGTGCACATCATTATTTAATTGAACTTTGGGTATCCGTCAATATATTGGCCCTAGAAAGATAAGGCATGCAGACCCTCATGGGCATAGTAAATAATTGACTCATCCTTCTTTGGGGGGAAGAACCGTGGAAATAATGTATAACATAAAGTATGTGGCGCAACTTTTCATCTAAAATGCTACGTCATTGTTATTATTATAATCCCCTGGGTTTATTTTTGTTGGAGTTTATAACCCTAATAACATCTAATCACTAAGCTCCACGAGATTAATTGAATAATAAATTAAATATTCTTTATTCCTTAACCACCTATCCAAGATAATGCACATGATTTGAAGATAATTTAATTGCTCTAGTTAACGCATATATATATATATATATATATATATATATAATGGTGGTGGTCCCAGAAACACTATGTATGTATATATGGGACTGGGGTTGATCAGGTGCTGGAAATGAGATAAACCAATAATACCAAACTGCCAGCAAAGATTTGTTAGATTTATATATGGCCCTATTAGGGAATATGTTATATTGGCATAACCATTTTTCACACACACCGGATTAATTATTAAAACTCGTGTTGTGTATATTTAAATATACTAGTAGGTTATATATATATATATATATATATATATATATATATATATATATGTATATATATATATATATATTTAAAAAACAAGTCGTGAACTCAACGCTTTATCCTTGGTAATGATACTCATGTATATATTTAATTTAATCTAAAAAATATCTAATTTGATTCATCCTGAAAATATTTTTTCTTCCTGTTAAGACTGACCATATGAAAGCTGGGGCCTAAGTTTCCACCGCAGAAGAATAATACCTTACCCAAATTTCATACCCAAAAAAGGGGGCACATCAGAATAATTCATTTAAATGTCACCCCAAAAAGGAAAAATACATTGAACTACAAGCAACAGATCGTGAAGAAAGCACTTCACAGCTCTTCAAAATCAAATCATCAATTCTTATTTTATATTTTTTTGACATAAAACTGTGTATACGTCATGATCTGTTCATAAGAGCTCTGCTTCTGTATCATGTCGTAACTATGGTAGGGATCGATGTGGAGATTGGAGAAGTATATTTATGCATGTAAATATATTTCGTTCGACAATCGGTTATGTTAGCAGAATATTTCAACGAATTAAGTAATAGAAAAATAAAATAATGTATCTATACCTAATCAGGGTGAGTTTTCTCATTTACAGACTTTGATTACGAGCGAATAATTGTTTGGTGACGCAAGCAAACCACTATAGTCTGATATAATTGTCTGAGAAATGCTAGAGTTTTGATCTATAATGTTCTCATGTTTTGGATTGCTCTAAAACAATTTGGATGGGCGATTCAGATTTGGGTCAAGTTAAACAATTTTATTTATACCATGTGTTGGGCTTAGGGTAAAGGAAATGAAAATAGAAAAAGTAAAATTAAATTTTTCTCTTATTTAATTGAAAATAAAATAACAAAAGAAAATATGACTTTAAAAACAAAAAAAGAAATCTCTTTTTTTATTATCTCTTTAATATAAATTTCAAATTTCTAGGTCCAGAACAAATTTGTTTATACGTCAAAATCAAATATAAAATTTGTGCTTCTAAACATGCGAATTTGGTGTTTCCTTTGTGAGTAGGGGTAGAAAAAGGTCACGTTTGGTTAGATTAGGTCTTGACCTATTTACCTGTTCTAGAATTTTTTTTTATAGACTTGGCCTAACTTATTTAGAAGTCTTATTTGATATTCGAGCCTATTAAAAAACCTACTTTTAATATGAAATTTAATTTTACAAAGTACTTTAAATCAATTTAAGAAAGTTAAAGAAATAATTTTTAAACAGAAAATATCTCAACATCTTATTTATATTTTTAAATAAATAATAATTATTTTATGAGATTTTCAAAATGATTTTTTGAAGTGATTAATTATCCGCCTTCATAATAAGAAAAAATATTTTTTAAAAAATTAATATATTATTTTTAAGTTTTAATATATATTAAATAGGTCACTATAATAGACCCAACATAAAAACCTTATCTAGTCTTTATAATAAAAGTCAAACTAGATAAAAAAATTCTTAATAAAACCCATTTTCATCCCTATTTATGACTCCATTCTTGTTAAAAACATCATTAGTCCTTGATAATTGTTGTGCATTTCGGTTTGGTACTTGCTTCGTCCAGTATATAAAATTAGTATAACTTATTCAATGACCTCATTTGTACATTAAATTTAGTATAATTTTTTAAGTCATTTTCTGTTTAGGTAATAAAACAATAAAACACATTGATTTTTATTTTTATTCTTTCAAAGTAAGAAAAAGAATAATTTTTTTTATTGGCATTGGAACTGATAGTATTCTCCATTTCAAGAGAAACTTTTCCTACATATAAAGTGAACGGTTTTTTATTACATAAGGAAATATATCATAATAGAAAAGATGTTTATAATATCAATTTATTTTATTTAATTAAATTCCCTCTCTATATATATAATTTCATAAAAATATTATACCGACACATCTAAAATTATTATTTCTACTCCTATATATATATATATATATTATCTTAAATAGTAAATACATATGTGTAAGAAATATTATTTTTGAGAAATAATTTTAGATGCAATTTATGTTAAAATCTGTAAAAATCACTTTAAAAAACTAATTTTAAAATGCTCTAACTAGAACTAATGGTTAAATAACTGTTTAGAGTTTAATATAGACATGTTAAGTTACATTTAATAATTTAATTATTGTTTTTCCCCTCATTCTGAATGTTAAATTGCTGTTAAAGGTGTTAACGTTTTGTTAACAAAAAAGTCATTCACGTATTTTATTAAAAAAACCGTTCATGTTTTATTAACAATTAGGAATAAACTGTAGCTCTAACACTAACAAGTATTTCTCTTTAAAAACCAAAGTCATTAATAAATTTATTGAATATTGCACAAGTATTTTTAGATTTAAGTAAATTTTATGGAAAATACATATATACCGTTAATTATAAATATTTTATTTTAGTAAATTAAATAAAAATAAATTAAGGAGATAAAAAATAAAAATAAGATACATTAATAGTGAGTAAAATATTAACTAAATTAAAATCGTGATTAATTAAATTTAATTATTAGTATTTAAGAGAAATAAAAAGATAAAATTTAATACTAAATATAAAAAAAAATCACATCGTTATAAAAATTAAAAATGCAAGTTAAAATTTATTATATTAACTAGAAATGTTAGACAAATATTTTAATGGATAATTTTCTTTTTGTTTCTATTCTCTTTATTTCCATCCATTTTCTTAAACATGGATAAAAAAATATCAACCTGCACTTTATTTTGAGATGGATTGGAATAGAAAGAAGAAAGAGACAGAGAAAAAGAAAAGGAAAATATAGAAATAGAATTGATAAATATAATAAATGATATATAATAGAAAAAAGAAAAGAAAAAGTAAGATAAAAGTAGAATGAAAAAGAAAACAAACATATGATTATAATTACTCATAATGAATAATCGGCATAAAATTGAATAGTTGATTTTTGCTGCTGATTGATAGTAAATTTACAGCTTATCTCACCATCAAATCAAATCAAGGAAAGGGAAGGAAAAAAATACAAATGAAAAATGAGTGAACTTAAATATAACGAGTCAGGTTCATGAAATGCCAAAGAGGGAGAAGCATACATTTCGTTTAGCGATTAAAATCTTACATTAGAGAATTTCATGTCACTACCAAAAAAAAAAAAAAAAGAAAAACATCAGAGAAATTTCATGTTGTTAAAAAAATGGATGTTTATAAATAGTTATATGCATGCGTTGGAAGGCATCTATTCCAAAACACTCATCACCTACAACTGATAACTCCATCCCTTCTTCTTTAACATCACTGACATTCCCTTCATGTCCCTCTAACTCGACCACCTTTGTGTCTGTTCTTCTTCTTCTTCATCAGATAGCTCCACCCCGTCTTAGATTCACTCTCATATTTTCCACACATGGGAATATGATGTTACTTATATAGATACACTTGCTTTTGCTGACACCCCCAAGATTCGGGGGTCTCAAAGATCTGGCCTTTTGGGTTTGTTCGCTTATGTTTGAGCCTCTTAACTTGTGATGGGGCTGTTTCTGAGATCTGGGATTTGAGGCTTCTCACTTGTCTTTGTGAATGAATGCTGGGAAGAGTGATACTATGAATGGTTTATAGGTTGTTGGTGTATTAATTTGAGATAATTTTAATCTCATGTTTGTGTTTTTTGGTTCCTTTTTCCTTCCAATTGTTTGATGAATGTGTGCTGTTGTGTGAATTGATTGATAATGTCTTTGTGTTGCATATTGTAGGTGTCAACTATCAAGGCTTTCTGAGAAATGGGGTCTAATCTTAATGCTGAATTATCCAAGAAAACTCCCATTTTTGGTCTAAAAGTTTGGGAAATATTTGGAATTGTAGTTGGATTGTCTATAATAGTCATTCTTTCTGTGGTCTCACTTTGCCTCACGTCAAGGAAGAAGTCTAGAAAAGATAAAGACAGGATTCCCCTTAGTAAAATACCATCTGTCTCAAAGGAAGTCAAGGAAGTGCGGGTTGAACAAGTGCCAATTAATGTGTTTGCTTCTCGTGATGGAATACTTCTTACAATTAAGGATAAGTCCAGTGACAAGGAATCAGACAAAGTTATGGTTCATTTAGGTGTGGGGAAGATGAAGAATGGAGATAGTGGCACTCACTCAGATTCATTTCATTACATAGAGAAAGATGAAGGTGGTTCACACTCACAGTCTGGAGAAGAAGGTAGCTCTGGCACGGTTACAGTGTACAAGCAATCTTCTTCATATCCTATAACAGCTCCTTCACCTCTATCTGGCCTTCCAGAATTCTCTCACTTGGGTTGGGGTCACTGGTTTTCCTTGAGGGATCTTGAACTTGCTACAAACCGTTTTTCCAAAGAAAATGTTCTCGGTGAAGGCGGGTATGGAGTGGTTTATAGGGGACAGTTGATCAATGGAACTCCAGTGGCAGTTAAAAAGCTGCTCAATAACACGTGAGCTCCAGTACAGTGTCCAATTGTCCATTATAGTTACCTTAGCTGCTTTGTTTTTATTCCTCTCTAGTCTATATTCAGCTGAAATTCAACTCCTAAGTTGTTTTGTTTTAGCAGAGGTCAAGCAGAGAAAGAATTTAGAGTAGAAGTTGAAGCTATTGGCCATGTCCGACACAAAAACTTGGTTCGACTTTTGGGGTACTGCATTGAGGGAACTCAGAGGTATCACAGTTCTCAATTACGGTAGCATCATCTCAACATCTTTGATTTCATATAACGAGCTTATAAAAAAAATATGATTTCATATAATGAAGGTTGTTAAACTCTCAGAGTTAACTCTTAGACTCTTACGATTTTATGATTCTAGGTAGACAAAACGAGTTAACTTGTGTTCGAACTCTTTTTGGGATAAACTCTGTAAACTCTTGAATCAACATGTGAGTCAGCGAGTTTGAAATCAAATACAACGTTTGCCCCACATTTACCCCATGGTAACAGTATTCTACCAAAGCTCAAATGTTTTTGGAATGATTCGAAGAAATTAACTCATTTTTTGAAATGTTTTTCACTTTAGTATCTTATGTTTCTATGCATTTATATATGATTTGGTCATTCAGAAGTTTGATCTTATTTAGTTGTACTATCACACTTTATTATTGTATTTTTCTACTTAGCTCTATTATGAAATTGAAATGTTGAATTATTGTTGTGATAAGAGTATTATGTTATGCATATATGACATTAATAGGTTTTTAATATTATTTTTTATATTAAGTAAACTCTTACAAGTCTATGAGTTGGGTTTATGGAAACTCTACAAGTTTATGTAAACTCTCGAGTTAGCAATGCAACCTTGAATATAACATTATAACCTGCTTAGCTAAATTAAATAATTGTTGCCAGAATAAATGATAATCATAATATGAATTGCATGTTTATTAATCTGCTGCTTGGTGGTTGGGAAGTCAATCTCATGTTCACTGAAAAATATTTCTTTTCTCCTGTTGTGATATATTTACAGGATGTTAGTTTATGAGTATGTCAATAATGGAAACTTAGAGCAATGGCTTCATGGAGCTATGCGTCACCATGGATACCTTACGTGGGAAGCACGTATCAAGATTCTCCTTGGCACAGCCAAAGCGTGAGTCACTGCATCTGTGTTGCTTCTGTTTTTTCTTAGTCCTCATATAAAGCAATTTACTTGTTCCAGGCTAGCATATTTGCATGAAGCAATTGAGCCAAAGGTGGTGCACTGTGATGTAAAGTCAAGCAACATATTAATTGATGATGATTTCAATGCCAAGGTTTCTGATTTTGGCCTGGCCAAGTTATTAGGTGCTAGGAAGAGTTATGTCAGGACAAGAGTTATGGTAACTTTTGGGTCAGTAATTTTGTGCTTTGCTGAAGTTTTCCCATGCTCAGTATTGTTAAACTTTTGTAGGAAAAAAATAATCTTATTTTCTTTTTTGATATAAATATTTCACAGATACGTGGCTCCTGAATATGCAAATACTGGCCTTCTAAATGAGAAGAGTGATGTTTATAGCTTTGGTGTTTTGCTATTGGAAGGAATTACTGGAAGAGATCCAGTTGACTATGGTCGACCAGCAAATGAAGTGAGTAAACTTACTTTATATTGAGCACAAAATCCAGCTTTCAGTATGGGTACACTGTCTTTTTTTTTTTTAGCAATTCACAAAATAATCCTGTGTACTGGTTCAAATGCAGCCGTAAGTTTGTTCATTCAGCCAAGTAATTGTATCGTTGTCTACTTGTCTTGTGTATCTGGGGATAATCTGAACATATACTATAGCTATACAACACTTCTACCTTTTGCCAGTAAACTTGAGGATGAATATTGCCTGAATTTTCTAGCTAGATGCTATTAAGAAGGGATCTATTCATACTAAAAATCGAGCCTGTACCATTTTGTTTTCAATTTCTGGTGCATGACTACTCTATAATCTCTCGACATTGTTGTTTACTCAGATCCAGTCGAGGTGGTTTTTGTTTACCAGTGCATAGTAAGTATTTTCTCCAACACTAAAGAGAAGCAAATAATTGGGACATTATAGAGTGACCCAGTGCACTAGGCTTCCACCTGGCGCAGTTTGGGGAGGGTAGATGCATGCAGCCTTATTCCCCTGGAGGAATGGCTGTTTTCTGGATTTGAACCAGTGACTTAGGATTATGTTGGGCATTATGCTTAAAAATTAATTGACTAGTTAAAACAGCAGTAGGACTTAAAGTTAATCTTCACTTTTGAAGCAACTCTTCCAAAAACAGGAAACACATAGCAGATAGCACTAACATTCTCAACAGTGTTAGTAACTATCCTTTTCGCATGTTCAGTATTGTCACTACTCACTACTACTTTAGGAGAAATTCTTAGTTGTTTCTAGAGAAAGAACTCTTTCTTGCTCTATAGCTTTCAGTGTGTACCATCTCAGCTTTGTGGGTCATTTGTCTTCCACTTTCACAACATTTTGAATATGAAGGGGCATACATTGAACGATAGATAGTGTTATTTTTGCCCTGTGATAAAAAATTCTCACTATTCTTCTACTATTATTCCTATGAGGGACCCCCTCCTACAAAGCAAAATTCATTACGATTCACTTTTGAAGCTTATCCCAAGCTTGCTCTAACACCACAGATAGTTGATCTCCCTAAAATTTGGGATGTACTTTGAAGAATTCATGATCAATCACCTCCAATTTAACTACACAGTATATGAACTCTGGCCTGGCACTTGCAATAATTTATTATAAAAGGATTAGTTTGTGTGGAGGGGCAGGAGGGCTATAAATATCCCTATCTTCAGAACCTTATGCTCAATTATTAACAAAAATTGTTTGCTCTTTGTAACTTATTTCTATATGACAAGTTCTGATCAGGTATTTTAACTAACCTATACCAATTATCTGCAATGCTTTCAGGTAAACCTGGTTGATTGGCTGAAAATGATGGTTGGAAACAGGGAATCAGAAGAAGTGATGGACCCCAACATTGAGGTGAAGCCATCCGCCAGAGCTTTAAAACGGGCTCTCTTAACTGCTTTAAGATGTGTAGATCCAGATCCTGAGACAAGGCCCAAGATGGGCCAAGTTGTACGAATGCTGGAGTCAGAGGAATACCCTTTACCAAGAGAGGTTTGTTTTTTCCACTGTCAAGGTTTAAGTCCTCAAACTCTGTTGCTTGTTTTTAGGCTAACATTTGACTTCATGGGTTTTGTGGATGTTCAGGACCGAAGACACCGAAGAAGAAATGGAAGGGGTAGTGGAGAAATTGAGTCCCAGAAGGAATATTCTGACACAGACAGGAGTGAGATTCAGGATTCCAGAGAAGAAAGAGGGTGACAACAGACATGACCTCAAGAATTTGGTGGTTTGGTGGGATGTATAAAGTGGTAGCTTTTAGATTCTTGGATTTTTGCCTACCTCAGATGGGCATGGCAAAGGGGCTGGCACAGCTGGAGATATTTTTATTTTTTTCCCAATTATTGGTTCTTGGTGTCCTTTTGTTTGTATGTAGGATAGATATTGCTTGTGTATGAAAGGTGGATGGGATTTCTAATATAAGAACCCATAATATTGGGTTGTGTACAGAATTTAATATCTTTCTTAATTCCAAAATATGTCCCATAAAAATGTGAGAAGGATCAGTTAATGATTTTGAGAAACCCCTCATGAGACTTTTCAGTTCAACTCATTCCGTAGTCCATAGATCCCACTTTCACGAAAGAAATAATTTGTTAGGCCCGTTGCTAAAATTTCACGAACCTTACTTTATTATTTTGCTGGAAAAATAAAACCCCATTTTAGTGTACCTAAGTTTTTGTTAAAGGAGTTTTAGTGTGAAAAATTAAATAATATTTTAGCCTCCGTATTATAGTTATACGGAAATTTTTTACATCATTAAAATTCATGATAAATAAATATTTTTAGTATATAAATTATATCATAATTAAATTTTATCATAAATAAATGAATAATTCTAAATTTTTCTAAAGAATACTTTTACTTTTGCATAGCAAGTATGTTTTATATTTTTAGGATATTAAATGCATTTAATGTTTTGTTTAATACTTTTACTAGAAAGATTTATAAAAAGAAATATAACATTACTCAAAATAAATGTCTTTATATATAAAAATTAAATTTTGAATTTACAATAAATAATTTAAATTGTAATATAAGATGATTTATGATTGTTAACTACTTCTTTTAGAAAAATAATTGAAATTCAATTTAAAAATTTATAAATAATTTATAATATAACAATGCACACGAATATGAAAAATGAGACCAATTTATATTTTTTTTCAATATATTTGAGTTTGATGGAAAACATCTTACATGAAAGACGAATATGAGTTGATCCATTTAGAGTATTTTTAGTACCAGATCTTGAACAAGGATTTTGAACTTAAGATCTGGTCTTCACTAGATCTTCCAATAAAAGTGATGAATAATCTCCAGTATAGAGAATGAGTTCTTGTAAAAGAATCCTGAAGATCTGCATAGTATTTAAAAAAGAATATTTTTTTCCTCTCTCTCTAAGATCTCAAAATGAGATTTATCACTAAAGAAAAAAATTGGAGAGATCTTCAATCCTACGTGATACTATGGGATTCACAAAAAAGTGATCTAAGATCCCAATTTGGGATCTACCACTAAAGATGTTCTTAGACACCCTGAGCGATGTATTGGATTTTATAAAAAAAAGAAGTATATGTCGAACCTCGACAAAGGCGATCCTTAACACTACAATACTATAAGGGATGTGTTTGAGCAACGTCAACCCATGTACAAATACTTGAGCAATCTGAAAATATTTGGATGGAGTCTTTTTCAATCATGTTTTTGTTGTGGCAAGAGATGTTGAATGGAATATACACGTTGAAGAGTGTAATTGCGAAGGGGGAGAGTATTACTGTACTGCATCTGCATGGTGAGAGCAACATGGTTGGGCAAGTGAGGAAGTTGCTGAAATTAGCTTTAATTATGCATGGTGAGAACGACGTGGCTGGGCAAGTGAGGAAGTTGTTGAGATTAGCTTTAATTGGATTTGGAGGGGCAAAATAAAACCGCATCAAACTCCATATGATGGAATTGACTGATCTCCCTTGGCTCTTATCTTATGGACATATTTTCTACAACTTGTATAGTACAACTCATGAACCCGACTGTTACTCGACTAATGGTGCTTATATACCATAAGACTCATGAATTTGGAAATTACTTGGCTAGTGCTGACCACTAGCTCCCCACGATCACGCACGATGCTTAGAGGATCAGTTAGTCAGTGTTAACTTCCTCAAGGTCGAACGTGTATATATAGACCAAAAGAAAACACAACAAGGTACGTTTTAATCATTCCATACAACTCGTCGGAACTCAGCCACAACTCAGCCGAAACTCGATCACAACTCTCGGAACTTAGCAATAACATTTGGCGCCCACTGTGGGACCAATATTTTTTTTTTCCTTTGGCCATAAGATGGTAACAACAACGAGAAGCAATCCCAGGTCGTTTGGATGCTCCACCCAGGCGGAGACATCATCAATCCAGGAAATCAAAGCATAGATGGAACAATTACGCAAGAAAACTGAGGTTGACATAAAGGCCTCGAGGCAAAAGCACGAAGCGGACATGTAGCGGTTAAGGGAGGAGAACACGAATCTCAGAGCAAGGCTTGCAATCCATCATCCACCTCCACCACACCAACCACCCCACCACCACCACACTCTCCATCCTTTCAAGCACCCACCCATGCCGAAATGAGAAATCGGGAAAACCATACTTAGCTCTCCTTCTATAGTAATCAAGAGGAAACCCCAATCCACTCAAGACCTAGGTCCTTCAATATCCACAATGATGTCATTCACTTGCACTCGTTTGTCGATGACATCATGAACATACCTCTTTCTATAACTGGAAGCCGTTGAATATTAAAAGATATGATAGTACATCAGATCTAGATGAACATTTGGTCGCATTTACCACTCAGGTAAAATTATATTCAAACGACAATGTCATGTTGTGCAATGTCTTCCCCACCTCCCTCAAGGGATCAGCTCTAACGTGGTACAAACGCTTACCACTACAATCTATTGATTCATTCACAACCTTAGCCAAACGTTTTGCAGCGCAATATGCAACTAGTCGTCCTTATCACACTACATATGTAGCTTTGGTTAATCTGCATCAAGCTAATGACAAATCATTGCAGCAATTCATGGAGAGATACACAATTGTCTTCGTCAAAATTAGAGATCCTGACATGGTGTCGCACTGTATTCCATGATCACAACATTGAAACCTGGGTTGTTCATCGACATCCTTTGTCGGAGCAACCTAAAGATTTGGACGAACTAAGAGCGAGAGCGATATGATATATCCAGATGGAGGAATTGTTTGCTTTCCGCAACCAAATATGTTCTAAAGGGTCATTCCTAGGACCTGGAATGCAACTCACTTAAGGCCTTACTATAGTTAAAACCAGGTAGTGTAATTTTTTTCCTACTTTAGTATTTTTTTCCCTTGTAAAAAAAAGGGTTTTGCTGAAAAAGGTTTTAACAAGGCACACCTATGTATCCATGTAAAAGGATGACCCGTTATGAAATAAATTATCAATGAAATATTTTTAAACTATACAATTCTCAATTTATATGTATGTTCATATATTTTGTTATCTACTAGTCTATTTAATAATATATGTTAAGATTAGTTAATAATGATCAGAGATTAGATTCAAATCTCATATTTTTCAAGCACTTCTCAAGAGGTCGGATCCAAGCTTTAGTTTTTCAAAGGAAACATCCACCCATTATAAAATGATATATAAGGAAAATTAAAATTCATCTTAAACTCGCATAACATATGTGCCTGATTTATTCAACTCAGCACGTGCTCAAAAGACCAAGGTCTCCAGCATGACCAAACAACACATAAAACTCTATCATTCATAGTGAACTCAGAGCTTGGGGGGTTTATGTACTAACAAGGGTGGAAATAGGCCAGGCCAAGGCAGGCTTTGATAGGCCTGAGCCTGACCCGCATCACTATCATTAAGCTTAAGCCTGACTTGTTACCTATTAAAAATAAGGTATTAAGGCCTGAGTCTGGCCTGCATAAAGGTTTGGCCTGACCTGAAAGCCTGTATACAAAGCCTGATTAAATAAAAACAAATAATTAAAAATAAAAAATAACATAATATAGATGTTTCTCTTATAAATTATAAATTCTTAAATATGACCTTATAAGTTATAAATATATTTCTCTTAATCATTTATGAAATTTTCAAAGTGATTTCTTGAAGTGGTTGATCATCCACCTTCATAATAAGGAAAAATATTTTTTTAAAAATAAATATATTATTTTTAAGTTTTAATATATATATATATATATATATTAAATAGGCCAGCCTGATAGACCTAATAGACTTTTTTTAAAGCTTGAGTCTAACCTTTTTATTTAAACAGACTTTTCAAAAAGTCTTAGCCTGACCTTTATAATAAATAAGTCAGGCCAGACCATGCTTTAAACAGGCTAGGCCAAAGGCCCCTGATAGGCAGCCTGGCCTGTGTTCCACCCCTATGTACCATACAACCCATGAACTCGGTAGTTACGCGGCTAGTGATGCTTATGTACTGTACGATCCATGAACTCGACAATTACTCGACTAGTGCTGACCACTAGTTTCACACGATCACGCACGACACTTAGAGGAATAGTTAGTCAGTGTTACCTCCTCAAGGTTGAATATGTATATAGACCCAAAGAAAATATAACAAGATACGTTTTAATCATTTTATACACCGATACATAAGCATCTCAGACTCAACTGATTTGATTGTCAGAGTACTTTTTGCAAGTACTTCCCTAACACCAGGTTAAGAGATAAGAGATTTCGCTTGGTCACAGCTCACCACAAACTCGTCGGAACTCAGCCACAGCTCACCTTAACTCCGTCACAACTTAGTCGGATTTCGGTCACAACTCGTCGGAACTCGGCCAAAACTTTACCACAATTCAACCGAAACTTGATCACAACTCGTTGGAACTCAGCAGGAACACAACTTTAAAATTTATTTATTTATTTAATATAACTTTTTCACATAATTATTATAAAAATATGTTTAAAGGTAATACTACAAAAAAATTATGTACGATGATAAACAACAAAATTAAAACCCAAGATCTGGTGCATACTATCTTATATTTCATCACTAACTCAATTTTTTTTTAAGGAATTACTAACTTAGATTCTAATAGATTATACTACAAGCTTTTAAGTAAACCAGGAAATTTATTTTTAAAATAACCTAAAAATAATATATTATTTAGTAAAATACAAATGACCATCAAACATTTTCAGAAAATGCTTAAGTACTCAATTGATTAGTTCAACTATTTAGTTATCACCTAATACATTTCAATTGTAATTCACACTAATGTGAGTCAAAGGTTGAGATTTGTAGATCCAAGGGCTTAAAGGCGTAAAAATGGAGACTCTTCCTTGTCATTATCATGATGGAAGAAAAGTTATATGTAGAAATTTCTACATTCAATAGTTAGTAAAGATTTTAGACAAAGTTTTAAGGAAGAAGAGTATTCTTTAGAATGGGAGAATTTCCTTGTATATTTATAAGGATTAAAGGGGAACTGTTAGATAGTTGTAAGACTTTATTACCATTTACAATAATGGAACATAAAACAATCTTCTTGATATAATTAATTTCTTTGAAATCTCGATCAAGTTATTGTAAGAATAATTATAAAAGAATTGTTTTTTATCTTCGCCATTAATTTATAACTTAAAAACAGATTTTTATAAACAAAAACTTCCTATTTTCGGTGGTTATTCTAAGTTTTTCTTCATTTTCTACCAAACTTTACCATAATTTGTAACATTCGATAAAACTATTAGATCATATATGTAAAAAAAAATAAAAATAGACAATATAATATTTTTACCAATTTTTTACGATAGAATCATAAAGCATAATCAAATAAACACACATGTATCCATGTCATTGCCGATAGTCAAATGAAATTTAATACCTTTAAGAATCCATACATTTATTTATCTAAAATTCACAAGAACCAAGCAAGTCAATCGATATCACAATAAAATTTTCATTTTCACATATCACACATTACTTTAAAACAACGTTCAAGTATAAGTTACTTTAAGTTTTGGGAAAAAAAAAAAAAAAAAACCTTTCCCATTTGCTAATCTGAAGAGGAAGGTACTTACAACCATCAAGTTTATATAATTCACTATACATTGTAATTTATTTTAATAATGGAAAATATTATTGTTATATTTTAAAACATTTTAATTCTTTTAAAAAAAGTTCACAATAGATTATACGTTTTTAAATGTTTTTATTATTATTCCAAAATAAAAATAAAACGAGTCAAAATTTCAAATTAAAATGAAATGAAAATTAATTATGAGTTGAGACTTATTTAATATTAGTTTTTTTAAGTAGAATCACTAAAGAAAAAAATGATTAAATTATATAAAGTGAAGAAAATAATGAATATTGATAGAATCGTACAATGCCCTAGAAATTTTTTTCATTGTCTCCTTTACAATATTTATAGGGCACAGTTCTAAATTTGTTGGTAGGGTTTTGTAGTCCACATCGATTCCAAATCATGATGGTAGGTAGACAGAGTCCACTATTAAATACATTATGTTTTATTATTAATTAAATTAATTTAAATGGTTGCCTAAAAAATTAAATTAAATGACAACAAATGATGAATGGATGACAGATCTTTTAAATCACTCTACCCATTGTTTAAATAATAGAACTAAAAATAATAAAGGAGAGAAAGGACAGATGAGAAAATGTTTTTATGTCATTATTTTTTATTATATAAATTCTAAATCAAAACAAAATGAAATTTGTGCTAACATATTTTCACCCATAACTATAAAATGTTTTGTCAATATCTAATTATATTTAATAATATTTATGAGAACTATGTATATTTTAATTAATCAATTTTTATAAAGAGATTTATTCATTTAGAGGTTTTTAAAAATAATTTTTAAAGTTTAATTTACATGTCAATGTAATTTCTTTGGTACAAACTAGGGGAACTCTAAATTTTTAAATAAAAAAATAAAAGTTATATACAGTTAATGAAAAAATAATAGAATAAAAATAATAATATAAAAATAGTGAAAATTTAATATAAATTAAAAATTAAAAAGTAATTTAAGAATAAAAATTATCTAATAAAATATATAGACCATATAGGTAATTCTCATTATTAATAATTTTAGATAATTATCTCAAATATTACCTTTAAAACATTCAATATAAAGATTTACAAATATGCGAAAACTTTTGTAATTGAATAACATATAATTTGTACTTAGGCGCTGAAATCGTTCCTATTGGGTCGTGAGTGGCAGCTGGTATAGATGGGGAAAGTATTTTTTTTTGAAAGAAAAAAAAAATACAAGCACCAATGTGCGGTGAGCGTGGATCGAACACGCGACCTTCAGATCTTCAGTCTGACGCTCTCCCAACTGAGCTATCCCCGCAAGATATTTTTTTATTTTATTTAACTAATAATTAAAGGCTACTGTTGGTATCAAAAATAATATTTTTTATCTAAGATAAAGAGTCCGGTAGAATATTTATCGAAAGAGGAAAGTAGGAGATAGGATAATTTAAATTCGTGGGATTCTGAGAATTTGATAGAGGAAAATGTTTTGTGTTAGAGGTGCAAATAGTAACGGGCTCCCCTTATATTTGGAAAAAATTAAAGAGAAAAAGAAAAATGAAGGATGATCAGATGATTTTTATTTTCAATTGATTTAACTCAAAATGTGAACACTCCTATAATCCATTGCTCAAATATAACACACACAATTTATTTTTCTTCTTTCTTTGTATTTCTTAATATTATTGAATTGGGTAATATAGGAACTATAAAGTTACAACTTATCATAAACTAGTATTTTAGCATGAAATTAAACTTGTAATTTATAATAAATAATTATTTTTCTATTTAAATTATATTATAATTAAAATATGTAAAAAATGAATAATTTTAACAATTAAAATATAGTTTAGATTTATGATAAATAATTGATGTAGTAATATATTGTTATTTTTAATTATTGATATTATTTTTATAAAATAATTCAAAATTAAGTTAGAACTAAAGATGTTAAAACAAATAGATGAAAAAAGATAAAAAGTTAAGTTAAACCATTTAGTTGATATTCTATTGCACATTATCGAACCATTCAATTTGATATTAAGATTTTAAAATATAATAGGATATTCTAACTAAATACATTATAGGAGACTCAAGTTGACTACTTCATGAGAAAAATAATATGAAAGTGAAAGTGAATGTGAGGGAGAGTGGAGGGAGTAGAAGTATGAGAAAGGAAATAGACTTAGATTTTGTATATATAGAAAAAAAAGGGAGATATTCATGCATTAAAATGACATTTTTAATCCATTTCATTTATGTTCATTCTTCTTCATTATGTTTTATTTCATTTTATTTTATACTTTGTCATTAATCTAAAAAAGATATATCTTATGAAAGGAAATATATTATATGAGAGTGAGAGAATTAAATATGAATTATATAGTCATACATGAAGAACTAAGATTTAATATGATATAACTAGTTAAGGAGTCACATAACTTTTTAAGATTAAATCTTGATCATGCATATTTAATTATACAGATTAGATTTAATTATTTTACTGAGATATAAATTAAACTGAAATATAATCATAAAATGGTCCCGTAGCTCAGTTGGTTAGAGCGTTGGTCTTATGAGCCGAAGGTCGCGGGTTCGAGCCCCGCCGGGACCAGTCCATTTTTGAAATTTTCACAAACAATCGCAATAGGAAGAAAAGAATATAACAGTTTCAGGCTTGCAACATCTACCCCCTTCACTTCGATCTTATTCCTCTTTGCTTGGTCCAGACTATGGACTTATATCAACATATCCATTAACACACCACCAAATTTTATGAGTCGGACATGATGCAATCAATAGCTTGTTTGCAGATACCCGTCATTGTGGCTTCTGGTCCATAAACCTGGAACCACAAGATTATTACAGTCACACAACAAAATACAGAAAAGAATTTTGTATATCAATACTTTTATACCAAATAGATGGTATAGTTTAAAAAATGGTAAAAAAACTCTTTACCCAAGACTCCAATGCAGGCACGCAACACCTATATAGCTTAAAAATCCTCAGGCTTACTGCCAAAGCCTTTAAGGTAAAGAACTAAAAGTTACAAGATTTCTCAATTTACACCATTTACTAGAATAGTTTGACTACAACCCAAAAAGCATTTAGTAACTACTCATTAGTCGAGGACGAGCCCTGACACACTTATAAAGTTGTGTCTTGGTGAATATTTAATGCTTGCATTAAATGTATGTCCCTTCATACAAAGTCAATGGATACTTAGTTTTTTTTTTTTTTAACAACTCATTGGTCTGGGATTCTGGTAACTAAAAGTTGCTGGTCAGTGGTGTCAGCAGGTGAGCATATTTATGGCACATTTAAAAGCATGACCCCTAGAAAGATTGTCATCCTTATTCCTTACCTGAATTGGTACTCCCAATTCCTCCCCCAATGCACGCATCTTTGCCAAACCAGTCTGGTAGTTTGGACCACCTCTTCTGACATAGATGTGCATTCGCGCTGCTTTAAGCTTTGATTCCTGTAGAGTGATGTGGAAATCAACTCATAAACTTTCAAATTAACAAGTTGAAGAAGATTAAGAATACAACTAATGATAACACACCTTCTCTTTCAGGGCTCGAATAATCCCGCTGAATGTGGCAGCAACATCAGTGAAGTTTGCTATGCCACCTCCAATAAGAAGGGCTCTCTTACGGCCATCGGGGTCTGCAGTAGCACACTGCAACACAGTCATGAGCACAATCTTCACAAATGCAGTGATAAAGCCACTGGCTATGAAAAAGGGAAATTTAGCCACAAGAAGAGAGCAGGGAAATCAATTGGATATTATCTTTACATCAATTACAACTCTTGCATACTGCAACACCTCCTCCTCATTCGGAGCTCCACTATATTCAGCATAGTTGCCAAGCTCTGATGCATAGCCTAAATCTCCAACCTAGTAAACAAAGGTGTATTAACTCACCAAAAGAACTACTAAAAGAAAACTTCCCAATAATCTCTGTTTGAGATGGCCCCTTTATTCACATTTTTAGCAAGAATTGAAATATATCCACGAAACATGGAAACTTACAGTATCAGCATAAATTACACTCGCACCACCTCCTGCTACCATTGTCCAGATGCGTCCTTTTGGGTTCAATACAGTAAATTTCAATGATGCACTTGTCTGCAATATGAAAAGAATATATTTTAGGAATCTCTACATAGAGAAAAATCCCATGTTTAACTATTAAGGCAGGGAAAGTATGAATTTTACAAAACTAAGGTGGTGCAACAAGAATATCACTGTAAGGTGTAAGTTATCTAGGTTACAGATAGCTAATTCTAGAGCTAAATACTAATTTCATGCAGAATTAATGTAAGCAAAGCCCATGTAAAATAAACTGGCAAAAAAGTTCAGCAAATTATAAAAGCTTAAAGAAAAGCTTCCCTTAATTTTATAACAATAGCACAGAAATTATACAGAAGAAAGTAAAAAAATACCTTATCATCCAAGGAATGAATGAAGCTTTCTGTAGGGCTCAGAACTCTTCCAAAAGGCAATGGAAAATCTATATTTCCCCACCTGAAAGCATAAAGATATATAGATTGGATAACAAGTAGTCATATGCATTAGATGCTAAATTTTCATGACTTGAAAAGTAAAATATAGAATTTAGAACAAAATATCAAAGGATTATACTTGTTGAAGTTCTTGAATGCAGCAGTGTCATCCAACTCCCCTCTCATATCCAGTGGATATGGATTTTCATTCACTAGTGTAAATGGATTCATCTCTAGAAAACTGAAGTCCAGATCTGTGGACAAAATGGGAGGGGAAAAAAGGTTAGACTTGAAAATTATGCATATAAGAATAGCCACAGTACTTGGCATTGCTAATAGTATTTAGCATCTTCCCATAGTTTGTATCAGTGAAAGGGGCAAACAATATTCATAACCCTCCTTCAACTAGCCCTGAACAATTTGGCAAGTTAAGATAAATGACTTAATGAAAGTTCTAAAGTATTTTCTAATTCTACACTCCAGAGTTCATATTATGCTTCAGGTTCCAAAACAATATACCAGTTTCCAAGCTTGTTAATTGCGTACCTTTGAAGACAGCAAACACACCCATTATGAAATCGCCAATTGTCCCCCTAATCTGCAAATTAGAGGTAGAATGAGCATTAGCTAGACACAGAAGCGAGAAAGAAAAAAATAAATAAAGAAGCTAATAGAAGTAAAAAGTAGTGAATATAAACATGCATTATCCTAAAAAAGCATAAGTTCAATTCAGACTCTCAGAAATCTTAATAAAGATAGTAGAATGGTTAACACCAAACGGCATTAAATCCATCCAGATCATGCAGTCGCATATAGTATATAGGGTCTGTTTGAGTAAGCTTTTTTAGAAGCACTTTTAAAAGAAGAAAATAAGAAGGAAAAAATGAGATGAGTTTTTCTAAAAGTAAAAATAAGTTTTCCATTAGCTAATTTTTAGAAGTTGACTGATATATCTAGAAGTCTAAATTATACATCAATTCTTTGAATGCTGAGTACAAGTTTCCGAGCAAACACACAAGAAACAAGAAACTGAGAGACATAAAGAAAGTTTCAAAATTCTGACCTCCAAAGGAAGTGTAGCAATCAACGGCGCACATGCCTCCGGAGTCAACGGTTTTCCCGTCGGAAGGAATATAGTTTTGACCTGATCATCAACAGTAACATGAAGCATAAATACGGCAAAAAAGAAGGCAGAGTAAATAAAACAGTAAGAATAATAATAATAATAATTCAATAACACGACACCTTATCCCAATTCTCTTCAATTTCAATGCCACCGCATTCAGAGAAGCTGATGGTGGAGCCAAGCCTTTCAGAAACAATGGACAGGTAATACTCTTGGTCGTGAGGAACAAACGGTTCAACAATGAAAGTAGTAATAGGTGCCTTGCAACCTCCCATCTCAACCTACAAAAATCCAATTCCAATCCAGAACACAGTTCAAGCAGATGAAATAAGGAAATCAAAATCAAAGTTTTCGCCGATAACACCTCAACGCCGAGGCGTGCTTTGACGAACTCGGCGACTTGAGCTATGTCTAAATTGAGAGACACTAAGCCACTCTTGCCGCGCTTCCCGAACAGTATGTCGGGCTTGACGACCAATTTGGTTGAAGAAAGCCACGGATGCTGGTCTGTCAAGTCAGTGAAGTCCGTTGATTCCGTAACCTGGCAAAGATCCAAGACCAAAACAGACATGTTAAATAGGTGATGAATTGAATTCACGTAAGTTTTGGAACAGGTGATGAATGGAAACCTGAGCTGAGAGGATGTGGAGGTCGATAGAGGCGAGACGTTTGAGGTGCTCCTTGAGGAGCCTCTTGGAATCATACTCTCTTATCTTCTTCCTCGCCATTTACGACTAGCTGCCCTCTGCTCTCTGCTCTGTCTTATTATCACACTCTGACTCTGGGTGGCTGAAGGTATATTATGTTGTGCTCCTAACAGCACTACCAACTTTTATTTCTTTTCCTTTTTTTTTTTAATAGTGTCTATTTACTTCAAATTGTTATAGAAAAAATTACATATATTTTATATTTTATAGGAAGGCCAACCTTTTTTTTACCATGCACCATTTGGATTAATCGAGGTAGGATAGTTCTTGAGACTGAGTCTTAGATATCAAGTGATAATAGTCATGTCAGAATTTTGTCACCCATTTTATATCTTATACATTTTGAACAAAATTGTTTAGAAAATTATCTGCAGTTGACATTGTTTACGTTAATTATAATTTTGGTTCAAGATTTTGGTCATATGAAATTATTTACAATAAATTACAATTTTAGTTCATATTTTTAATTTCTCGATTTTTCACTAAAATAATTTAGTTCTTATATTTTAAAAAAGTCACAATTTTATATTTATTTATTTTTGTATTTAAGTTAATTAAATTATTTCTTAATGATATCTTAAATAAATTATTATATTTGAATTTTAATTGAACCAAAATAAAGTAAATAAAATATATACAAAATTAAGGATTAAATAAAACTACAAATTTAAAAAATGAGACTAAAATAACAAAAAAAAAGACCAAAATCACATATCTTAAATTAAAGAATGATCAAATTTGTAATTTAACTAATTATTTATATAGATATTACTTTTATTGAATTTATATAAATATTCATGATTTGAAATTTATATTATTAATTAATTTAAATAATATTGTGCTAATTGAATATTACACTAACAACATCTTTAGTGACATATCTTAAATTGGGATCTTATACTATTTTTTGGTTGACCTCATAATACCAAATATGATTAAAGATCTTTTAAGATTTCTTTTATTTTTTTATTTAATGGTAGATCTCATTTTGAGATTTTACGGAATGAGAAAAAAAAAATTATTCTCTTTTGAATAATGTACAAATTTTAAGAAATCTTCTACAAGAAACTATCATCCATGTTAGAGATCTCTTCAATTCCTTTATTAGAAGATATAATGAAAATTAAATTTTGAACTCAAAATTCTTACTATTAAAATACTCTAAATAATATATTCTTTTAAAAATTTAACGTGGTATGTTTGCTTTTTAGTCATATATCTTTTTTAAAGAAAGTCATATATCTTTATTATGCCTACTATTTAAATTAAAATTAAATATGTTATACTACCTTTTTCATAAATAATAATAAAAGCTGTATTAATGTCAACCAAAATAGGAAATACGCAATAAATGGACAAAAGAAAAGAAAAAGAATAATACACTTGCTGACTTGCCAGTTCGGTGTAAGATAAGGATGAGGATGGCCATGTCATCAACCTCGTCATGCTCATTTTATTTTATTCAAGAATGATTAATTATCGTTTTGTGGGTAGGTGGGCTGCGCACAATTATTTTCTTAAGGAAAATTAGGTTAATTTAAATATGTAATTAAGTTTAATTTCGATAATACTTTTTTAATACACTTTTTTTTATTCATTAAAATTTATTAAAACTATAAAATTATTAAAAAAAACTAATAAATAAAAGTTAAAATACATATTTGATCTTTTTTATATTTTAAATTTTATTTAGTGTGATCTTTTATATATTTTAGTCCCTAACTTTTATTATCATTCTTTGACATTTATTTTATTATATATTTTATGATCTTTCATTAGTATTTATCATTATTTTTTAAATTTCAAGTTATTTTTTAATCTATAAATAGATCACTCTCATTGAAAATAATACTCACAACTTTCATTATCTAAATAAAAACTCATCTTATCTACTTTTATGATCCAAGTTATTATATTTGATAGATTTGAAACTATTGGAAAGTAATTCAAATGTTCAAATCTAAATCGATTCAAAAAATAAATAAAAAATTCGCTTAAAAAATCAAAAAATTGAACTAACATAATTTTTGAATTTGTTTGGATGATTTTGTGTTCAAATGATCGATTTGGTTTGGATTGCGATTTGTGTTACTAAAATCAAACCAAATTGCTACACATATACTACTTTAGTATTATTTGTTATGTGTATATCACTTGAGTTTCACGTATTTTATGGTGTTATGTGTACGAAACTTATATAGTCATACTACTTTTTTCGGGATACATTTGATTTAAAATGGATGAAAATTTGACAGATTCTTATTATAAAAGATTTAGCATATTAACAAGTTTTGTAGATTGTTGTTAGCAATTTTTTTAATATAATTTGATTTAAAAGATGAAAAGAAAATATATAAATTCTAATAAAATAATATTTTAATAAAAACAACAAAAACCAATTCAAATCAAATCACAAAATATTGATTTAGTTTGGTTCAAATTTGATAATAATTTCAATTGAACCAAATTGAAACGCGTATAATTTTTATGTTTGATAAGAATGATTTTTTTTTAATCAAAAATTGAACCAAAGTGCACTACGAACACCCCTATAAGGGGTGTATGTAAACACTAAATAACAAGGCCTGTGCTATTTCAAAATTTCAATTTCAATGTTGAACTCCATAACCAATATGTCGCTAACTCTTTGAGAGGAACAACTATTCCCACTACCTAAATTGTTATTAACACTATCAGCCATAACAATTTGATCATTCTATATATCTAATTTTGAAATAGTTTGATTGTGACAATAAATTTAATTTTGGAATAGAAAAATATGAATTTATCACATTTTGTTAGGTATATTATATATATATTTTAATTTTTTAATATATATATATATATATATATATATATATATATATCGGATCAACTAGATTAATAAGTGACCCGTTGGTTGGACTTGTGACTTGATTAGGTTAATGAACGAGTCAATTTTCATAACAATGAATACAAGAATAAGTTAGTCCGCAAGAACATTGGAACAAGTAATTGTGGTTGTTCGCTTAAAATAAAGATAAAGTTTGTCAAATAAGTTGGTTGGAAACTTTTTATTATTTGTGTTGTCCAAAACAACAAAGTTAGTGAAACATTGGTCAAACATGTGTATGGTGGTCATTTAAGCAATGAAGAAACAACTTTACTTGGTCAAATGAACAAAAACATGGTGAAGTCTGGCTAAATTTTGTTGACAATCAAAGATTAAGATAAAAACAAAAATTGTCATCGCCATAAGACCATATACAACGATTGAAAAACATATCGGCGCGAACAAAGGGGTCCAAGAATAGAGGTACAACATCTACTGAAGTTGATAAAACACAATCAATATGTATATTGGTTCAGAAGAATGGACACCTGAGATGTTGTCAAAGATACAATGTGGTCTCGTCCAGATTCCATCAGGTTATTAAATTCATTCCCAATATTGTCGATTTGTGATACTACTTACAAGATGAACAAATATCATCTTTCGTTGTTGGAGATTGTTGGTGTGACTTCAACATAAATAGTTTTTTTGTTGTTGCATTTGTTTATTTACAATATGAGAGGATGAATAATTTTGAATGGGCGTTAAATAAGGTCAAAGGATTGTTTATGAAGTTTGATGTGCTACCTCAGGTCATTATCATTGACAAAGATCTTGCCCTGATTAATGCATTTCTAAGAATGTCAGAGAAAAAATGCAGGATACTCATGACTAAGCTAGAAGATTGGGAGGTTGTGATGGATGCTTGGGCGGGCTCGATGACTTCTAATGATGAACAAATATATGAGCAACGATTGAAAAACTTTGCAACACATGAGTGCATGTTATTCGACTTTTCAAAAGTATGTTTATTATACATGGTTGTTGCATCATAAAGAGATATTTGTACAAGTATGGATTGATTGTGTTACACATCTTGGAAACAAAACAATTAATAGGTACATTTTTGTAATTACTTAATTGTTTCACATTTTGTTTGTCGTGTATTTCCTGTTGACATTACACTAAATTGCTTTACAGGGTTGAAGGCGCACATGCAAGACTTAAGAGATTGTTTCGGGGTAGCATGAGAAATTTGTGTACTTGTTGGGATGCAATGAATAACATGTTTATACTACAACATACCGAACTTAAGGTGTCGTTTCAAAAAATGTCAACGTGGTTGACTAACTCAACTATACCTTATTACAACAATGCTCCAAAGTTGAACTTTCTTTCTGCTTAGGAGTTCGACATCATGTGTGGCACAACAATGCCTTATTACAATTGGATTTGTTAACACGAATCACTTTGTGTAGATATACAACCTCTACTTTGTAAAGCTTTTTAGTATTGTAAACATTAAGTGATTTGTTAACTAACTCAACTATACGATTTTTTTGTCATAATATAGATGTTTTTAAATGATGGTTGTTCCCTGCCTCCTATTGCACCACAATGGAGTACATATTGCATATGTGAACCTCATTCATGATAGAAACTGTAATTGTGACACAGAAGAATTAAACTCATTGATGTTTCATTTAATTGTAGGATTTCAATATGTAGTAGACATCATTGATGGTTGGTTGTTTTAGTTAACTCCTATTGTATTAAGCATTGTTATGTGTATTCATTTGATCCTTCTATAAAACTCTGGCCAATGTTATTATTCAGTTAATGTGGAATATAAAGTTTGCTAATTGTTGTAAGCCATGCATATTGTGTTAAATTATGGCTGACAAACAAAACATAATAATGGAAGCATGTTTTTTGTTGTTGTTTTTAATGCAAAAACTTTTACAAAATGAAAACATACTAACATTGTACATGTATACAATGGAAACGTGTTTCTGTTTTGTAAAGCGCATTAGAAAAAATATAACAACATAAACACATTTTTGTTGTACATTGATAGTTACATAACAAAAACGTATTAGAAAAAAATATAACAACATAAATAGTATTTTTATCCTCATTTGCAAAACAGAACTACATTTACATTTTAGTATATCTTAGGGAGCAATTTCAAGATACCACAAAAAGACTTTCACATGGATAGTGCAAAATAGCAAAAGCAAGTAATGGTAATAGCAATTCCCCTCTTTGAGGTGCAAAAATAGAAATGGGCCTATAATTGGGATGGAAAAAAATTAACAACGGTAATAGGCATTCTTCCTACACCTTTCCAATTTCTAATACACCATTCACATTTAATTTATTCACAAACTATCCTTCCCAATGAATAAGAAGAACAATTCAGTTGGAGAAGACGAAGCAGTGTAAGGGAGCCGAAGAAAAATGCGAGAATGAAGCAGAATGGTGCGCCGAAGAAGGAAGAACAAGAATGGTGCCGCTTGAATAAGAAGAATAGTTCAAGTTCGTACTTAACCTTATTAGGAAGGGTATTTTTGGAAATATACTATTTAATAATGAATGTATTAGAAATTGACCTGGTATAGCAAGCAAATACCATTGTGTTATACACTTGTACAACATTCCGTTAAATGGTTTTTTCACCCCATTTGCAAAACGGAACCACAATTGCACAATTGTAGTCCAGCCCAAAAATTGGACCACGAGCCCAAACGACAGCCACATCCGAGGAGCGGTGCCGATCAACTGAAAAAAAGAAAGGAAGGAACGGTGAAATTCGTAGAGTCATAGTCCTTGCAGGGAAGGTGCTCTCACCACGCTTCTTCTCGGTGTAACAGAAGAGAGGGTCCTCACCTGAGTTTAGTTCCATAGCCGTCACTTCTCAATCTTGCGGTGCGGATCACCCTCTGCGTCTCCGATCCGAATCGTCAACTCGGTGAGTCACCCTCTCTCGATCTCAATTTTCAACTTCTTCTCGTTCCCCTCCCTTCTTTTTCTCGATCTGTCACATCACAATCCACTTAAATCCAAATCACCCATTACGCTTCACACTATTCTTCTCAGAACCCTAACACTTCCGTCGCTGCATCCTTCTCCCATAATCTTTCTTCATCTAAGTTGAACTATGTTCAATCCTCATTCATCTTACTAGTTGACCGTGCCAAAGTGAACCAAAGTGCTTCCAATTGTTATAATTATTGTTGATTTGAACTGTGTTGTGTTTGGTTACTTTTTATGTATTGAACATTGCGTGCATCGAATTACAGGCTTGGTGATGGAACAGAAGTTTTAAGTTTTGATTAAATTAGAGCGAAGAAGTGATTTGGTTTGTTCTGTAATAATCTATGGGGACCGAAAATCCTGGTCGTCCAACCTTCCCTCCTTCAAGACCTGCTTCATCGCCTTTTGCCGCTGCACAGACAGTATCACCTTTTTTGTCAACCGGTCCCGTTGCTGGATCAGAGCCTCCTTCTTTTCGGCCTAGTCCTCCGGCTCCTCCGCCGCAAGCCACCACGCCGTTTTCGTCGGCTGGACCTGCTGCTGTTAGACCTGGGGCACCCAGTTTTAGACCTGCACCACCAGGGAGGTTCAATGATCCATCGGTACCGCCTCCTGTGCGACCATCAAATGCCTCACCGGCTGCTGGACCTTTTCAGCAGTTTCCGCCGGCACCGTCCTTTCCCCCAACAATGCAGCCACGTGGTCCTCCGCCGCCAATGGGACCACCATCAATTCAATCTCCACCTAGTCAAGCACCGCCTTTTCCCACATCTCTTCCAGCTCAGCCACAGATGCCTTCTGTTCCAATGGGCTCTCCCCCGCCACAAAGTGCTGCTCCTGCACATTTAGGTTCAAATTTTCCTCCGCCGCCTACAATTCAGCCATCTTTTCCTGGGTACCCGAGTAAGCAGGCTGGTCCTGAAATGCAAGCTCCACCTATGCATTCCTCATTCACTGCTAATCAAGGAAATTTTGGGCCTGTCCCGCCTGTAGCGGCTTCTCCTTTTTTGTCTCATCCAGGAGGCTATGTTCCGTCGCCCCCAATGGCTCCCCCGCTAGGTATCCAGCCAATGCAGCAGCCAGGATCTGTGCCCCCAATGGGTGCTGTTCAGGGCTTGGCAGAAGACTTCAACGCACTCACATTGCAAACTCGTCCTGGAACAATGGATCCGATATTTGATGCCAAGGAACTTCCACGGCCATTAGAAGGTGATATTGAACCAAAGAATTTGGTTGACATGTATCCCATGAACTGCAATCCCCGGTATCTACGACTCACAACCAGTGCAGTTCCTAGCTCCCAGTCCTTGGCTTCAAGGTGGCATCTTCCTCTTGGAGCAGTTGTATGTCCGCTTGCTGAGCCTCCTGATGGGGTTAGTGCTTCTTTACCTGTTTGATGAGCAGAAACATACTAGGTCATGTAATTTTCAATTATTCACTGTTCTTTATTTTCAGGAAGAGGTGCCTATAGTTAATTTTGCTCCAGCTAGTGTTGTCCGCTGCAGAAGATGTCGCACATATGTGAATCCTTATATGACATTTACGGAAGCTGGTAGAAAGTTTCGTTGCAACGTCTGTACCTTGCTTAATGATGGTACTCTTTCCTTTCATAACCTCATTCTTTGCTTTTGAAGATAAAGAAAGTGAAAAGAAGAGAATAGTTGGAATTTAGTCTCAACAGGCCAGCACCTTTTTATCACGAGAAACTGTTTTCTTGGTGGCTCTGAAAATTCATTTATTTCTGTTGGTATCATTTGCATTATAATGATTATTTTATTGGATGTGCCCAAAGGGGCATTTCATAATCACATACTTGTTTACCTTTGCAAGGTAGATCAAGGTTTCAGTTTCATGAGGAACTAAACTTGCTCTATGATTTTTCTGACTCTATATGTTCATGTCAGTTGTACTGTGTGTTTATTACCATCGTGATAAATGGACCATAGCTATGCTATGATGTTAAACTATACAGTTAACCTGCTTGCATGATTAAGAATTTCTGCACGGAAAATTACTTGTTTATGTGAAATATATTATATTATGCATATTGTAATTGGTTGAACACTTGAACATTATCTTTGTAATGATGTTAATATAGAGGATTATGCACAGTGCCTAGTGAATATTATGCACAATTAGATGCAACTGGAAAAAGAGTTGACATAAATCAACGACCTGAGCTTACAAAGGGGACTGTAGAATTTGTTGCCCCTGCTGAGTACATGGTGCGGCCTCCTATGCCACCAGTGTATTTCTTCCTCATCGATGTTTCCATATCTGCTGTTAGAAGTGGCATGATTGAGGTATGTTCTTTACTTAGCACAATGTGTACCTTGTATGGCATTTTAATAGATTTTACAGTTTTTTATTTCTGAAAAAATAATAAATTGTACTGTTGGTTAACATATGGCCTTATTTTTGTGAGTTAAAAGAGTCATGATTAGTACTAGTTACAAATAAATTTTGATTTCAGCTACCATAAAAAAAGAGCTATCCTATTTTGTCTTAGATTAGTTTATTTAGATAAGAAAATGGTCTGCTCACCAGAAAACATGTTAATATGGTTTTCATTTTCACTAAAATTTATAGTTTTATGCATCATATCTTTTAGATTATCTTAATCGTTCAATTTTATTTCCTTTGAGTAATTTGTTTACTGCTGAAACTCACAATAATTGGTTGAGTTTATTTCTTGTGTGTATTTGAGGGTTGTGTATTAACCTCTATTTATTATGCTTCATGAGCATGTATGATTAATTTGTGCATGATTACTTTCATATTGAATGAGTTCTGAAAGAATTACTTCTAGAATATTGAGTTTTATTTTGGGAATATTTACTGAAAATGAGTTTTGTAGAAATGGGTTTCTTTTGGATATTGCATGAACAAAATTGTCCTATTATACATAAAGGCAAGTGGAAATTTGCCTAGAAGTAACATTTAGTCATTTACTTCTTCACAAACATTTTTGGGCAACTTTGGGTTGTTGGATGCTTTTTGCATTTGAGGTTACTAAAATTAACAATTCGTTCCAAGTCCAACTATTTCTGAGGTGTTTAGTGCACTTTATTTTGAGTGCTGATGATGTTACTGACCTAAATGCAGGTTGTGGCCAATACAATCAAGTCATGCTTAGATGAGCTGCCTGGCTTTCCACGTACGCAAATAGGGTTTGCAACTTTTGACAGCACAATACATTTTTATAACATGAAGGTTTGCTGTGTTATTAGTATTACCACAGTTAATATATCTCTGCCTTTTCTCAATTTATACTAATTATTCTGTGTTATGCTTTTGCAGTCTTCCTTGACTCAACCACAGATGTTGGTAGTGTCAGATCTTGATGATATATTTATTCCACTGCCAGATGATCTTCTTGTTAACTTGTCTGAATCAAGAAGTGTGGTAGAAACCTTCCTAGATAGTTTGCCAACCATGTTTCAGGACAATGTTAACTTAGAATCAGCTTTTGGTCCTGCTCTCAAGGCTGCGTTTATGGTTATGGTATGTTAGTCTCTTTTCAACCTTCAATGGTGATTTTTCTTACCATAATACTGTTGCTAGTTTTTGTTTGTTTGTTTGTTTGTTTTTTTCTTCCTGTTTTCAATAGGCAGTTAACTTAATACATTGGATAAATCTGGTATTAATTGACACAAAGTTACTGGTAGATTACATATTTTAAGATTTAATTCCTTGCTCAATTCCTAACTCCAAAAGTGGCCTTGGGGGGGACATTGCTGGGCACCCTAAACTATCAAAAGGTCACTTAATAAATCTGATGAACCATAGATAAGCAAGTTACATTCTATGCAGAGTGGTGGGCCCTCTAGTTCGCTAAATTTAAGAGAACTACATCCACTGAGAATTTATTTAAGAGAGCGACATCCACTGAGAACTAAATTTAACAATCTCATTTTTCTTATCCGTTACTTTGTTGTGGTCTTTTCATGCATCTGTATGCAGAGTCAACTTGGAGGAAAATTGTTAATATTTCAAAACACACTCCCATCTCTTGGTGTTGGCCGCTTGAAGTTACGTGGAGATGATTCTCGTGTTTACGGGACAGACAAAGAGCATGGACTGAGACTGCCTGAAGATCCATTCTATAAACAAATGGCTGCTGAGTTTTCCAAGTACCAAATATCAACAAATGTGTATGCATTCAGTGATAAGTACACTGACATAGCCTCCTTAGGTAAGTTTTTGCAGTTTCTTCTAAATTATGCAACACTCTTATTCTCTAAAATAAAAGAGCCACACCTTTCAATTTGGATACGAAGACTTCTAATTGATAAATCTAATGGATGGTTCTTTATTGTTACAAAATGTTACTTGAGAGACTTGAGATGTGAAAATTGGCACAAAATCACTTAGTATTCTCTCAGCTGATGTATATTATATATAAAAAGAGGGTTCTGAACAGAGGACAATCAGAGGGACAGAAAAGAGAAAAAGGCTACAGCCTATGACAACTAATATATAAAAAAGATACAACAAAAATCAGCTTTATAAAGCTGTACAACAGATAATAAACAACTGTTTTAACAATGTTTTATGATGTCTTTATCCCATGATTTTATAGGCGTTTATAAAGTATGTTAAAATCTGCTTTTGTCTCATCTTCATTTTAAAATGCTTTTGGAGTATAGCAAAGACATACCTTGTATTGTACACAAATGATTGCACTCTGCCCTTTGATACTTGACAGCATGTCTTTGGTATACAGTTAAGAGTTAAACAGAGTTAGTTCATCACTTTATTTTGACCATTGAATAAACTTAATTGAATGACTTCCATATTTTCCCTTGATGGTGTTGTTATTAAAGATGTGTGGAATTGAATGATTGCCATATTTTCCCTTGATGGTGTTGTTATTAAAGATGTGTGGAATATCAACATGTACTGTCATCCATGGATGTGTTGCCAAAATTACTTGCCTGCAAATGCTAATTGAATTAGCAAATTATGCATGATGTTTAGTTATTCTGTAAATAATGCACCCCCTCCCCTCTCAATTCTGTTAGATTTGATTCACTCCCAGGGTCAGCATATGTGTTCTTCTAAGCACATATCCTGGGTATGTTAATGATCCTATACTTGACAAAGTGAATTATGTATTTATAATTTACTGGCTGTTTAGGAACTCTGGCAAAGTATACTGCTGGTCAAGTGTATTACTATCCAGCTTTCCAATCAGCCATTCATGGGGAGAAATTGAGACATGAATTAAGGAGAGACCTTACCAGAGAAACTGCATGGGAAGCTGTAATGCGCATTAGATGTGCAAAAGGTCTGTGCATCCATTTTATATATTTAAAATACATTTCTTCATTGCCTCCTTTTGTTTATCTGCTGTTCCATGCAACTTGTATATGGTATTACATGCATAAAATTGCTGATAATTGCCTATATTTTTAGGTGTTCGCTTCACAACTTATCATGGAAACTTCATGCTGAGGTCCACCGATTTGTTAGCACTTCCTGCTGTAGATTCTGATAAAGCCTTTGCCATGCAGTTATCACTTGAAGAGACATTGTTGACAACTCAGACAATGTATTTACAAGTAGCATTGCTGTATCCTTTCTTTGATAACTTTTGAGATGGGTTATAATATAATCATAATTTTTAATCTAATGTTTTATGATACTAGATGGCTATATTGTAATGTAAGAATAACATGTTTTCTTATCTGAAAAGTATTATCATAAAGGGTATAATTGATATTTGTCAAATTATGTTGGCTATTGACTACCTAATGCTATCCTCTTTTATTCATTCCTGTACTTTAGCCATTTATGTTACTTGTTGGTATTGTTGTCTTCATGGTATATTTACGTTAAGAGATTCATTCCCTTTTTATGCATTGAAATATTGTTAAATCCTCTATTTGAGATGCTGTCCTTAGACATTCAGTTATATTTTTCAAGAGTTTGTTTCCTTGGGAAGTACACAAAAATAAATTTAATCTTGTTTCTATCTTTTTCATTTTTTGTAGGACATTCAGCTCATCTTATCATGCTTTGTTTTTACTATTTCTCATCCACTGTTTAACATTTATCTGGATGTCTGTTATGCTTGATATTCATTTTTTGTCAGGATATTTAGGATGTGGAATTGTTTCAAAGCAAGTTGCATCCCTAACAAAAAAATAGATATACTGCATCTTGTG
>PYAF01002464.1:1210058-1227680 GCA_007407185.1 Glycine tomentella
TTTGTCAGGATATTTAGGATGTGGAATTGTTTCAAAGCAAGTTGCATCCCTAACAAAAAAATAGATATACTGCATCTTGTGGTGAAAGGCGAATAAGAGTACACACAATGGCAGTTCCAGTAGTTACAGAGTTAGCAGATATATATCGGCTGGCTGATACTGGTGCAATTATATCACTGTTAAGTAGGCTAGGTAGGTAAACTGGACTTCTGGTCTAGTGACATCATATGTGATGGATGATAGTTGCTTTTTATCTTAAAGAGTTCCTTCATAATTGCAGCAATTGAGAAAACGTTGTCCCAAAAACTGGAAGATGCACGGAGTGCTGTTCAACTAAGAGTTGTGAAAGCCCTCAGGGAATATCGAAATCTTTATGCTGTGCAACATCGCTTGGCAAACAGAATGATATATCCTGAGTCTTTAAAGTTCTTAATGTTGTATGGATTAGCCCTTTGTAGATCAACAGCTTTACGTGGAGGGTATGGCGATGTTCCACTGGATGAGCGATGTGCGGCAGGACACATAATGATGACTGTATCAATAAAAAGACTGTTGAAACTTCTCTATCCTAGCTTGATTCGACTTGATGAATATCTTCTGAAGGTATAAATTGCTTACCTTAAAAAGATACCAATAATATGGTTAAACTGTCAGATGCATGCATTATTTAATTCCTCCTGTGTTCTAGGCATCTGTACAAGCTGATGACTTAAAAAGTGTTGAGAGAAGGTTACCTTTGACTGGGGAGAGCTTAGACTCTAGAGGCCTTTATATTTATGATGATGGCTTCCGGTTCATTATATGGTTTGGTAGGGTGATTTCACCTGATATAGCCAAGAATTTACTTGGGGCAGAATTTGCAGCAGAATTATCAAAGGTATTTTATATTCTTGCTATACAAAAATAGGTTCATAATAGGTATTTTTCAAGGCAGAGGAGAGTTTATTATAGGTTGTCACATTGAGCAGATACATCCTCTTTCTTTTTTCTTTCTAACTGTTATCTCTTGTTCAAATTGATGTTGGTTGCTTTTTGGTTCTTAAAGAAATAAAATCACATTGATCTTGCATGCATGTAGCCGAATGGTGTTGTGATAATTGTAGCCAACCTCACTCAATGGGATAAGGATTTTTAATATTTGATATTTTTGTATTAGAATTGAAAAGGAATAGTGTACGTTACCCATGTGATTTCATTGAAGTATACAATAGTTATAATTAACTATGAAATTCTATGATGAGCATCATCTTCATGATGGAAACACTTAATTCAATGGCCAGTTTTTGTGTGACATTCATTGATAGTGTGCTATAGTGGTGTAGCAGTGATGTGCTGCCTTGGGCTGCTACAAAGTTTGAATCATGGTGCATTTTTGAATGGTTACTGTAGTTGCAATCATGGTGAAAATAGCCAGCTATTGTGGTGCTACAGGGAGGCATTTTGAAATCCCATTTTGAAATGCTTTGACATTTTGGGGGTTTCTTGGGGGCAAAGTAGAGATTTTCCTCCTCCCTTTTCAAAACTTAAAAACAAAAAGAAATTAATTGGATACAGTTTTCCATGCTTCTCTCTCCTGTGTGACCAAACACCTGTCTACCCAGATTACCCTTCTATGGGTTCTATCTGATCTGAACAACACCCGCTCACTTCTGGCAGTATTACTGGCAACACCCAACCACCATTCCTTTCTCTGTTTTAAACTCTGAAGCACTCTCTGAACCACCTCTGTTCTTTTATCTGTGCAACGGCCATGCCATTATCTCAAGGACTGATTTAATAGAGTGCTGCTTTCTTAACCTCCTTGTGTGCACTGGTGAAGCCTAGGATGAAATGGAGTAGTTTGAAAAATATCAATAAATGATAGGAAGAGTGTGATTTGTGACTTTTGATTTTGATTTTTTAATTTTGTCTCTAGTGTTTTTTTTTTTTTTTTTTTTTTTTTTTTTTTTTCTTAGCCAAATTCATTTCTATTCTATTTTGTTGTTATTTGCTTCTATGTTTTGCTTAAGAATAAGACCTATGACTTTTTATTGTTAAATATGGATGTCATGAATGGAGTATTTTTTGTTTTTTGAGCATTTATATGTACATGGTATAAATTATTTAATTTGTTTAAAAATTTCAAAGTAGCAGCCATCCTGTTTTTAACATTTTTGGGGGTCAGCTGATAAATGTCGCTATCTGAGTTTGATAACTATGATTTATCCTATATAAGTTTTATTGATAAGGATTGACTTTTTGATGCACTGATATTGATGGATATTATTCTTAACTCATTGAATAACTTCTTGTATGCCAATTCGTAGCATCAAATCACAGTAGAGTAGATATGTTTGTGTATACCTCTTATTTATCTAATTGAACAAATCCGATGCTGTGTGTACTGTGTATGCTTTATTTCTTTAAACAGACTACTCTCAGTCAGCATGATAATGAAATGTCAAGGAGGCTGGTGAAGGTACTTGAGAAGTTGAGAAATACAGATCGTGCATATTACCAGTTGTGCCACCTTGTGAGGCAAGGTGAACAACCCAAAGAGGGATTCCTCCTTCTTGCAAACCTTGTTGAGGACCAGATGGGTGGTAACAGTGGGTATGCTGAATGGATGCTGCAGATATCTCGACAAGTGCAGCAATCATAATATATAGGTATGTATGGCTTGTGATCCTCTTTAGGAAATCTAAGTTAAATCTAGTGGTTTTTCAAGGATTATCAACGGACACTGAATTTTTCGTTATGAACATCTAGTATCTTTCACTTTGACTACTGTAGTGTTGCCCTTGAAATTCTGTTTTAGTGCCAAGAAGGCAGAGTTTGTCTTAAATTCCTATTTATACAGTGATCTGAACATAATCACTTATCAACTTTGTATATTGATTCCATTTTGGCAGCTTCCCTGGCTAAATAAGCAAGTCACGTCTGCTATTTGTCTCACAAGTGACGACCATTTCTTTCTGCATTGGAGGTATATTAAATCTGTCCTTTGGGGTGCTTGGAGAAGCATTCTTGACCTGGCTAATTGATCGTGACTTGCAAGAAGCATGCTTTTGAGAGATTGTTGATTCATCCTGGGATGTATCCGTTAGGTGAATTCTACCACAGATTGAATTTAAACGTGTTTTCATGTTTTTGATATAGAGGGAAGAAAGAAACACTTTTTTGGTTACTTTACCTTGTGAGATAAGTTGTCACTTTCTGTCTTATATTTCCTTTTGTCGTCGTCTTATGGTTGATTCTTTCATTGTAGAAAAAGAAAGTAGACAGAAAACTAAGAAGAGATGGCATGTCAAATTGGTCTTGCGAAATCTTAAATTTTGTTTGTTGACAATTATTTATTCTGGTATTTAATGTTGAAACTTTGTTTTCTTTCAACTTGAAATTTAATTTATTTTTTGGTACATAAAATTATAGGAAAAGATGGTGCCTCTATAAGATGCGAGACTAAAGTCTTGATAAATTCCCTGGCTTTTAAATTGCTATTACAATTTGGTTTTAGCTTATTTTAGAAAAATATTTTGTCTTTCTGTTAACTTTCTGAGAATATCTGAACATAATGATTTTCCCATAAATTAATTAATTTCCAAATTTGTCAACTAGTTGTCGATCAAGACAGGTTGCATGGATCTATATGCTAGTACCCGGAACCCCACAATTGAATTTTGTGGTAAACTCTGCTAAACTCTATGCAAGTTTGAATACGATGTATGTATCCTTAACCAAAAAAGTTAGCCATTTAAGTTTTAAATTGTGCACATTGTAGCCGTAATATTGTACTTTCAATTTTTTTGCTATGCTCGTGTAATTTGACGTTCATGAGAATTAATGTTTTTTTTTTTAAGTGAAAATGCGGTGCAACCTATTTAAAATATAAAAACTGGTTGTTGTTTTTAAAACTTACAACTTTAAACATCCAAAACAATAGAAAGATCATCCCAAACAATCAAGGAGCTCCAAGACTCCAACGTGGCTACTACTAATAATCTTGATTATAAAATACTTAATTTTGGTGGTTTGATAAATTATGTTAAATAAATAATTTGGGAGGCTTTGTAAAATGTTGCCAAAAAAAATTATTGACTAAATAATTAGAACACATGAAACCCGTCATAAAAAATATTAGCCACATCAAATTTTCATCAAAATTTGTACATCTTTTTAATAAAAAAAAACTTGTTACAAAAAAATTAACTAAATATCACTGAATTTTGTTTTTTTAATAATTTTAATAAATATTAAAAATCCCAATTCAATCTCCGAATTTACATAAAAGCCTAATACATTGCGTTCAAAACAAATTCAGTGGCACAATTATATAAAATGAAGCAAAAGGTTATATCTATCTATCTATAACAATGCAATCGCCTGGAAACAATCCGAGTTCTTTTTACTATAGAATTAACAGCATTCTTCCGGTTTTGACCTTTTTTTTTTTTTTTTTTTGTCTTTTATTGTGTGACAGTCTTAGCTTCTTGGCTTAATGTTATTTTTAATCTATTTTATTTTATAGTTGTTTCACTTTGATATATTAAATTTTAAAAATTTATTCTGATATTTTGTTTTTAAAATATATCATTTTGGTTCTTTTTTCATTTTTTTTTGTTAGAAATGCTAGTGTTTTGTTAATTTTTAAAGTTTAAAATGATATAATGTTATTTTTTGTCCATTATATTTTATAATTGTTTGTTTTGATACATTATGTTTAAGAGTGTCATTTTAGTCATGTTTTTGAAATATATCATTTTGATCATTTTTCAATGTATCCTTAGAAACTTAGTGTCCGTCTATATTCTAAATTTTAGAATTATTAAGTTAACATAGGAGTGACTAGAAATTGTCACTATCTTTTTTATTTTAAAAATTAAAAATCACCAAGTAAATGAAGAATATATGGATCTGAAACTACTAACAATAACTACCTTCACTCTCATTATTATTAATAATATTTTCTTCATTCAATCTAATCATTTAATAACGATAAGAATTTCATTAACCAATTATTTTCAATAACAATGGGTAAGGGTCCCTTCTCCTTTCGTCGTCGACCTAAAAAGATTGTTATACCACTCCCACTTTAGTCTTCACTGCAATCTTCCTAGATGACCAGAATATTTGATGGTTCTAGTGAGATTATGTGTTGACATTGTTCGATCTATGTGATGTTATATTTTTTACCTTTTCAAATCTGGAAGAGGCTAGAGGATATGATATTTTTTTAGTTGTTTATTTTTAAAATAAAATAAAGATAGTGACAATTTTTATCCACCACTATGTAAAGTTAATTATTTTAAAAGGTTTAATACCCTTTTTGATTCATTATATTTCATAATTCTTTTACTTTTATACATTAAGTTTTAAAATTTTTATTCTAACCTTTTATGTTTTTGAAATATAGTCATTTTATCAAATTTAAAAGTTAACAATATACTAACATTTTGGTTCATTATGTATCCTTTTGGTTACTCTCTTCGAGTCCTTCACGTCATGTGTCTCCCTTTTGCCACTTTCTCTCTGGTGGCAATATGGTGGAGTAAAATAATACCAAGGGACATAATAGATAATACGATTCTGGCTCATTATTTTATGGGGTGACAACAAGAAAAAATAGGGTGTATTAAGTAATTTCCCTGGTCAAATCTCAAAGGTTACATGTGTCAAAAACTGTTGCACTTTTTTTTTTTTTTGGATTTCAAAGAAAATGGGTCATGTTTTGTTTCTGCTGTCCTGCACAGAGCGGGCTCATAGCTCTTGATTCATTATATTGGGATGCGCTATACACCATCTAAATTTCTAATACATACGAACAATGCATTTCCAAAATTACTCCTCGCTTTTTTATAGCTTTTATATATGGACCCGTATGATTCACACTTATGGATTGACGAATCCGTAAGCCCAATCCGTAAGTTGTTTTTTTTGTAAGTTAAAATATATTTTAGAAAATAATGGTATATGTAGGTATTGAACTTGTGACCTTTAAGTTATTAATACGATGCTCTAATCAACTGAGCTAATAAACCAATTATGTTAAAAATTAATTAATATTGATATATATATCACTAAATTTATTATGTTAAAATTATATGTGTATTAAATATACATTAAAAAATTTAGTGTTATATGTATCAACATTAATTATTTTTTAACATAATTGAGCTATTAATTTATAGTTTAATTTATTATTTTTTAATTTAAAATAATTTATTATGTTAAATTTTATAATAACATTATATGTTAAAATTATATGTTGAATTAATGTATGCATACATATCTCTAACATTTAACATATAATTTACATATATGTAAAATTTGTTAATGATATGAAATAAATTGTTAGCTACAAAAATAAGGATAAAAAACATTAAAAAAAATTGTTTAAGAATTAAAAGTGAAATTTACAAAAAGTGTACAAATAAAAAAAATATTTAAAAAATATATGTTAAATTTTATAATATCATTATATGTTAAAATTATATGTTGAATTAATGCATGCATTATAAAATTTAACATAATAAATTAAACTATAAATTAATAGCTCAATTATGTTAAAAAATAATTAATGTTGATATATATAACACTAAATTTTTTAATGTATATTTAATACACATATATTTTTAACATAATAAATTATTTTAAATTAAATAAATTTAATGATATATATATATATCAATATTAATTAATTTTTAACATAATTGGTCTATTAGCTCAATTGATTAGAGCATCATGTTAATAACTTAAAGATCACAAGTTTGATACCGTACATATAAAAAAAAAACTCTTTCTTATGGATTTGTCAATCCGTAAAATTTTTATGGATTCGCCAATCCGTAAGTGTGAATGGTATAGCGCATCCCAATATATTTTCTTGTTTTATTCGAACAAAAGAGTTATATATTTTTTAAAAAATAGATTTCCTAATTAGAAACCGCTGAACATCCTTTTAAGTTTTTCGTCTTTTGAAGCAAGATTCTTTTGACTTCAAACCAATAATCTGCTAATGATTTTTCTTCTTCTTGAAGAACGTGATCTGATATTGATAATCCATGAAGAATGGGCTCATTGAAGCTTTGGACTAGTATTTACTATTTAGATAAAAATATTATTTTTTGATTGAGTATATTCTTAAGATATGTGTATATGTAAAAGATAAATTAGTAATATATATTAACAAAAAAATTCCCTACATTCTCATACTGTAACTACCAATGATATGACAAAGCCAATTATCTAATGACTTTCTTCCGATAGAATAAATAAAATATATTTGTCTCCCGTGAGAACAAGCAACGAGAAAGCTTAAGGACACAAGTAGCACTAAAGCCAAAAGCGTTAATTATATTAAGACGTATATATTTTTAGAGTACTTGTAAATAATTTTGAAATATTAAATGATAAAAAAATTTCAAACTCTTAACATATATTAATGTTACTATATCTTGATTAAAATATTTTTAATTTTAATTTGTTACCAATTATTTTTAATAGACTTAATGAACATGACTGATAAATTAATAAGAGAGGGGGCATTGATGAAAATCATCAATCTGATGAGCGATGACGACGACAACAACTAGTAGTTTGCCAATTCTAGCGTTGTACGTAGATGTCTAGAAAGAAGTAGTTAAGTTACGTGTTTGGTTGATATATATATATATATATATATATATATATATATATATATATATATATATATATTGTTAATCTCATCATTTTATGGAGAAGAAGAAAAATAATAGAAGCGATTCAGTTCTCCAACGTGACTGAAAAAACGCTCATGAATTTCGGTATTGCACGAATTCACGGCAACGACACCATGGAGTATGGACTAAGCTTAAAAGAGTACGACACCCAATCATAATTTATGCATGATTTTCTTTTAGATATAATTCACACATGATAAATTAAATTAGTTAAAATTTTAAATATATATATATATATATATATATATATATTATCAAATCGCGATTTCTGTAGTGCTATCTCCTGTGTGGATTCTAGTCTTCACATAAAAAATTAACTCAAATCTTCAGTTAATTAACACGTTGTATTTTTGTTTGTTTTATTTTAGTATAGTCGTTACTCTTTTTATTTTTTTATTTTTCATTTTTGAAGAAAAATGTTTTTATTTATTAACTAAACTTGAATAATATATACAATATCATAAAATAGAAATAAAATAAATAATGATATATTAAGAAATCATAAATAAGAAATATTAATTATATTTTAACTTGTAATTTTAAATGTCAAAATAAAAAGAAAGAAACAACAAACTCTTTCTTTTTATAACTAACAACAAACTTTAATGACCCGTAAGGCCATAACCTATTAGAGAGAGTGGCAGAAAATCTAATATTTCAAACAAATTAATGAAAAATGAATCCACACCAAACAGTTTTTAAGGAGTACTAGCAACAAACTTTAACATATTATTTTCTTTTTTTTAATTCAACTTTAACATATTTTTTCTAACACAACCTTTTTAATTATTTAAAATATATTAAAAATTATAAAAGTAGAAGAGATTCATTAAATATGATGTAAAATTTATAAAATTTTATAACATATAATAAATTTTAACTAATATAAAGATGTATAAAAGTGTGTGTTTAAAAGAGTGTCACATAGTATGTTGCTAACATTTTTCAAAATTTTGTGATAGACCACCAAACAAAGTTTATTTAAAAGGAAAACATTATTTTTTTTAAAACAAATGATTTCTTTAAGCCCGTTTTTGGAATACTTGAGAATCTAGTTTTTGGATTATATGAAAATCAAGTACAAATTAGAAAATATCCGTACCTTACAACATCCATTTAAAAAAGATGGTATCCTTAACTAAACTAAAGGTACAAAATAATTGTGATTTTATTTAATTACTCCAGAATTAAAAATTCGCTAAACAGAAAATATTGACTCTCTTAACATTTATTTACTTATGTTTATATATCCTTAAAACAAGTAGTTTTGTTAATTCACAAAAATATAACTGAACGCGAGACTCATCTTTAAATGTGGGGTCCAATTGAAAGAATTTTTTTTATTGAATTCCATCAATCACATTTTTCAGTTTATGGTGGGACCTCTGCATGGCATGGCATGAAACATAATAATCATAATTGTTTCCTACACTTCAATGCAACTAACGTTGTTGATGTTCCATCTCTATATAAACTCCATCATAGTTGTGTATTTTTCCATCGAACTGAAAACTCATCGTCTCTTGAAACTTTTGTTCTCTCTTCCCTCTTTGTTCTCTTTAATTTTTGCCTGATTCCATAAGTTAGTTTCTCGTGGAAAAAAAGAAGAAGAAACTTTTGGGATTTGTGAATTGTGGGACTAAGCCATGGGATTCCAAAACTTGGTGTTGATGGCTTTTATGATGACATTGGTTATTATTGGTCAATATGAACATTGCATGGCTACTGGTCGTCTTCGTCTTCATCATCACTCACACAAAAACTCAACCATCAAAAAACTTCATGGTGGTTTCATTGAACGAAGTGGCACCCATTTTTATCTAAATGGGAAGCCACACTACTTAAACGGATTCAATTCATATTGGTTAATGAATGTAGCATCCGATCCATCTAAAAGGTCTAAGGTCACTACAACTTTTCAAGAAGCTTCCCAACATGGTTTGAATGTAGCAAGAACCTGGGCATTCAACGATGGAGGTTACAATGCCCTTCAAATTTCTCCTGGTTCTTACAACGAGAACGTCTTCAAGGTATCTCAATTAATTTACTACCTAATTAAATAAATGCATGTTTTTTTTTTTTTGTGTGCACGCATGTGTAGTTTTTTTTTTCTTCCAGATATAATTAAATATATTAATTTTATATCTCAATAAAAGAATGATATCAATCATATTACTTTGAAGACAATTATATGAAAGGTATTCAACGAGTGAAAAAAAAGAATATTATGAAAATATTTTTTCCAATAATGTTATTAATTTGATAATCAAAACTTATTGTCTTACTTGCAACCTCCTTCAACTTCTTTTTTTTTTTAATACTGAAATTGTTTTTTTAAAGCCACGTATATATGAAATTGTCCTGTATCCCTTTCTTAAAAAAAGTCAGGAAAACAATGTAAAAATTATATCATATTTTATGGTTAAATGTGTTTTTAATACTTACGAATACAGTAGTATTTGTTTTTAGTTCTTCAAAAATAATTTGTCTCATTTATGAAAATGTATTATGCATAGTCTATCAATGAGAGACAAAAAGAAAATAGAGAATATATTTTGTAGGGAATAATTCTTTGGGCGAAGTGGAATATATGATGATATCAAACTTTATTATATACAATTTTACTGTTTGTTTTACAATTTTTTGTGTTTGTTTAAATGGTATTTCAATTAATTTGGTGTTCTTTGATGAACTCTATCTCTATGCATGTTTTGTAGGGATTGGATTTTGTAATTTCAGAAGCAGGAAAAAATGGGGTACGACTGATACTAAGTCTAGTAAATAACTGGAACGATTATGGTGGAAAGAGTCAGTATGTCCAATGGGCAAGAGAACGTGGTCAATATGTAAACAACGACGATGACTTCTTCACACACCCAATTGTTAAGGAATACTACAAAAATCACGTCAAGGTAAGAATAATAAGTGAGCAAGACAATTAATTATGTGAGTTGAGAATATTTAATTATAATTATTAGATTAAAATTAATTATTTACATTACGTATTTAATTATAAATTTTACATGTTTTTTTCTTGAAGATTACATTAGATCTGTAATTAAATACGTAATATCAATTGTTAATTAATATAATAATTGTGATTGAATGTTTTTATTTACATAATAACCAAAAACTCTAAAGTAATATGCACTTTTTTTCATATGTTAATTAATATAAATTTAATAAATGATTAATGTGTTAAAGTTAAAATTGAATAGGATATTATCTAAGCTCGATATTCAACATAAACAATTTTTTATAGGACTTTATTTACCTCATGTCAAACTCTGGATTAGCTCGAGTCACTTTTTTCTTATGAATCGGAGGATTAAGATAAAAAATATATATTTAATCAATAAACTATAATATGATGTGTAATTAAACTAAATGATTTAACACAAGTGATTAATGTGTTTAAGTTAAAGTTTAATTATTCGGACAATACCTTCCCGTCGAACTCTAAATTAATCAAGTCCATTTTTCCTAATGAACCAAAGGATTAAGAAAAAAAATGGGGTGTATTTAGTTTAATTTATTCCGATGAAATAATCATTTTTACGTCCTATTAAGAAAATGAAAAATATTTATATTGAAAAAACTGTATCGAATATGCATTTAAATTTGTGAACATACATAAATTTATTTAAAATAGTTATAGAGGTCAAATTGGGCTTGCTCAAAAGTTTTTATAAATCTTTAGTAAAATTGGCCTTCTGATGGATAAAATCTCAATATACTATCACAAGTGATCAATTATATATTTCCTTCAAAAGATAAATTATTTTCGAGCTATAACTACAAAAGTTACCACAATTTCAAGCTTTGATTTACTAATAGCTAACTTTTGTCAGAAAAATTGTGCAATTTTATGTATCTTAATAAATAAAAAATATTTTTAATTACTTAATCAATATCCTAGGAACGTTGATTAATATTTATCTTTAATTTGATGATGCATTGATGGGTCCGTCGGCCAAAATTCTTCCATGATGCAACTTGTTCAATGTTTGGTAAAAAATTAAATATGAAGGAATAGTTCTGTGCATATATTATTTACTAATATTTTATTGTCCATACAAACTAAGCTAACAAAGTAATCATTAATTAATTAGTATGATATATTTGTTCAATTATTTAACCTTTTAATTTTTAAATTTGGATTATAATGCAGACTGTGCTGACAAGAAAGAATACTATAACTGGATTGACATATAAGGATGACCCAACGATTTTTGCATGGGAACTTATGAATGAACCTCGTTCCCAAAATGACTACTCTGGAAAATCAATTCAGGTCTCCTTTTTTTGAGGGTCTTTTTCTTTTCTTCCTTTTGAACGTGTAATCAGTTACAAAGTGTCATAGTTACATATCTCTTACTTAATATCATAAATATACAAAAAAAAATTGTTAATATTACAGGATTGGGTGAGGGAGATGGGCGCCCATGTGAAGTCTATTGATAACAATCATTTACTTGAAGTAGGGCTTGAAGGTTTTTATGGTGAATCAATGCCGGAAAAGAAACAATTCAATCCTGGATATCAAGTAGGAACTGATTTCATTTCTAACAACCAAGTTCTTGAAATCGATTTCGCAACCATCCATCTCTACCCTGATCAATGGTATATCCTCTATAGAAGTTTTCATTTATTCTCTCTATATAAAATATAAATCCATGCAATATAGTGTATATTGCTAGTGATTTGAGTCAATGGATGCTAATGTTTAAGGTGAATTTGGATGCAGGGTATCGAACTCTAACGAAAGTGTTAAAGATGACTTTGTTGACAAATGGGTGCAGGCCCATATTCAAGACTCAAACGATGTTTTAGGAAGGCCCATTCTTTTTACTGAGTTTGGAAAGTCTTCAAGGTCTCCAGGATACAGTGTTGATAAAAGGGATAATTACTTTGAAAAAATATACAATTTCATATTCAACAGTGCTAGCAATGGGGGCCCATGTGCAGGTGGACTTTTTTGGCAACTAATGGCACAGGGAATGGATGACTTGCGTGATGGCAATGAAATCGTCTTCGATGAGAATCCTTCAACTGCCAATGTCATCACTCAACAATCTAAAAAGATGTCAAATCTTGAATAATTGTATGTAAAAAAAAAAATCCTTCTCTTGTAATCAAAATATTCATTCTCAGTAACCATCAAAATGGTGGTGTGAGATGAAAAATATCGTGATAACTAATAAGGAGAATCAAAATAATACTTTGGATCAATAAATGTGTCTTTGGAGATAGTATAATTTATCATGCTTTATCGAACGTCCAAAGTTATAATTAAGGGTGTGTAAAAACACTAAATTGAATCATTTTATTTTATATTTTCTTTTATTTGAATCAAATTGAATTAAAAAATTAATGAATTTTTATGTAAAATAACTAAATCAAATCAATTTTTTAGAGAGAAGTTATACTTTTACAACAAAATATACAACTAAAGAAAGAAAGAGAGAAAAGGAAAATAAATTTAAATTAAAATATAATAAATGAAAGGATAAAAGAGAAATAGACACAAAATATAATATTTTACATGTATCACTTCTCTTTTTTAAAAAGATTTGGTTCAAACTAAACCATTTAATTTCATGAAATGGTTGAATTTGAATAAAACTATTTCATGAAGCAATTCAATTTGATTATTTGAAAATTTGAATTAAACATGAGTGTGAAACATATAACTTAACAAACCACTTTATAAAAACGTTTTGTTTTGAACTGAGCCACTTTTTAATCTAATTAAATTATACTTAAATGTCAATTAGATTAACTTTTGTATATAAGTGTAGTCTGAGTTAATATCAAGGCCAATTTTTTCATTCATTTTGGAGTTAATTGTGTTTTTTTGTTTGTTTTAGTTTTAGAAATATGTATCATTTTTTTTAAAATCAATGTTTTGACATTATTGTATAATTTAATGCATTTGAAACTTTTGAAAATTTATTGCTAAATATCAAGCATTTACTTTTTTAGTAACATTTTTCCGTTATCTTTTTTTTTTTTTAAAAAATTCTCCTATTTTCTATATTATTTTCATTATATAAAGTAATATACATAAGTCCAAATTCCCCCTTCCAAAAGTTTTAGGTTATTTTGGCAATTTTAAACGAATTAAAAAACTATTTTTAGTAATAAAAGATACAATTAAAATATCATTTAATTACGTTTCAATGCACTATTTAATTACAAATAAATATTTTAAAATATATTATGATAATGATGCAATTATAGATAACATATTAATTGCAAATTTATGGTGAATAATTAATTGTCGTTATTATATAAATTTTTATTATATAATAAAGTAATACACACAAGCCTAAATCCTTCCTCCAAAAGTTTGAGGTTATTTTGATAATTTTAAACAATATCTTTTAGTGATAAAAGATGTAATTAAAATATCATTTAATTGTGTTTCATGCATTGTATAATTAAAATATCATTTATGAATTGTATTATATTATATTTAAGTTTAATTAGTAAAGTAATTCGGTGAGTATTTGGATTTTTTATGAAATAATCATTTTTTACAACTTCATAAAAAAATACATTTAAAATGTAACAGATATGTGTTTGAATATCTGAACATACATAAATTATAGTCTATTAATTTTTAAAAAAATTATATTCTAAAAATAATTAAACCTTAACAAATTTAAGCATTCAAATATCTAGGCATAAATTTATATAAAATAATTATGGGAGACCACTGGATAAATTGGAAAACTATAACTCAACGCTTTATAGTGTATTTAAATAATACACAAAAATCAATTTTATTTCATAAAATCATGGTGATACAAGGAAAAAATGGAACCAACTATTTGTTGCTTTGCCTTGGTTACTTTACTAGTATTATATTGTTCATGAAAATGAAGCTAATAAAGTAACCATGAGTTAATTAGTATGATATATTTTTGTTTAGCAACGTAACCTTTTGTAAATTTGGTTGTGATGCAGACTATATTAACAAGAAAAAACACTATAACTGGATTAATATATAAAGAGGCATTCTCCACTCCAGCAGGAGTATATGTAGAATCTGAAAGTGAAAGGCTGAATTCCCGGGGAATCCTGCAGGACCCAACCATTTTTGCATGGAGCTTATGAATGAACCTCGTTCTTTAGAGCAATTTGGAAAACAAATCCAGGTACTTTTTCTTCTTCTTACAAAATATCTTAGTTGCATGCATGCCTCTCACCGGTCATCATAAAAATAAAGTCATTGTGATATATATAAAAAGTTTGTTAACTTACAAGATTGGGTGAGGGAAATGGCTGCTTATGTGAAGTCAATATAGTAATCATTTACTGGAAACAGGGCTTGAAGGATTTTATGGTGAATCTATGTCACAAAAGAAACAGTTCAATCCTTGATACCAAATAGGAACCGATTTCATTTCTAACAATCAAGTTCCAGAAATCGATTTTGCCACCATCCATCTATACCCTCAATGGTAATCCCATTCTTCTTAGTGAGTTTGGGCTATCTTCAAAGATTTTTATGAGTGTCGTGGGAGGGCTATTTTGGCAACTATTGACCCAAGGAATGGATGGCTTATTATGTGATGGCTATGAAATCATTTTTTATGAGTGTCCTTTAACTGCCAATATCATTACTCAACGATCTAAGAAGATGTCAAGTCTTGGATAGTTGTATTTTATAAAAGCATTTTGTTTCCTTTTAACCAAACAATTTAGCCTCTCTAATAAGCCATCTAAATGGCAACATGGGATAATATAATCTATCATCTATCATCTATAACAATAATAAAGTTGATGTAATCTATGTGACGAGTGATTTTTCTAATTTATTTCATGTTTAATTAATTAAACTTTTCATTCTTATGATATAGATTTTTCGTTTTCATTTTTCGTCTTGTATTTTTGTTTTCAAAATTGTTACTATGAGATTCAAATAATTTATTTTTGGTCCATGCAGTCAAATCCCATTAAAAAAAGTTAAATTAATGACATCATATTACACTATCACATATCACATCAACAAAAATGTTGACAACATATGTCACATGAACATAATTTCACTAGCAAAAGAGTCATGTGATTGATAGTGCTATGTCATCAATGTTATATCATTGTTGTTATTAAGGGATTATTTTTTTTAGAAAGACTAAAAAATGAAAAAAAATTACAGCAATAAAAAATAATATTTTTACACAATAATGATGTCAAGGAAAAAACAAAAAAAATACATAATAATTAAAAAAATTTACACAAGAGGAACTGTATATTTTTTTTCTTTTTTCGTCGTTATATTTTTTCATTCATTTTTAATCTTTATAAATTATTTATATTTTTATTTTTAGTCTTTCAATTTTTTATGATATGATATTGACACTAACATGATAGGTACCAATATTATTTTTATTGATGTGACATATATTGATATGAACAATTTCACATTTTTTAACGGATTTGAATGTATAAATTAAAATTGATTAGTTTTAAACTTATAAAAGATAATTTCAAAAAAGATATTTAGAAAAATAAAATAAAAATGTACATTATAAGCATACAAAATTTAATAAAGACTTTGTTTTAAAGAAAAAAAGTTATACATACTAACATTCGAGATATTTTACAAGTTTTGATCATTTTGATCGATTATAAGATTAATTATTAATTTACAATTTAATCACATTTAAAGTTTTTCTCTCCTTTTCAAGAATGTATTTTGTGAAAATCAAATTCAGGTTCTCTTTCATAAATTTAACATGTGTTATCAATAAATTATACCATTGGATAAATTTATAGTTTGATAGAGTAAAAAGAAATAAAATTAAGAAAAAATATTTAAATTAGAATTGTATAACAAAGGTGTGAGGATCAATGTTTTGGAAGTTTTCCCTTCTTTTAACTGCTAGTGTTTGTTCTAAATAGGAATTAAAGAAGAATAAAATTGTAATTTACAGCCAACATAAAAAAAAAACATAAAACAGTGTTCTTCTTTGACTGTCACAAGCTCACCACACAAAAAAGCATAAGCACTGTTTTCTCACACAATTCCATAAAGAATAACCTCTCACAAGTCGCAACTCACACATCCATCTAACTTTAACTTCCTCATCCTCACAACTCACGAGACAATGACCGTACTGCCACACCTGCAAAAAAATTTTACCTGATTGCCACGAGAGAGAAACTAAATACCAAACTGCCACGCGGCATAATTCGCTATGCCTTGCAGCGAATTATGCGCGCTGACGTGTCACCAGGATAATGGCCACGTAATTCGCTGGGGAGGGTAGCGAATTACGTGGTCAATGCGTCAGTCTGGGCGCTGACACAGCAGGCCACGTGGCAGTCCCCCCGTAATTCGCTGGGGGCCATAGCGAATTATGCCACGTAATTCGCTGCCCCCAATAGCGAATTACGTGTCATAATTTGCTGCCCCACCCAGCGAATTACTTGTCCTACCCCCCTATTTAAACCCTCCCTCACCGTTGTTGTTCCATGAAGCAATTTGGCAAATTTTTTTCGTTATGAGTAGTGGTACAAATGGTTTGATTACCATTGTGTACTATAATGGGAGAAAATATATTGGACCGAATGGTCAAATATTTGAAGGAGAAAGTAAAATGTTTCGTATGCCTCCCTGTTGCACCTACGATGATTTGATGAAAATCATATATAAGAAGCTGAGATTACAACGGGGTCAGTGTGTATCTCAATTGAGTGCTCGATGTGCCTCCGGCAACCCGGTGCAATGGGTAGGTGTGGATGTTGCAGATGATGACGATCTGTCGTTAGTTACAGATGCATGTGTATCCGAAGGAGGAGATCCAAGATTTATAGAGTTGTATGCTGAAGTGAATTTCGGTGGACAGTCAAGCAGTCGAAATGTTGTACGAAACGTTGGTTCGATTGACCTTAACGTAGAACCAATGTTGAA
>PYAF01002464.1:1230978-1281748 GCA_007407185.1 Glycine tomentella
ACTTAACGTTTCAACCATAATGTCTATATCTTAATAAAAAATTACAATATAATCAATAAGAAATAAAATGATCAAAAATTAAAAGCAACATATAATGGTCAAATATTGTCAAACAAACATCATCATCTATCCTAAAACAACATATCCTCTACCCTAATGTTTCAACTCTAATATTTATATCTTAATAAAAAATTACAATATAATCAATAACAAATAAAATGATCAAAAATTAAAAACAACATATAATGGTCAAATATCGTCAAACAAACATCATCATCTATCCTAAAACAACATATCCTCTACCCTAATGTTTCAACCCTAATATCTATATATTAATAAAATAATTACAATATAATCAATAACAAATAAAACGATACAAAATTAAAAGCTACATATAATGGTCACATATCATCAAACAAAGACCATCATCTATTCTAAAACAACATATCCTCTATCCTAATGTTTTAACCCTAACATCTATATATTAATAAAAATATAACAACAAAATAAATAATAAATAAAATAATATAAAAACACAACTTACTTGTAATAACACAAACCAAATGATGGATGAAGAATGTAGGAAAGAAAAATTGAAGGATGGATAGAGAGTAAAAAAAACGCAGCAATAGAAAAAATGAGGGAGGAAGAATGGAAAGGGAAGAGTGAAAGTAAAAAAAATGGGAGGGGGGGACCAGCGGTTAAAATAGGGTTTATGTGGCATAATTCGCTGGAGCCCCAAGCGAATTATGGCCACGTAATAAAGCGCTCAGTAACCGACACGTAATTCGCTATTGGGGGCAGCGAATTACGTGGCATAATTCGCTATGGCCCCCAGCGAATTACGGGGGGACTGCCACGTGGCCTGCTGTGTCAGCGCCCAGACTGACGCATTGACCATGTAATTCGCTACCCTCTCCAGCGAATTACGTGGCCATTATCCTGGTGACACGTCAGCGCGCATAATTCGCTGCAAGGCATAGCGAATTATGCCGCGTGGCAGTTTGGTATTTAGTTTCTCTCTCGTGACAATCAGGTAAATTTTTTTTGCAGGTGTGGCAGTACGGTCATTGTCCCCACAACTCACAACCCTCCTTCCTTTTCCTTTACTTTTTCTTACATACATTCATGCCAAAGGTACGTTCTCCTCTTATTCATCTATTTTTCATTTTTTCCCATTTCTTCCGTTTTCTTAATTTTTTTTCATTGTCTCTCGGATTTAACTGCTGTTCATTTTTCCTCACACTAGCTTTTGATAATTTAGTTTTATGTATTTAGATCGGAACTTCTATTTCGCGTTCTATTGTGCTATATTGATTTACAAGGAACTTTAGGTCCGTTTGTTTGGGATTTTTTTTCTCTGTTTTTAACCGTGGGATTACTGATGCAACGATGAGTTTCCCGTTGGATTTGTGATGTTCGATTGATGGATCTCTGATGTTCTTGAGTAATTTCCGCAAATAAAAGGCATTTACATTTTTACTTTTTCTTTATTTGTTTTTATTGTATTTCTTTGTGTGGAAGATGCAACTTTCCTGTTTTGGCTTCCATTTCGATTAATTTCAATTTTATTTCACCATAATATTCCAACAATGTTTTCTCTTCTGATTTTGGTGCTATTATTAATTCCAGGAGGTAAGTGATTGGGTTTTAATTTGTTAAAATAGCAAGGAAGGTGCAAAATGGCTTCAGTTGGTGTGGCACCAACATCATCAGGCTTGAGAGAATCCAGTGGTGTTGATAGATTGCCAGAGGAGATGAATGATATGAGAATTAGGGATGATAAAGTATGTTTACACACTGTTAATTCTCAATACAATATCGTTTTTTTTTTTTTTGTGGGATAAGTTTTTGTTGTTTGATTTTTTAAGTTTGAGACATTGTTGCTTACAGCTTGCCTCATCATGTAGGAAATGGAAGCCACCGTTGTCGATGGTAACGGAACGGAGACCGGACATATTATTGTTACTACCATTGGGGGTAGAAATGGTCAACCGAAGCAGGTATACCTTCCCTTCTTTTTCCCCTAACATGTACTGTGCTGTGACTGGAATGTAGTTTGAAATAATTTGACTACTGTACTGTCTTGTTTTCTTTCCGCTGACATCTTGGTGCTTGGAAGTTGATAAGCATTTAATGCTTTAGTTTGGGGTTATTAATTGGGTGTGAATGTCTTTTTTCCTGTCTTTCATAAATAATGCTGCTATGAATGTGAGTACTCAGTATTGAAAAGAGATTTAATGTATTTGTCCTCGAAGTCATCCCCCCCACCATCAGTTTGCGTTGGGTATTATGTCAGCTGTACTGCCTGATAACTTGAATCTTGATACAGTGGGTCGATCAACTATTTTCTGTCTTCAACATGTTTGTGTTGTGCCATATTATTGGTAAATATCCCCACCAAATACTTACTGATTGGTGGAGCTTAATGGGATATGCAATATCATATAGTATAATGTAATCCTTGTCTACATCTTACTTTAACCATATTTCATAATTCATTTTCTCCCTTAAATATGTTTATGTCTCCATAATAGTAGACCATTTTTTTATTTTTTTGTTTTTAAATATTTCAGACTATAAGCTATATGGCAGAGCGGATTGTTGGACATGGATCATTTGGGGTTGTCTTCCAGGTATGAATTCTTATCCACTGAATGATGTATTAGTTTACCCTTTCAAACAGAGTGACATATGATGCTGTCATTTTTGTATAATTGTAGGCTAAATGCTTGGAGACTGGTGAAACTGTGGCTATCAAAAAAGTTCTTCAAGACAAGAGATATAAAAACCGGGAGCTGCAAACAATGCGCCTTCTTGACCACCCAAATGTTGTCTGTTTGAAGCATTGTTTCTTTTCAACCACCGAAAAAGATGAACTATACCTTAATTTGGTATTGGAGTATGTTCCTGAAACAGTTAATCGTGTGATCAAACATTATAACAAGTTGAACCAACGGATGCCTCTGATATATGTAAAACTCTATACATACCAGGTATGCTTAATCATGTCAGTTTGGTTTTGTCATGATCCTTTTGTCAGTTTTATTTTGGAAAATGGCTTTGTTAATGTTTTGGATTATTTTCTAGCTCTCTGAATTTGCTCAAATTTTGGAGCATGCACTTAAACTGCAAGATAGATATTGAACCATTCTGTTGTTGCTCAAGTGGTTTTAATTCTCTTAGCTAAGAGTTGCTGCTATATGCCGTTGGTTGACCTTTGGATTCCAGTTGCTTAAAGTTTGATTACTGGTTGCACACAACAGTCTGCACATTTGATTCTATTGTGTTGGGTGTGGATTTGTGTATTTTGCAATTATTAAAGCAGAGCTGGCTTGGTAAATGTAGAGTAGATATATATGCAGTGTTGTCCTTCCTGTATTCATTTCTTATCTTGCTGAGGTTGTATCTGTTTTCTTGATATACTGCAGATCTTTAGAGCACTATCTTATATTCATCGTTGCATTGGAGTCTGCCATCGGGATATCAAGCCTCAAAATCTATTAGTATGTATTCTATTTTACTTATCTGGTCAAAAACTGCTTAGTTCAAACTCTGGAGATTCATGACTGTTAGGCAGCAACTACTAACTGAAAGTTTTTCTATGCAGGTTAATCCACATACTCACCAGGTTAAAATATGCGACTTTGGAAGTGCAAAAGTCTTGGTATGTTTTATGTATGTGTGTTTGTTTTTCTGTATTTTCTACCTTCAACCATTCCTCTTGAAACTCCAGTTGTCTGGGTGGTTTCACCTTGTTTGCTCTTCACCTTTGTCAGGTAAAAGGCGAACCAAATATATCATACATATGCTCTAGATATTATAGAGCACCTGAGCTTATATTTGGAGCAACTGAATATACTACAGCTATTGACGTTTGGTCAGTTGGTTGTGTATTGGCTGAGCTTATGCTTGGACAGGTAGGTGGTTGTTGATGGGAGCTCCTTTGATTCTGTGGTTTAATATATGTAAAAATGAAATTTGTTTTTATTTTCCAGCCCTTGTTCCCCGGTGAGAGTGGAGTTGATCAGCTTGTTGAGATCATTAAGGTAATCTTTCTGATTATTTTCTTTGTTGTTACTGCTATGTCTGCCTTAGAAATATATTAAATCTGTCTAGCTCCAATGCCTAGTGTTATAGTTCTGTCACTTTTTTTTTCTTGTCCAGTGGCATTTCTGTCAGTTAAGTTATTTTCTTGAAACAGAGACATTTGTCAATTTTTACAATTGTGGGATTTTTTGTAATTTCTTAAAAAAGGGATCATTTGAAAGAAATTTCATGTTTTGCCATGCATTAGCACAGGTTAGTGTTCTAGTTTCCATTGAATCTATCTTTCATGTTTGGATAGTTCAATAAACTCAACTGTAATTTGTAACACCATAATGCAATGGATGATGAATTGTGGGTCATTTATTTTGCTTCAACTTTTTATCTTATAGGCTGAATTAACTTACTTGGGTAATTCCTTGTTTGAATCACTGATTCTCTGATCAATTTGATGGATAGGCTTGCTTGTCACAATGTCAGTATCTTTAAACAGTAAACTATCCACTTGTTGCTTTGGTAGGTTCTGGGAACTCCAACAAGGGAAGAGATAAAGTGCATGAATCCTAACTATACGGAATTTAAATTCCCACAGATTAAAGCACATCCATGGCACAAGGTATCACAAATAAATTTAATAACCTTTTGTGTTTTATACTTTATTCACCATAGTGAAAAGACTAATATATCTAGTAATTTGTCTTGTTTAGTGCTCCACACTGATAAATTTATTGATTTGGTCCTTCTAGATCTTTCACAAGCGCATGCCTCCAGAAGCTGTTGATTTAGTATCAAGATTACTACAATACTCCCCTAACTTGCGGTGCACAGCTGTGAGTATATTTGACTTTTTAGCAGGCCTTTCTAACTCTAATTTCAATCCGCCTAATTTGTAAAATGGTGCTGTACTGCTCTGCTTTTTCATGTAATGATTGTTTCTCATCCTTTGAAGTTTTATATAATGGGTTTTTACTTTATCTTGTGCAGTTAGATGCCTTGACCCATCCTTTCTTTGATGAACTTCGTGACCCAAACACTCGCTTGCCAAATGGTCGTTTCCTTCCACCATTGTTCAATTTTAAATCTCATGGTATGATAGTTTTTGATTAAGCTGTTCTGTTTATTTAACTTTGCTCTACTAGATTATTAGTTCTGGCTGATGTTCTTGCTGCCTGTGTACCAGAATTGAAGGGAGTCCCAGTTGAGATTTTGGTGAAATTGATTCCAGAACATGCAAGGAAGCAGTGCCCGTTTCTTGGCTTGTGATATTGTGAAAAATGTAACGAAACTGCAATAGTGTCGTTCCCATATGAATGCTCTGTCATTCCCTATTTATGAAATGAATCTGTTCCGTTATGTATCCTTCTTGTATTTCGGTGCCTAGTAAAAACTGATTTAGAGATATATGGTTACTCAATATAACCCAACATTCGATGGGTATTCAGAAAAAAACCGTGTTTCCTGTTTAACAGAAGGTTGTAAACATCGAATAGAAGACAAGTGTCATGTTAAACAGGTGTTGGCTTTTGTGAATACAATGATGGGTGGTTGGCTAATTTAGTTTTGCTCTGCATTGGAAAGTCAATTGTCTTTGTGGCTAATCTTTAGCTAAATAACGAGACATAGTCAACGAGAGTGCAGTTTACAAGTCTGTCTTAACTAGCATTTTATTTTATTTTTTTGTTATCTTAACTACTGTATTTTTTACGTACTCAGTTTGATTTTTACTATTTCAACGAGGTATGCGTATCATACAAGAACATGGTTAGCTTCTGCCGTGGCCGAGAGGTGCTTGCAGTCAAAGCAGGAGCCCAAAGCTTCAGAAGAAATGGCAGCTATTCCAGAAGTGTCTCTCGCTTTTCTTTTTGTAATGTGGAGTCTTTATCCTGTATTGGAAGAATCATGAAGAAAGCTCACTTGATCTCAGTTGTCCTTATTACCCCCCTTTTAACAAAGTACTTAATTTGTCTTATTTTTTAGTTTAATATGCCTAATTGAAAGTTCATTTAGCACTTGACAAAACATGAACGTCAGTAATTGAATTTTGAATTGAACTTGAATACTTGATTGATAACAAATAGTACATTTAAAAGAGAAAGCAAGGTATTTTTCCTCTGTTATTCGGTTATTGAGCTGCCGATCTTATACTAGTCCACTGGTGTGTTCTCTATGATGCACCACTCCACGGTCACTTGAGAACACAATCGTTTACCACCCCAAAATTCTAGACATAATTACCTACTGATTTTCTCTCCACAGACCACAACGCTGTTGGTTTTTAAGCTTATGCCAATGGTTAAGGAATGGCTAAAGCTCAACAATGTAGTTAAGCCCAATTTAGGTAAAATAAACTAGAGTGGGCACCAAATAATATCATCACAAGCACAAAAAGCAGGGCCTCAAAAGCATAATTGATAATGCGGTGTTTTGCTGAAAAAAAAAGAAGATATTTTCACACCATTGGAGTGTATATTAGTATATATTTTGGGAAAGAAGAGGGAAAATGTAAATAAATGTCGCGAGTGATATAACATATAAAGTGTAATCCATTCTATCATCAAATGGAATCATTGTTTTTTGTGCCAAATCATCTTAATATGAGGAGACTAAAATACACTTGCAATATGTTTATGTAGTATTTTCTTTAAGCTTTTGATATCCTGGGGGAAACTATAGGTTCTTACGATGGTGCTTTTGCTATTGTTCCAAAACTGTTGTATTTAGTTTCTTCAATGTGCTGAACCTGAGAGTGAGCGAGTGAGTGAAACAACAGGAAGAAAAACAAAGCATCTATCACACCATGCTATTCCTCTTTTCCTCTCGACCTGGTGTCACAATTTCCACATCTGTGGACTCCACATGATGCATCAGAGTGCCACTCTCATTTCCCTAAATGTAATTGGTCAGTTTTGCGTCATTATTATAATTTATAATGTCAGACTCAAAACACATCCACAAGAAAAGTTGATTCCACTAAGCTCTCTAATTGCTAGTTAGTTTATAAGTGACTTCAATCTACAATATTCTCTGCTTGACACTTGTGATCTCTTGCAAGTTGCAGTAGTGATCAAAGTTGTCACACAATTTACTGCTTGACCTTGTTTCAATGTCTATGTGCCTTCATTCTCCATGCCATGATTATCATCACTATGTCTAGCCAATGATAGTGACCTATAAATGACCAAATGTTGGGTTACTTCAGTTTGCTTGCCTAGCGAGGTAGGAGCACTTTAAAATTTCATATTGTACTATAAATAGCCAAATGTATTCCCACTCCAAGTGCTTCTCACCTTAGATAGCTAGAACCTAGGAGCTTGACTAAACATGATATTCTTGCAGAGAATCACTCTTTTCTTAATATTCATCACATGTTTGTTCTTTCCTACAATTCGTGGCAAACTTCACAGTCATGCAAACAGGAAGCAATGGCTTCCAATGTCACGTATTTGGTTACCACCTTCTCCTTCACCTGAGGTTGTTAGCCCAAATGCCAATGGACCTTTTGTTTTCAATGTAAAATCCTTTGGTGCTGTTGGGGATGGTGTCTCTGATGATACAGAAGCATTTAAGTTGGCCTGGGATGCAGCATGTCACACCGAAGAATCAGGAACTCTTTTTGTTCCAAAGGGTCATATCTTCATGATACAATCTACTATATTCACAGGACCTTGTAATTCTAAACTCACTTTAAAGGTAATGGTTCTATGCTACTATATGCCATTGAACTAAATAATACTAGTATTATGCATGTATGTTGATTTGTTCCTATTTTCTTGTTGGACTTACTGAAAGGTTGATGGTACTATTTGGCCCCCGGATGGACCGGATTCATGGCCATTGAGTAGCAGAAAGACACAATGGCTGGTTTTCTATAGAATAAATGGAATGCTAATGCAGGGAAGTGGTCTTATTGATGGAAGAGGAGAGAAATGGTGGAATCTCTCTTGCCAATCACACAAAGTAAACATTTTCTTATGTCTCTTACTTTTTTATGCCACTCCCGCTGGTGTTCAATTACTTATATTTAGATTTAACAGGGAACTAATGGGGCAAAACAGCTTGGACCATGTGATCGTCCTGTGGTAAGTCACATGTATAGTTCAAATGGAAACTTGCCAAGCAAGGTTTTAAATTTATTGTGTTTGTAGTTGTGATTTTATCGCAATCCTTGATATTGTGGAAAATTGTGGATAAATGCGGCTGGTATGGTCGCAACTCCCAATTGAATTCGCATAAACTCCAAAAACCTTTGTTGAGTCCAAAATCGCATTTGCAGACCTGTTTTTAAAATATTATTGTGATTGAATTTTACTGCACGTAACTTGAAAATTTGTCATTTGGATTTTGAATTCTCTGGTGCAGGCCATCAGGTTCTTTGAGTGCTCCAATTTGAGAGTGGAAGGACTGAAAATCAAGAACAGTCCTAAATTCCATTTCCGTTTTGATGAATGTCAAAATGTCCATGTGGAAAAGCTTATCATAAAGTCACCTGCTCTAAGTCCCAACACCGATGGAATTCACATTGAAAACACAACTAATGTCAATATTTACAATTCAGTCATTTCAAATGGTAATTCTATAAATTATACCATGTTTTTCCTATGTGGTCTATTATGCCCTCCGTTTTTCTACCTTGGCATACCTGCATGCAGGTGATGACTGTGTGTCCATTGGTGCCGGTTGTTACAATGTGGACATAAGGAATATAACATGCGGTCCAAGTCATGGAATAAGGTAAGGTGCTTCCACTCACAATATAATACAGAAATTATTGTATAGTCTGAGACCACTACATGTTTAAGGTTTCGGCTAATGGTCTTAGATTATACAATAATTTCTAGATGTTATGACCATAGATTATATTAATTGAGTTGTCTCATGCTTTGTTGCAGCATTGGCAGCCTGGGAAATTACAATTCGCGAGCTTGTGTTTCCAACATAACAGTGAGTGATTCAGTTATTAAGCATTCTGATAATGGGGTTCGGATCAAAACATGGCAGGGTGGAAGAGGAGCAGTGTCTAAGGTAGTCTTCAACAATATTCAAATGGACACTGTCCGCAACCCAATCATCATAGACCAATACTACTGCCCCTCCAAGAACTGCCACAACCAAAGCTATGCGGTTTCAGTTTCCAATGTTTCATACTCAAACATAAAGGGTACTTATGATGTGAGGTCCCCACCTATGCGTTTTGCTTGCAGTGATTCTGTTCCATGCACAAACCTCACGCTATCTGAAGTGGAACTGCTTCCAGCTGCGCACTCACAGGGAAAGATTTTGGCCAACCCGTTTTGTTGGAAGGTTTATGGAACTGTGCAGACACTCACAACACCACACGTTTTATGCTTCTTAGAGGGAAATCAATTAACGTTAAAGCCTCAGGATGTTGGTGTTTGGTGTTAGACAAAAATGATCAAACAAAGGATATTTATGACTACTAGATTTTTTTTTTGCAGTTTTAGCCTTGTCAAAAACGAAACTAGACACAGGATTACTAGGCCAGTGGCCACGAAGTTATGCTTATGCATATCAATTTTACGTACGTGTATATAATGTAGCATATTAATAAATGAAAAGATGCTAATTACAAACCAAGTAGCTAATTCTAGATGTTATATTCTTATTTCTTCTTTTACTGAAGTCTATTAACAAATTTAACACTGTAACCTATTAATATACTCTTAAAAAATAGGAAATATATCATTAATAAGTAATACATATATACATACACATATGAACTAATGCACACACATAACAATAATAATTTGTTTCGAATTTGGATGGTACTAAACTAAAAATAACACATTTTTATAGGTTTTAAACAACCAAAGCATACATAAAAAATAAAATTAAATATATCAAAATACACAGTTTTTTTATTTTTAAGGAAAGAAATCAAAATGAGATTGTATTAAGTCCTTGTTATTGAAAATGTTTTATCTAAAAAAAATAAATTTTATCGACCCGCATAGCATCAGTTATTTGCCAGTTCAACAATTCTTAGACTAGTCTTATTGTAAAGCTGATTCTCTGGTTTGAATGGACTCGACAGAGAACTGGTTCATCGGTTGAATCGATCAATCTGATTCGATTTTTCAGAACGTAGATTTTAAGATTCATAGAACAAAATGCGAAAAATTGAACATGGAAACTAGTTTTTTTAAAGGAATTTTTATTAATTTTTAAATATTATAGTGAACGTTAAAAACTGTTATTTTGCTAATTTTATGTGTGAAAATGTGTCTAGGCGAGTAAGTATTGTTTAGGCCATTATATTAAAATTATTAACAATATTTATTCTAAACTAGAGAAGACCAAATTAACCAAAATTTTAAGCATAAAAAATTATATTAAATTTTTTAAAAGATAAAGAATCAAACAAAATTTTATAAGTAAGATAAATCACCATATGTGTAATTCAGCTTTTAAAAAAATCAAACATACAAGTAAAAATAAAAAATAAAGTTATTTGAAATGGTCAAAAAATAATTTTTCGGCCTAATTGTTAAATAAAATAAACTTAAAATTAAATTCTCTATGTAAATTAGAATAAATATCTGGATTGAGAGTGTTTGTGGAGCTACTTATAAAAAAAAAAATTAAAAGTTTTCCTTTTTATAATAGAGTTTTGTAATTGATTGGAATTACAAATAAAAAATATTTTATTTCCCTTCTTCACGCCTTGTGTTGCATCTCACTGTGTAAACAGTGTATTGAGACTAAAGTAAATTATTTCCTTGACGTGCAATACTCATAGTCATAGAGCATTAGAGCTTGAGGCCACGAACCCACCGAGAGAGAGATAAAAATTACTATAAAACATGTGGCTACCTATGAACGAACTTCGCCAAAGTGTCAATTCTTGTACCACAAGAGTTTGTGTTAGCTCAAGTAATGCATTTTATAATGGTTTGGCGTGATGCTTCAATTGCATTAATGGGTTTGACAATTTAGCTCCCATTTTGGAGTAACATCACAGGATATTTGAGTTGAAGGTCAGAAGCTGAAGTTGAGAAGCTGAAGCCACGAATTGCCTGTCAAGTTGATTTTGAAGCTGAAAATTATGTCGTAGGGTTGTTTTTCTCTGATTTTGTTGGTGTTATAATGGAAAATGTGGAGACACACCAGAAGCTTCTGTGTGCGCTAATCTTTGTTAGGTGCTCCACTAAGATCGTCTTCTAGTTTAGCAATGATATCCACCATTAAGAACCCTTTGCTAATCTTTATTTCTTGTTTTTGTAGAATATTATACCAGAGAAAACTTATAAATAGTTTTTTATTTTTTAATAGTCTTTTTTTTTTTAGGTTTAATTTCATATTTTACCACTCAATTATCATCATTTTATAAATTTTATCATTCTAAGTTTTCAATTTTACACATTTCATCATCATGTTGATTGTAAAACTATGTTGTTTTAAAAAACAATAATTTTTTAGTGTGACATTAGCATGGTTCAAATGCATAAAAAATTAAAAATTTAGATGATAAAATTTGTAGAAATAAAATTAGATGGTATTATTCACAAAATAATGAAAGTTGGATGCGAAATGTGCAATTAAGTATTTTTTTTCATTCATAAATATCAAGGATAGGAATCAAGAATTTAAAATAATTCATGCACTTTACTCAATCAATTGGGTTAGATTTTTTTTTAATTTTTCAATATATTTTTTAAAATCAAAATTAGAATTTATCGTAGTAATATATGTATATTAATTTTTAATGCAAGCTTTTATTATATAAATTACTAAGCTCTATTTTTGATTAAAAACAATATAAGAAAGACACCTATGTAACTGAAAAAAAAAATTGTCTCATTATTTTATTCTTTTACAATATGCATTTTTTTCCTTGCGGTTCATTAGGTGTCCAATATTGAAGTGGTTTGAATCGCATTGCATGTCATGGACATAATAAGTATAGTGGTCAACGAAAAAAAAAAACTAGATAAGAAGAAAATTTATATAAGAGATCAATTAAAGCATTATATGTGTGTGTGGCATGACCATAGAAGAATATCATAATAGAAATATTAAGAGAATTAAAAGGTAAATACGTATTTATGGACATAAGAGTGAACTTATTTTAAATTAATTTTGACTTAGTAAAACTACCCCTTTTTCAGCACAAATATTGGATTAGTGAGAACTAAAGAAAAGAGAAAAAAATAAAATAATAATGATAATAACAAATGGAATTAATGATTATACACTGTTAATATAAAACTGATTTACACCAATAACAAATTAAATATCTCTATTCCATTTAACAATGCATAATCAGTATTCACTAATATAATAACGAATATAAGTTTAATTGAAGAAGGAAACCAAAATTCAATATTCTATTTAAAGTAGGTATGAGAATATAATATGGAGAAAATAGAAGGTGAAAAATAAATAAGGATAAGTGACATATAAATTTGTATTTATGTAGGACGAGTGTGTATTAAATTAGGATAATATTTATTAAGTACATGAAAAACAGAAAAATTATAAAAAGACCAAGTACAAAACTAATTTGAATGCGAGAATAAAAATGGATGGAAATGATATTTTTTGGGGGCCATTAAGCTTAGGCCCATTGATCCTCTTGATAATGAATTAGGCCCGTGAGCATGTGGTTATGTCAAGTTTTAGATGATGACAAATATCGTGTTAGGGTTGTAGGGTACCCCTAAGTGTATGTTTTATGGATGACTACTTATACTTATATTTCTCCAACTCTATCTTCTAATTAGTATTTACATGTTGTTTAACAATTTTGAATGATAATATATATTTATATTTTTTTTATAAGTGTAAATTAAAGACCGTGTAAACAGATTTATAATAATTTATATATTTTATTCAATCAAAGTTAGACTCCTTTAATAATATATATATATATATATATATATATATATATATATATATATATACACACGCTGCAATTTCCATATATGATACCTAAAAATGCTTTGTATTGTTATAGCCTATAGGTTCTTTTGCAATTACAAATTAATAATTGAAGTAATAAATTATGTAAATTGGTATAAAATGTATGGGGTAAATTCTGGGCGTCACTTATGTGACTTTCACTTGTTATGATATCAAATTTACAAACTATGATATATTTGGTTTTAATTATTTTAAGGAAAATAAATAATTCAATATTTTGTTTTTAGATATTTTTTTATACTATAATATTATAAATTATTAAGATTAAAAAAAATAGTTTAAGCACATACTTACGAAAAAATAAAAATATTGTTTTATCTTGTTATGCTATCTTCTTACACCAACCTTTTATATGATAAAAAAAATTAAAAAAACGAAAAGGAGAGATAAATCTTCGCCTTTTCTCTTTCATGATTTCATTCATGTTTATAAAAAGATAAAGCGAAAAAGCAAGAGAACAAATTCGAGGATTAAAATGTATAATATTGGCCAAAAGAAAATCATCATTCACCAAGGCGTGATTCTTACACTTATTTACCTATTATGAGCAAAAGTGAAGTGAAAGGTGGAGGAGAAAATCTTGCCGTAAAAGTTTCTTAAAATTTTAGGTGTAATAAGGAGTGAAAATAAAAATTATGATTTATGAGCATAGTTTAAAAAATCGATTTGATGACAGATCCAATAATCATAATACTAATACTGGATCATTGAGTGCGGATCAATTAGTGATTCACTAGTTCAATCACTGATCCAATAATCTCTAACATATCAATATTCACACTAAAATAAAATATAATTATATCACATCATCATAGATCATAAAATATAAAAAATCAGTCCAAAGTTTCAAACCACAAATTTAAAAAATGATTCGGGATTACAATTTTACATGCAACTCAACCACAATTGCAATCATTTCTAAATCAAATTAACTCAATAAAATATGCAATTACGACCACAAAAAATATTCAACAATAAATGTAAAGATTAATTTAACTCAAAATCACAAAAAAACTAAAATAAAACAAAATAAAAAAATAAAATTAAGTGACAAGATCTGGATCAACGGATCACCGGTTCGACCAGAAACCCAGACGGGTCAATCTGGGTCAATAGCATATCCAATCCAACTTATACTTCGACCCAATTCAACCACTGGGTCACAATTTGACCGGTCCAACCAATCGGATCGGTCCATATTTTAAAATTCTGTTTACAAGTAATGAGAAATCCTATTTCAAGCTATTTGTAGTGTTAAGTTTAGAAAACAGCTTCTGAAAAAGAGAAAAAAAGTATAATACTTTTCTTCCTTTTTATCTAAAAAATATTACTTATGGATAAAATGTGATTAAAAATAAGAATTCTAGCAAAGGTTAGAATTTTTAACCAACTTTACAAAAATTATTTAACCCATCTTCTTGTCTCGATTTTGAGAAGTCAAATGATAGGTGAGGCATGATGAGTTGGTCGATTCTACCGCGCCTAAACTTTATATTTCTTCTTTCTTCAATTGTGTCAATATAATAGGGGGGAGAGCAAGTATTATGAAGAAAATGAACATTTATTCACAAGGTAAACATTGAAGATATCAAACTGTCATCACAATGTGCTGGAACCTTTCGTCAGAAACATTTGCCAATGAGAGCAAATGCCCCTCTACTACATATGCCATTTTCATTAAATCCTTTCCATTTAAATATAATATTTTTATTATAATGAATATTTCGTGCAAGGTACATTCGTCCACTTTCATAAGCATAATCACACCAGAACAGAGATATAGGAGCTCGGTACTACTGAGGTATAGAGGCAAGCACCTCTAACAAGGAAGCTGCAAATTGCATTTGAGTCTCTTCATTTATTGTCACGAAGAGTGGCACGTGCACGAAAAGGGATTTCATCCCGTTTTGCTCGGCAAAGCGAAGGGAATGATAGTAAACATAATTGCACACAAACCTGCCTGCATCATCTGAAACCAGAACTTCATATCCCTTCTCTGCCAAGGCTTTGGTGATCTCCACAACAGGAAGTGTAGTCTGCACAAAATTACGTAGAATTCTCATTATTAAGCAGAACCAACCATGTTTTATGAAGTGGTTTTCTTCATCATGTCCTCAATGTACACAAATAATTTTCTACCTGTGTAGGCCTCCCCCATCAAGGAGAAATTATTACATCACGTGTCCATGGTACTAACCAATCTCTAAGTGAAACATAATTGAGTTTTTCAATTTACGAGAGAATTAATAACATTCAATCATATGCCATTTGGAGATTGATTAAGACCACGGTATTCTCTAACCATGAAATAATTTCTCCCCATCAAGGGGAAGGGGCACAACCCACAAAACTAAATTCCTCTATACCTCCTTACTTTTAATTTTTGACAAAATGAGGAACTCAAAAATGTAATTTGCTAATGATTTTTACAATATCATAAGAAAATTGGCTACAGTGTAAGGAGTAAGCAGCAGCTTCAGTGCCATCAAAACAAATAGCACCTTAAAGTACTTAAAATGGTACCCAAAAAAATTAATCTATGTTAAAATAGTAATCATTATTTTACAGTGTTAGGACTTAGGACTAAACACCAAGCCCAAGAGTACACATCAGTTTACGAATCAAGTGCATGTGAAATATAAGTGATCCATTTTACCTCCCTTGTTCGCGAAATTCCACCATCCGAAGGAACTATGGGGACTTTCTGCAACATAAAATTATGCAAATTTCGGTGAAGATGCTCGCTGGACATCAGTTCTAAAGGTTTGTTGATGAAAGCAAATTTGAAATCAATCCAATACACCAATCTCACCTGGGGCTTCCATCCCATTTCATCAGGGCATCGGAAATTAGCCTCATTGACAGCTTGGTTCTCTATAGCAAACCTTGTCGCGCCACTGTTAACCCCAAAATGCAGCTGAATAAACAAAAATCAGAAGCTGCCAGAACTTGCAGGGGTGAAGAAATGAAAATATATTCAACTTAATAATGAGATATCTGAGTCTAACCAAGGCAAAATCCCAGTCAACTGATTACTTTCTCACTTTTCATTTCCAAGGCTTCTTATGCCTATAACATGATATTCACAGTTCACTATTCAGATGCTCAAGCTTTTTAGTTCAGCCTTTGAATTAATGTGTAACAGTACTAAAAATGGAAGTCCAATACAAGTTTCCTTCTAGCTTTGTGCTATTTATTTTAAGAAACTTTAGTTTAAAGTCCATTGAGATTTAATTACAAACAAATCGTTAACAATATGATCTTTACAGTAGTTAATAAGCAGATTTTAATAGAGTAATTACTATAGTAGTCACAAAGACTCAATCCATGTTACAGTCAACATGCTTATTTAAGTTATTGGAGCAGTGTTTCCTCTGCAGTTCCTGCAGACTTTAATTGGTGTGTACAGAAATACACAAGGAATGTGACTGACAGTCTTGGATTGTACTATCTACCATGTTGGCATGATAATGTTATTCTCCTTCTTGATTTTCTATTTCTTTTTTCCAAGATAATTCAGCTTGAACAACATAACATATCCAGGTTCAGTGGAAAATTAATGGACAGGAACGAATTAGGATTTAATTACATAAATGACCAGCATTGAAGAATGAATCCACAAAGCTATGAGCATTGAGCACAAACAGTGAAGCCATATATATCAAGTACAGGGGCAACTCACCCAAATAATTTTATTGGAATTTGAAGATTCAGAGTCCTTGGCAATAACGGCGGATTGTAATCTCTGGTACAGTGGCACAAGTGCTCCTTGACCAGCAGTCTCAAGAATGCTGCAGCTCCCAATAACTAAACCCTTTGGCAAACCCTTCTTTTTCATGTACTCTGTCAAATTATTGGCAATTGTTTCCGTTGGATTCTCTGAAACTCCATGGAATTTCTTAAATCCTGTCACATGAATTGTTGTCGTCGGTGTCGTAGGACCTTCAGACCCCATTTGTCAAATATATTAAATCTGGTAATGATTAGATCCTCAACTCAAAACTATTTTCCAAATACCTGCATCGATAGATGAGAACTTTTGATCATATTATGGGACAGAAAAATTGAAATATTTTCCTACATGGTGGATCATATCCAATGAAATTACATCACAGTCCTTAATCAATCACCTTGGAAAAATTTACAAGCCCTCAATCATTTAGAAACACATCAACCAAACTTTGATTCAATATAGAGTTCAGATATTAATATTATCATTGATGAATTGCATAAAGTACTAGAATAGAAGTTCACTTCGGAAATTTTCAAAGCATGAGGCAGTGAAAGAAAAAAATGCAACCATTTCAACAAAAAAAAAACGGCTAAAAAAAGGGAAGCCAGAATCAGAAGAAGCAGGTCTTTACATAATCTCATAATTCACTAATCTAAGATACGAGTAACCACCAACACCACAAAAATCAGTTTCAAGTGTGATGCAAAGAAGTTTGTCAAAAAAAAAAAAAAAAGAGTGATGCAAAGAAGAAGAATCGTATATGAGACCAAAGTTTTTAACTTTTCAGACAAAATAGCAGTTACGGAGGAAGCAAAGCACTTTGTTCATTGCTGAATTGTAGTAGAACCGTAAACACAAGAACCCATCAACATTAAATTAAGAAAAAGATGATGATCACGCACCCAAATGATCAAAGAGGCATAAAATAACAAAATTGAAGGAGAAAACTCAACGGAAGTTTGATTGAGAGAGAGAGAGACAGAGGTTCTTACAATAATTAGAGATGAGACATTCAGCAGTCTTATCTACCCAAAGTTGATTTCTATTAACTGGCCAAGATTCGAATTAGATTTAGAAGGGAGAAAGAGGAGAACATTTATACGAATACCAAAATAATACAAGTACATGTCGGTGCGGCTGTCACTGTCATCTTCAAACAACAAACTTTCCTGTTCCAATTTTTTTCTTTTATCTATTTTGGTAACAGATTTGTCGTTCGTGGAGATTTAACCTCTCTTTTTTTTGTCAGAGTTTTAACTTCAAAGAACGTGTTTAACGGCAAAAAAAAAAAAAAAAAGATTGGTGGCAAGGATAGATATCATATATCATATATCACATAAGGTTCGAATTCCACTATCCTAGGTGTTGGTGAGTTTTCGGAATCTAATTCAGTTAGACTTTTGAAAAAACAAAACAAAACATGCGCAACAATTTAATAGAGAATATGAACCTTTGTACATTGTACGTTCTACAATGGTTAAACCAACAAATTGTAGAAAAAGATAGGGAAAAAAAGAGAAAGTAAATGTATATTCATAAATACTCAAAATAATAATAGGTGTTTATAGTTTTCAAGAAAGTGTCATATTGAAATCATCATAATGGATTTTGTGGAAAAAAAAGGTACTAGTATTTTTTTAAAAAAAATATGCATATTTTACATGTAGAATGTTACTATATTGATTAAAGGATGAGAGAATGTCATCAGTACGGATTTGTGGTTATATCATTTAGTATTTATAAATTGTGAAGAGAAGTAATTTCTTCTTTTTATTTTGTTTTACAACATAGAAATGGAAAAAACCAAGTAACAAAGCTTATAGTTACTTGAATAATTAAATTTTTATAATTCATGTTTTTATTAGTTTACATTCTCTCTTTCTTTTTTCTCTGTGTCATTCATAACCTAAATACCACACATATTATAATTAATCATTTAGCATAAGACAATAATTTTATAATCGAAAAAAAAGCATTGAAGACATAGCATTAGATAAAGTATATGTTTTTTTAGCCAATCAATTATATGCTAGTCTATGTAATTTAATGGTAATTATTCTTGGATTCCTGGTCATGGAAATTTAATTGATGTTACTACAGGGAATGTGGCTCAAGATTTTCTTTCTGGGAAGGTTAGTGATTTTGTTGGAGAGAATGGGGATTGAAATTTTAAGTTGATCACTCCTTACTTGCCAGCATCTAGCTTGCTGGATTCCATTGGAGCTATTCCTCCCCTAAACGTGAGGAGAGGATCAAATTCTGGGTCGTGGAAGTTTGGAATTGGAATGGGCCTGAGGTGTGGGGGAGATGTTGAGAATGTGGTTCATGTATTTAGAGTGTCCCATTGCTCGAGCTGTTTGGTATTTGCTCTTGCCTGAGGCGAAACATCAAGTGTTTCTTAATCAAACTTCTTCGAGTTGGTTGCTCTCGAATTTGCATGATGTTTCCAAGCCACAGATTCGCAACCTCATGAAGTTATGGTGAGGGTACTGGTTCCAGTGGATGCTGTTGCTAAAAGTATGCTGTTGCGACAAGGGTTGTGGTCAGATGGGTGCACCCTCCCCATGGGCAGTTTAAACTCAATTGTGATGCTTCTATCAGTTTGGATGAGGAAGATCTGCAACTGGTGGAGTTATGAGAGATTTTCAAGGCAAAGTTTTGTTCTTCTTTGCTGCCAACATTGTTACATTGGCTTCTGCTCTGTGCTTCATTCATACTTGTGGGCCATTTACATTGGAGTGTCAGTTGCTTGGAATAAGAGATTCAGGGGAATTCTTATTGAATCTGACTCTATTGTCGCGATTAATTTGCTATGGAAGTGATCACGAGCTAGGCTTATGGAAGAACGACCGAGTAGAAAATATTAGCAACAACCGGATTTATCAGGTAACAAATGTTGATATCGATTTATATTATATGTCTTTGCATTTAGTATTGAGTAATTTTATCTTATCTTCTATTTCAGTTCTTTACAATAATTACAAAAACTTTTTGAATTATGGATATAAGAATCCAAATTCAATATGTAATTTTAGTATTCAAATAATATTTTTTAGAAACTTATTTTTCAGTTATTAAACCCTTTTTTCTTTACCATCCTTGCTTCAGTTTGGGTCAAAGCATCAAGTCATTTTATGCTGCAGGTGGTGTTTCACAGTGGAATCATATGCTTCGTGAAGCTAACAAAGTTTTTGCAAACATGCTAGCAAATTAAGGGATGTCTCTTATTGAGAACTTAAAAAGAGTTTTTGATGTTATTTTGCCTTTTATTGCTTGGCTGTGTTGAGGCTGATATTTCTTCTAACTATTTTCCCTAGTGTGTTTTAATTGATCTTTGTGGGGGTGCGTTGCCCCTTCAATTCACCGGAAAAAAAGAATCACCTAAACATTAATCTTAACTGTGCCGTTAAGGTTTGGTAGGTGGCTGAAGTTGTAAATTATAATTTTATTGAAAAAAATGGATTGATAAATGGTGTTGCAATGTTTGACAGCGGCTTTCACCTACACCATCTTCGTGCATTCGTGCCCGCAGTATTTGTCTTGACTTTAATAAGGAAAATTCAAGCGGATAATTATTGTTTTGACTTTAATGACTAACTATAAAATTAGATTCAGTTACTTGTATTAGCAAAATAATTTAATTTCCTAAAAAACAGTACAATTTATTTCTAATTTTCTAAAAAATAAATATTTATTTCTACATATTGGTTATTATTGTTGATGCTAAAAAGAATATCAGCTGAAGACTCTTAAACTTTAGTGTGAATTAAAAAACTAACGAATTTAATAATGGATGACCTGGTGTGATCAAGGCTAATCATGCCTATTTAATCAGGATATCCTCCTATAATTATTTTTTGTCTTTTTTGGAATGATGTGAATGGCGTCTTAGATTTGTGAAAATATATATACATATTATTATGAATTTAGTTTTTAATTTATATTTATATGTTTTATCTAAACTTGCAAAATATCCATATATTTTTTTTGGAGTAGTACATAAAAGAAATTATTTGATTGAATTTAAATAAAAATAAATATTTTTTTTAAAAAAATTATGTAAGCTCCATACCTTTATTTTTCTATTTTAATTCAAATATTATTTCTTTTTTTTCTTCTTTCCAACCAATTAACCCTTAAGCACCTTTAAGATGATATTTCTTTTATGTATCCAAGGATCAATTAATATTGGAAACCTAATTGACACTTGTGGCTGTTGCGAATGGTTCAGCAGAGTGTCTATATTCCAGTGCATCCGAACTACGAACACTGATTGCAACATCCTTCCTTTCTTCACTCACTACCTCGGACACATTGATGTCTGTCCGAATACTGGAACACACAAACTCGTAGGAATGTCTGTGTCTTTCTCTTCAACCTCATTCGCATTCCAAAGACCAGCACATCTTTGCTCGAATTCACTCACCGTATGCTTCTTTTTCTCTTTTCTTATTCTAAATTTGTTGCTCCAAGTGCACTCACTGCTGCATGAGTTGTTAATTGTTGCAGGTTGCATCCAACAACTTTCATTCAGTACCAGGTGGTGGTCGTCGTCTTGTGCTGAATGTTAGAAGCACCAGCTTGTGTCGAAGGTTTCGTGGCTTGAAACTGTGGGTACTTGAGAAACTCAACTTCCAATTCCAGCCACCAAAGCAAACTAAGAATAGAAATCATCACTTCAAAAATAATTTGGAAAATGAAAAGGGATCGGTTTCTGATTCATCCTCAATTCTTCGTGTTCCTGATGGTGTGTTCACTTTTAATTGACCGCTATTCACTTATCTTAATTGTTTTGGCTTCCGTGTGATTAATTGTCTTCAAACTTGCAACGCGTTTCTCATGATATTCAATCACACAGATAAGGTCACTCCCATGGAGTCTCCATTTTTGCTGCAGACAGGTTTGTCTGGTGCTCCCATGGATGTTAGCAGAAAGCCCTCTCTTTGTATTGCTGTCATAGGAGCCACTGGCGAGCTGGCAAAGAGGAAGATTTTCCCTGCTTTATTTGCCCTCTACTACAGTGGCTTCCTTCCCGAGGTACAACCCCTTTTATTGTATTATTGCACCTTTGTTTTTTCAACTTGAAAGTTCTGGTACATGCATTTCAAAAGCCTCAATTCATATATTGAGACTCAAAATTCTTAGAAGATTTGGGCATAACTCATCCCGATAGCTCATAAAGTGAGGATTACCCCCACTTATATATACCATTTTGGCCATATCATTTGTTAACGATGATCTCCAACATACCTTCCTCACGCTAAGAACTGATCATCTTGAACATGAATTTTGCAAGATTGGACTCATGTGAGTGGTCCGATGATGAGTAGCTTGATAGGCCTAATAACAACACTAACATGAGTTTTGATACCATATTAGATTTTGGGCTTGGACCTTACTCAGCCTCAAAAGTTAGTTCATAAAATTATAATTGTCTTCTACTTATATACACTATTTTTGCCATACCACTGGCTGCTAGTCAATGTTGGATCTTCAACCCAATTCAAATATACTAAAATTGCATTGGACTAAATCATCCACCTAACGAGCAACGAAAACAACAACACACCATTGTCTGTACAGATTGAATCAGCCTAGAGTCTAGCACAATCCTTGTTCTTTAGCTGGCCTTGGGATTTGCTATGAGACCATAATCAAGTTCATCACCCACCTAATGAGCCTTTTATGTAAATTAATTTGGAGCTTGTTCTTTTTCCACCTCGAATTCCTTTGTTGTGGATACATAATCAATTGGATTTTCGCATGATATTTTATTCTAATGATTTCTTTTACTATGATAAATAAATTGGAACATATCAAGAGTGCTTGTTTCTAGTGAATCTTACCTTTTCCAATTGTGACATTGCCATGTCTGAAGAATGTAGGCATTTTTGGTTATTCAAGGAAGGATATAACTGATGAAGACCTGCGATCTATTATAGCTTCAACATTAACATGCCGAGTTGATCATCAGTATGATTTTCTTACCAGTTCCCAAATTGTTACCTTTTATGTATTGCTTCCTGTTCATGGACAAATCTTTAGCACTGAACTTTACACTCAGAAACTTGGGAAACTGCTTGCTGAGTCATGTTTTTTGAAAACTTACTTACAACCTATAGCAGATAAAATCTCCTGGAAATTTGTTTTTCATGTAAACATTTATATGTGTCTAATTATTCAATGTTAAAGTGTAATTAACTTGGTTAATTTCATTTGAAACAGAAAGTTATATGTCTTTCTGGCTTGAGAATAAAAGAATAATGTCCAGTTCCATTGTTTCCCCTTGTGCTTAGTCAGTATTGTACAATATTCTAGCTTGCTGGCTAATGTGAAATGCAAAAACTTTCAGAGAAAATTGTGACGACAAATTAGATGCTTTCCTTAGTAGAACATATTACATTAATGGAGGCTATGACAATAAATATGGGATGTCCATGCTGAATGCTCGAATGGAGCAAATTGAGGTAACTATGGAAAAATCTCACCAGAATATATTAAAGTTCTTTTTGTCTCAAATGTGTTCCTGTAAACTCTTTCACAAGCTGTATTCCCTTTGATATCTGATTCTATCACAGCTTATTATCTACCTCAGGGAGGATCCAAAACCAACAGGATATTCTACCTTTCTGTGCCACAAGAAGCACTTTTGGATGTTGCGTCATGTCTTGCAAGCAGTGCTCAGACCCAGAAGGGATGGAATCGCATAATATTTGAGAAGCCATTTGGCTTTGATACACTTTCTTCCCATAGGCTGACACAATATCTTCTTTCAAACTTTCAGGAAAAGCAAATATATAGGTATTTATTACTTCCTCTCCCCTTCCCACCTTTCAGCTCATGCACCCAAAGACACAGATGGATGAACCACTTGGGCACACACAGAAATACTGTTACTTAAATTGATGATTCTTGTTCATCTGTTGCTAGGATTGATCATCTACTAGGAAGGAATCTCATTGAAAATCTTACAGTTTTAAGGTTTTCAAATCTAGTTTTTGAGCCACTTTGGAGTCGTACTTATATAGATAACGTACAGGTTAGCCCCCTTTTTTAATCCGATTAGCGTGCTTTAATTTCTGGAATTTATGAAAATTCAAATGTCTCTTCTGCATATTAATGTTTGTCATCAGATTGTTTAATTAAACTGCTGTAGGTCATTTTATCAGAAGACTTGGCTGTGCATCCAGGAAGGTAATCTTAGTGACTATTATGTCATTTGACTCATTTGAGTAAATATAATGCAATGCTTCATTCTGTACTGAATATGCATAGAGAATTTTTCCTCCAAAGTAGTTGTTTGTTATATGATACCAGCTTAGTCCTTTGTTTACCCAATACCCATGCAGATATTTCAGTGGCTACGGAATTATCCGTGATATTGTTCACAGTCATGTGCTCCAAACAATTGCATTGCTTGCCATGGAACCACCAATAAGCCTTGGTGGAGAAGATATTCGAAATGAAAAGGTACACATGCAAATTATGGATTATAAACTCTAACAAAATAAACAAACCTTATGATATGCCTTAGCAAGTGTACCAAGTCAAATAAGTAATAAAGAATAATCACTAATTCTCTGTATCGAAGCTACTTTAAATGGTAAATGGACTGAAGGGATAAAAAAAAAAAAAAAAAAAAAAAAACTAATTCTCTGTATTGAAGCTACTTGGATAAATGGTAAATGGATTGAAGGGAATTCTATTGAAATCAAAGTGAACATTTGAAAGTAATTCTTATTCTGAGGAATGCTAACAATACACTGTCAAACACTGATTCCTCAGAATTCCCTAGGCGATTACATCTAAATCAGAACAATAATTTGAGTTAGATCCAAATATGGGTTACATCTAATTCAGAACTAAGATGCATCTTGACCCTAGCTAGAGAAATTCAGCTAAACATGATTAAAGAAATAAAACAGGAGACTAGGTGAACTCCTTGGTAAAATTGAAAGAGGAATTGAAAGTTAATCTTTCTTCAAATCATAAGAACTTCCTCCTTTCCAATTAAGATAACCTGTTCTTGCTTCTTCCTCTTTTCAGTTTTCACCCTCTGATCTGGTCTGTCTTTTCTCTTCTCAGCTTGAAAAAATAACTATCACTTCCTCTTAGGCGGTAACATTACAGTTTTCGGGCTCTGATAGTCACATGGGGTACTTTGAAGCATGCATGCATGCTTAGTGCTGCACATTGGATGCTCAGGTGTGTGTCAGCGCTCAGGTGCAAGACAGTGCTGACTAACCAGCACTTGATGCTGGCTATACTGTGAGTAATGGGCATTTTCCCAGTGCGCATGCAGGCACTAGTGTTCTGGTGCTTAGGTGCTAGAACCACAGCTTACTTTTCCCATGAAACTTGAGTTGTTCTTCCACTTATTTATGCCTTCTACTTCTTCCCTTTATTCATTAACTTAAAGACAAAGAAGCAACTGAGTGAGAAAACTCAACCTAATTGACATGCAGAAAAGGCTAAAATATAAAGGAGTCACTCTAAAACATACTTAACAATACTCAAAACAACAAATACACTAATACTATATTAATATTTGTTAAGGACAACTTTTTCTTAAGATATTAGGGTTGTTTGTTACGAATGGAAACTTGAAAGATGCTTTCGTTCCTCATTATCACCTAGTACCATTAGTTGCTGCCTTCTTTTTCAGCTTAAGGTTTTGAGGTCAATTCGCAAATTGGAGCCGAAGGATGTCATTCTCGGCCAATATAAAGCAAGTGGCGGAGCCAAAGTTGATGTGTGTGTAAATGGTCTGACACCTACTTATTTTGCTGCTGCACTGTACATTGACAATGCACGATGGGATGGTGTGCCATTTCTGATTAAAACAGGCTTGGGGCTCATCAAACACCAGTAAAATCATCATCTTTTGTGTCAATTTTCTGTAGATATGTACTATTTATGTTCTAGATTACATATTTAGATTCTTTGGCATGACTATCCCTGTTTCAATTCTGTAAAGTGGTCTAATAAGAGGGAAAAGGATAGTGGTATTAAGATGTTTTGTTATTTGAATGTCAGTCTGGGAAAGGCAGTACAATGAATTTTCTTCCTTCCTCCCTGCCCCTATGTCTTAAACTTATAATCTTGAGAAATATTGGAGAATGGAGATCTAAGAGTTGCTTATGGCTATGTTTGAATGCAACAATTCTTTTAAAAGTATAATTTATTGGTTCATTTGTAATGTTATTTTCTGACCCAGGTTAGAAAATATGTAATGCAGAATGGAGATACGGATTCAATTTCGCAATGTTCCGGGGAATGTGTACCGCGAGTGCATCGGGCATAACATGGACCGCGCTGTAAATGAGCTCATTCTTCGTGATGTTCCTGATGAAGCTATTTTAGTGAGAGTCAACAATAAGGTTCCAGGACTAGGCCTGCAACTGGACTCTTCAGAATTAAATTTGCTTTACAAGGACAAGTAAGCACTTAAATGTTGGACTATTTGTTTGCACCATATTTTGACCAAATGATGCTAACCAACCATGCTTGCATAATGTTGAAGGTACAACATGGAGGTGCCGGATTCATACGAGCATCTTCTTCTCGATGTCATTGATGGGGACAACCATTTGTTTATGAGAAGTGATGAGTTGGCAGCAGCGTGGGATATTCTAAATCCAATTCTGAATGAGATGGACAAAGACAATATGTCAGTGGAGCTTTATGAGATGGGGGGTCGCGGTCCTGTTGGGGCATACTACCTCTGGGCGAAACATGGTGTCCGTTGGGTGGAGGATTAGAACTTCCATCCGTGTTTTTGTTTCTTCTATAGCACGTTACTTCTGTGTTTATACTATGTTACCTATCCCTCGTAAGGACTACCTAGGCTTTGTGTCAAGTATTCTGGAATAAACCTCAATTGCTGAATAGCCTCGTTTTTGTCTTGTTGACAATTGCATATATTCTTGAAAACTGTAGTTTTTATTTATTGAATTTAGGTGGAAAAGAAGAATTAAAGAAATCCAAGAAAAATAAAGAGATGGAAAACAAAGAAAGGAGAGCAATTGAGCAACCATATATTTTCAGCATTGAACTGCTTTTATCAATTAATTTTGAAAATGAAATAAAATATTTTATTTTTGGATGAAGTTTCAAAGCTGATAATAGGAGTGCTTAAAATATAAAAATATCCTAACTCTTTGTGATAGGGGGGTTATTTGAATTTTTTTATAGGAAATTAATATATATATATATATATATATATTATCAAATTATACTGGTGTAACTTTGACAATTATTACATCATTTTATATCTTTTAATTGAATAATATTTTTTTAAAATTCATCATTGGATTGAAATTTTTTTCACATCAATCACATGTAAATATTCATATTAATCAAAAATCATTTGTTACCTTGTTAATATAGATTAAAATTAACGTAATATAATTTTTTTTATAATATAATAAAATATGAATCATTTGATTATGTTTTTATTATTTAATTTTTTGACAAAATTAGATTCAAATAATTTTAGTAATATATAGATATAATTCAATAGATTAAATAAATAAAAATTATATTTTATTTTAAATTATAAAAATAATATAATAGTTATTAAAGTTATATTAGTGTAATTTAATTTATATATATATATATATATATATATATATATATATTATGAACGGGTATAATAGATATCCTATATGTGTACAACCAAAGAACCGTATCCAGAATACATATCGGAAAGAAAGGAAGTGGTTCCAGAATATTTATGAATGATGATCACCTAAATATAAAGAAACCACAACTTTAGCTAATATATAACCCAGCCTACAAAAACATCCAACAATTAGAGGACCTTTTCCTGCGGGGTCCGAAGCACCTTGCACCCAACCCACTCTCCAATCAGCTCACACAACCACATCAGATTGCCTCCCCATGAAACACCAATCATTCAACATTTCAATGACAAAATGTAAACAGCAAGCATAATTTAGTCATGTCCGAGACAAAGACACTCCCCTGGATTAACTAGCCATTGCTTTAAAAAGTAATGAAAATCCTTGATATTACCTGCTAGCCATCCCCAAGCAGCATAATTAACATTATTTTTCTCTTGTGGGAAGATAGTGTAATTTTTAAAATCAAAGATGACACTACAATATAAGCACTTTTTAAGAAATATAAATTTGATTTATCCATTCTTTTTTTATACCAATAAGGTTTAACTTAGTAAACTGAGTAGGATGAATAGTTTTAAACTCTTTAATATTTATTTTCGATTCTTACGAATAAAAAAATAACTTTATATTGTGTTAAAATTTATTTATTTATTATTAGAAGTAGAGATGATTATTTATCCTAAAAGCTTAAATGGCCAAGCAAAAGTTAAGCTTGATTTTATAATTATAACAAGATCATATTCTAAAAATTTCGTTGATGTTTCCTTAAGTCTAAATCAAACATACACCACTCTATATTTTCCGAAAAAGTTTGATTTGATGTACAAACAAGTTATGGTCCCTCATATATTCATTTACATAAATGGGGAAATTTCCCCCTATGTATGCGTGATGAGTAGGTCATGTTGCTCGCCACTTGCAGCATTACAATTAAAACAAGTAGGGTAAATGGGTAATCAAGTCTATCGAAAGAGTAAAGACTATATCAGATGAAGGCCACTTTATGTTGAATACCATTGTAACAAAGTAATAACTCACAATTAAAATAAGAAATGAGAAAAGAGCATTTAAAATCAAGAAATAGAATTTTACTAAGTGGAAGAAATTTTAACAACTACCAAGAGAACTTAAAAAGAAAAACTAATTTCTCTCTTAATTTATCTTCGGTAACTTGATAAATAAGAAACAAAGGAGAAGAGAAAGTTTGGATGTAGATATGCGATCACAAGCCTTGCTTTTATAACAAAACCGGAAGACACAAAATGTGGGACTTCCGCATCAACACTTTGCAATCGAGACAACAAATATGAAAGTAGACATTGAATTATTGTTTGCACACTCCAAATCTTAGTTTGGAGTGTGGTGTAACTCATGTTTTAACCACAAATATCACCATGTTCGACAAAAATATGGTTGAACTGCATTCAAACATGATTTTGAGTCCTTAATCATGGTCTGGATAAACGTTAATTTTTTTTCCATTAGGTCTAATCATGATTTGTCAACTGTAATCCAAATACATGCTACATATTAATCATGGAATTAGAATGAGGCACCCGATTTTTTTACACTTTAATAACATAGGATATGTCACCTAAAATGAATCCTTTTATGTCAACTTTTAATATAACAAAATCATATTAAAAAAATTGTCTATCTTTTTTCGATATATATTAAATAATATTCTTCCATCGAGGGAGATATTAGGTAAGTTGAATTATTAAGAGAGAAAAAAGAAGATAAAAGTATATGTTTGATCCTTCTTATTAACAAAATTAACATTTATTCATAAAAAAAATGATTCTCCCATTTGAGCCCTCAATCAATCTCACTCTTGTCGGGTTACCCAACTTGATCATTTCTTGCTGAATTATTGGATCTTTTAGTACTTGAATCATAATGTTAAAAAACTCGTGAGATCCCAATTTAGTCATAATGTCCATGAAGGATTCATAATCTTTGATAACTTCCCATGATGTACGTATGTTATTCAAGATGATAAAGAGTTGTTTGCTAATTTCACAATAGACATTTGATTGAGGTTGAATTGTCCTAGGTCTGAATTTTAGAAAATTAAGAAGAACAAATGAATCGAGCATATTTAACGTCTAAAAAGAGATATAAATATTAAATTTAAACATAATCTTACGAGAATTCCATCTCAAAATGGCACATGGATTATCCTTGCTTGCGTTCCACTATAGGGGCCACAGCAATTAAGATCATGAGTAGGCGTTGCATACACCAGCATCCTTACAAGTTTGACAAAAGTATAGGGTTATTCTGTGTGTGTTTGAATGTAATTTTTTCTAAAATTTTTAGAAGAAGAAAAATGATATAAATTTCTTTATAAATTAAAATGAGTTTTCTATTAGCTCATTTGTAAATGTCATTTCATATTTTAAAGAAATTATATTGGTTAGCTTCTAAAAATTAACTAATGGAGAACTTATTTTTACTTATAAAATACTCATCTTATTTTTTTCTTTTTTTAGAAGTGCTTTTAAATAAGTTTGTCCCTTTGTCTTCATCTTTCACTACCATAATAAATATATTATACTAGTATGTATTTAACACCTACGAAATATTAACAATACATTTTCTATCCACATTTTATTATTGAATGAAATTGATTTAAAATCATAAAATTTTGTGAGATTTACTTTTTTATATAAGGAGATTTACTTATGATTTTAAATTTTTAATAAATTTTAATCAATAATAAAAATGTTAAAAAAGACTATAGTAAAGAATATATTACTAATCCTCTCAAATGCTTTTAGTTAAACTAATGAGTCAAAGTTGTAAAAAGAATTGAAATTGGTCCACTAACGCAACAAAACAAGGAAGATTGTTGTTTGCATTTTCCCATATAGAATCCATAAATCAATAAAATTCAAGTTGCACTAAACAAATCATTTTTTTTTGTTACAACTCGGAAGTTGGAGTTAAGTCACTTGGACGCTTTAACTAAAGTTTAGACTTCAATCTCCAACTTAAATATGAAATCACAATTAGAAGCATTATTTCATCCTAAATGAGCCAATTTGATAAAGGGAGGTTAGTTAAATGTAAAAAAAAAATCCTAAATACTGCCTAGTTATACTAAATAAAATATTTTACTAACAAGTATATTCATGTCATTTATCAAAAAATTAATAAGTAAACTGTTTTTATGTTAGAAACTATATGGAAATATATTGAAGTATACTAATAAAAGAAATAAGAAAGTATATTGATAACATTAATGTTAAAAATTTCACGTTTGTTATTTTATTTAGTACCCTCAAGATTCTGTTAGCATCTTTCTTGTGCATGTTTGATATGTGTGCTTATATTAGTTGCTAAAAGTTAAATAATTTTACTTAAACAAAAAATTTTGTTGGCTAAATGATTTGACAATACATCATTTAAATTAGTTAGATAACAAATTGTTGCTTAACTGATTGACACTAATGAAAGAATAATATTTTTAAGAATAACATTTAATAGAATTTAAATTAAACACTCATTCTAATCATAATAAGATAATATGATGACGTCATCGTAGTTGTTAAACGTTACAAGGATAAAGTGGTTGGATGATGTGGCAATATTGCTACTCTATTACGAAATAATAGTTTATTAGAAACTGATTTGAAATCTGATGATGCTAGAGTATTATTGTTGGGTCCAGACACGCACCGTTAATTCAGGATAAGTATTCCATTATATGTTTTTTATGGGCTCCATCCATCTCTATATATGTTGACCAACCTAAAGTTAGTATTCTCGATGGAATCTATCTCACTTTAAGATGGAGAAATTATTGCATAGTTTATATTTATATTTTTTTTATTCGAATGAATAAAAATAACTATCAAGAAATTTAAAATAATTTAAGGTATTTTCTTGATAATCCATATTTATATATTATTTTTAGAATTAATTAAGTTTTTCCTCAATTTTTCATATCATAAATTTTTCTCTCAAAATATTTTTGACAACTTTTAGTCTTTCGTTAATTTTTATTACCATTTTTAATTCTTTTAAAACTTTTTGTTCATTATTTAGTTTCTCATTTATTTTTATTGTTCAAAAATAGTTTCAAATATAAAATAAACAAAGAATTAAAAATAGATAAAATATTTTAGAAGGAGTAAATTTGTTGACAGAAAATTAACAAGAGAGTAAAAGTTGTATAAAAAATTTTGAGATCAAAAATTGAAATTTAAAAAAACTGAATAACTGAAAATTTAATTAACTCTTATTTTTTTATCTAATATGTTATAAATTCGTTTTTATAAATTAAAAATACAATAGGTCTAAATAAGCTCTGTCAAAAAAAAGGTCCAAATAATCTTTGACCGTATGATAATTTTTCCTTAAAATCCCGCATCATGTGTATAAAGCAGCCATGACAAAAAAGAAACTATCGTGAAGGTGGAAATATTACGTTATGTGATGACATACAAAAGATGCATCTACTTGCTTAAATAATGTGAGGGGTAGAATGGTTCGTACCCCTCACTTTATTACTCATTCAATTTCATGAGCAGGGGGTGTATCATTCGTCATTTATTTGGTTTTGTTTGAAGTTAAATTTGACTGATTCATTCTTAGAAATTAAACTTATTATATTTTGAGAATAAATTTAAATCATATATCTGGTCATTTCAATCCAATTTGATGTTGTATATTTTTTTTAAAATAATTATGTTTTAATATTAAAAAAATTATCTAATAAATAATAATTTATCATAACATGATTCAATATTATATTAATAATAATATTATTTACTTTAAAATATATATTATCAAATATATATTTTAATGTTTTATATTTTTTATTACATAATTTAACTATACATAATATTAATATTAATATATTATGTTAATAATCGAGTTCACCTAGTCTTGATCTATATATTGTCAAATCTTGATATTGAGTCAAATTTAAAATAAAATAAATAGCTATATCAAAATTTTAAGTTAAATAGAAAAAATAAACCTGTTTCATAGAAAAATTATTAGATGGTTCTACATCACATGGTGCAGATTAATTTCTACATATGTAATCAGATGATATTAATTTTTTTTCTCATAAATTAAAAAACTTGAATGCATGTCATGTGATGATACCTAATAAATTCTCATGTATGGAGTACTCAAGGTCAAGGGCATTCATGGCAATCCAATAATGTGGCTAGTAAATAAAATAACACGCGGTATTGACATGTTTTGCGAGTCAATTAACACGGTTTGAGTTCATTGAACTGAGTAAGCAATTTCCATCATTCATTATTTTGACTACAGCAAGTTCATGTCAGATCTCAACTCATAGTGAATGAAGCCTATATTAATTATTTTGGGTTCAACCCTTATTCATGTACATGGTGTTCTTCACATCACAGTTGCCATGACGTTCTCAAACTTTCATTTTCTTTGCTCTATTTTATTTTTTGTTTGTGTATCTCTATAGTATAGGGAATTGAACTAGCTAGCATCATAGTCTTCTCAATATTAATTCTTGTTTTTTTCTTTCTCTAAACGGCTCACATATAGTACTAACCTACAGCTTAATTTGCGTCAATTAATACGTTAGTTAAGGAGCATGGAGGGAGAAGAAAGAGGGAAGAGAAAATTAGAGAATGAAGAAGAAAATGAGGAGCAGAAGCTGGAAAAGTTCTTTGCCTTGATAAAGAGGACAAAGGATGTTCGCGATCGCTTCTATAAGGAGAAATTAACAGATACTAAGATTGATGGAGAAAAGGCAGCGGCAGGGAGTACTAGTACTATTTGGAACCCAAAGTTTCAACCAGAGGACTTCATTGATTCTGGAGAAATGGCAAAGAGAAATAATATTAATATTGTTTCAGGTCATGGCCATGATCATGCAAGTCCTTCAGAGAAAGAGTTGATGATAGAAAAGAAACAAGATTTACAAGAAGCAACACCAGCAGCAACCCAAGATAATGAAGAGAAAGACAAAGCAAGTGAACATTTTTTAGACTTAAATCTTTCTTTATAAAATTATAAGACGTATATGCATTTATATCTGATGAACTGGCTATGGCCTATACTATATGACTATGAATTGCTAACCTTACTGTCTTCGTTGCTACTTGATCGTGATTTTGACCCTACAGTAGTTGTTGTTCATTGAAAAGAAGCTATCATGCTTCTTAAATTGTGGTCACCCATTTTTCATTAACTACTCCCTTCCTTCTTTATCATAATTAATATTATTTTCAGAAATTTATTTATTTCTTTGTAAGATCATTTTTTAATTTTTTAATACATTACTTATTTTTTCCCCTAAATACTCTTACTTAATTATTATTTCTCTAAATATTAATGCGAAATAATTAAATAAATAGAAAAATAAGAAAAGAATAATTTTTGAATGATAATATAAATAATTGATAAATTTAATATAATTATTTAAATTAATTGTTTTCTTAGAGATTAGTTAACATAATTTTATAATTAGAGACAAAAAATAATTAATTAATCTATCTAGTTGGCAAAAAAAAGTTTTGTTCGTATTCATTTATTTATCTTTTTTAAAGTGTTATCTTTTTTATTATACTTTTTTAATTAATTCTTAAATATTCTTAAGAAAGAACATGTGGGGGGCTTACAACCTCACCTGTGTAAAGTTTAACATGATCTAGTCAGTTTATTAAAAATGAAAAATTTAGGTGGTAAGCCCTCAAAACATCATCCTGCCTATTTTTACATCCCTATTTAGTGTGAAGAATGAAAAAAGAAATGAGAGAAACTGTAGAAAAAGTGAATGTATGAGAGTGTTGAGTAAAGAAAACAAGAAGAGAAAATAAATTATGAGTTGATTATTTTATGTTGTATGCTCATGCCAAAGCATGATTGTTAATTTTATTTAATTTTTAATTAAGCTTATACATTATATTTAAGTTTTTTTTTGGCCTGAAAATATGTCACTTTTTCTTTTATCTCATGTCTTTTTTTTTTTTTATCTTAGTCTTTGTAATTTTTTACTTTAATTTTCAATATATATATATATAATATTTATTTTTAGTCTCTCTATTATGAGGATAATGTCATACAGATGACACGATATTTGCTGACTTTAACATGACATCAATAATTTAAATTTTTTTAACGGATTCAATGACAAAGATTAAATAAAAAATTTGAAACTTATAAGAGTGATTTAATTTTTTTTACAAGGATAGATAATTAAAAAAATACTAAATTACAAGAAAGAAAATCTTAATTAAGCCTAATTTTTTCAAAGTAAATATTTCATGCACTAATAACTTTTAAAAAATTTATATTCTCATCCAATTAAGAATTGATATTTATAATAAATTTGTTAACTTTTATAATAATTATTATAAAATCATATATTATCGTAGTTTTGGATTGATATTGATTCGATAGTGCACTTCATATATTAACAGTACATAAAAAAAATAATTTTTAATTACATTCCTTTTTATTCTAAAAATTAATTTCTAAAATATAAAAATAATTCTGAAAATTAATTTCCGAAATATAGGAGGTGGTAAAAAATAAAGAGTGATGCTGTTAAATAAGAAACATTTGTTACAAAATCGTGTTGTTTTTAAGAAAATTTGTTCGTACCAAAAAGCATTTTCCAAAAATAATTACCTAAAAATTGTAATTTATTACAAATTTCAACGCGCGGCTAGTTTAACATCTAAAAGCAATATTAGATGTCATATAATTTTTATTTTTATATTTTGAATTTGTGGGGACAATAAAAGTAACTGCAAAAATATCTTCTTTTTTCCCTAATTATATCGATTTTGTGTTTTGGTCAAATGCTAATTATGACAAGTTACAATAATAAACAACGAGGATAATCAGGTCCACATATTTCACATCACGAGTCTTACATTTAATGAATTGAATAATGACAACTTTATAAGTGCATGGCATCTATTATGCGCGGCCATGCCACATCTGGGAGTGGAAAAGGTGAAACACTTCTACTTAATCTCATTTAAAAATATAAAATTTGATTTAATCTATTTATTTATTATAAATTTCTTTTATAGATTTGACATGATTTATTTACAAGTTTGATTTTGCTTACTAGTCTATTAGAGTATTTTTAATGGGTTTTTTCAATAATTTTTTGTGGTATTTGTATTTTTTATCCCCAATACATGTTATTTCTAACAGAACTCATCTAATATTTTGCTCCAAAACAAGAAACTCAAAAAAAATCCACGTATTCATAATTTTTTAATAAAATTTAATATTTTTCAATTTTTATAAATATAAATTAAAATAAATAAAACAAAATATGTAACAATATAAAATAAAATTTTACATAATAATAATTAATTAAACACAATAACATCGAAATAAATAAAAAACATAGACCTTGAAAAAAATATTACAAATTTAATTATTATTATTTTCGTTTCCAAAGCATTCTCAAATATGTTCAACTAAATCTGTTCGGAGTTGACGATATTTTTGTTTGTCATAAATCGCTACTCTCTTTTAAAGGTATGTCGACAAAATATTAGGATGAACAAATAAAGATAATTCAAATATTGACGTATTTTTATAAAAAAAAATTTCACTCATATGAGTATTTCAACTTGCTTCTTTTTTATTCTTTTTTCAATTTTCCTTCATTTTTATTCTTTTTTCAATTTTCCTTCATTTTTATTCTTTTTCCAACATTACTTCTAAAAACTAGACCAGAACCTTCTTTTTTCTTTTTTATTTGATTTTTTCCAACTTCCTTCTTTTTTATTCTTTATCAGCTTTCCTTCTTTTTCCAGCGTTCACCAGAAGCTTCTTCTTCTCTTCCTCTCTTCCCTTCTCCATTTTCTTTCTTCTCCACACCCATGAACTCCCACGCGCACCACCACCGTCGCCTGCGGGCCTCCCTTCGCGCAACCACCACTGTCACCCGCGGCCTCCTTCGCGCAACCACCACTAGCGCCCGCGAACATCCTTTGTGCAACCACCATTGATGCATGTGGACCTCCTTCACACAACTAACATGGGCACCCGCGGACCTCCCTCGCGCAACCACCACCATCGTCCGCGGGCCTCCTTCGCGCAACCACCACTGAAGCCAGCGGACCTCCTTCGCGCAACTACCACCGTAAGACGGTTTGTTGTCCATGTTCTTCTTCCTATTATTTTCCCTCTTTCTTTAGATAGGTGGTTGATGCTGGATAATAGTTTTTTATTGTTAAGAACGGGTTGCTTATATAGGATGCACTTCTTTGTTTTGAAGAAACCGTTATGCCACATAGGCACTCTCCAATGCAGAACTTCTTGAAGAAACTGTTTCTTCATTTGAAGAAACCCTGTAAGCACCTCTTATTGGAGATGCTCTTAAAAAGTCTATGTTATTATAAATATTATATATAAAGAAAATCTAATGACTATATAGTAAAATTTTGAAAATTCGCATAATATTTTTTAAAAATTTAATATAAATAAAGACATATATTTTCCTTTTAATTTGTGAGTGAAAAAAATAAGTTAAAATTAATTAGAGTACTTTTAAGTATTCAAAAAAATATTATAAACAAAATAAAATATCATAAGTTTCATTCAATAATTTAGTCTTATAATGCCAAATACTAAAATAAATAAGAAATAAGAATCAAGATAAGTTAAAGATAAGTTAAATACAAAGACAAATAAATTTTTTAATTCCCAAGCCATCTCCCAAACATGAAAAAACAATTTTTAGAAAAGTTAATTTTACAAAACACTTTAAATCAATTTAGGAAAGTTAAAAAAATAATTTTTAAACAGAAAATGTCTTAACATCTTACTTATATTTTCAAATAAATAATAATCATTTTATGAAATTTTCAAGATGATATTTTGAAGTAGTTAATCATCTACCTTCATAATAAAAAAAATATTTTTAGAAATATATATATATATATATATTAAATAGGCCAACTTAATAAATAAAATATTAGTTTGATTATTTTATTTTGATATTTATAATAAGTAAGTTAGATTAGACCAAATATTTAACAGGTCATACCAAAGCCTAACCCATTTCCATCCCTTATCACATCCAAGGAAATTTAAATAAAAGGTGGACAAAGCTTGGGAGTTGGAACCCTACGGATTGAGATATTCAGCAGTTATGTTTTCAATTGCACAAATCCTAACCTTTCAAAAGATTTGTTATTTTAATTAAATTGAAACATGAGATTTCCTTTTGAAAATTAATCACAATTGAGATTTCTTATTCCAAAAGATTTAATACTGCAACTTCAATGAGCCTGTTTGAAATTTAATTGGAATGCAAAATTAAGAGTTTTTCTATTAGAATTTTTTATAATAAAAAAGTTTTTATAAACTATTTTAACTTTATATTCAAACAGGTCTAATATATAGTTAAATAACTCAATGGAAAATGTTGAGTTAAAAAGAGAAAATTGAGAGGAAAAGTAAACACTAATGGTTATGATGAAATTTTCGGGAAAAAAAATAGTATATACCTTAATTATAACTTTATATTATGATTGAGTAAAACATAAAAATTATTTATTTATATTAATTTACTTTTTCTTTATATTAATTTCTTATTATTTTACATTATTTTATTATTTAAAATATTATACAACTATTACAAATATAAATTTCATTATTATGGTTCAAGATTCAACTGCAAATAAACCAGTAACATGTAAGCAAGTACTTTCACAGCACTTATTCCATTACCAGTCCAAATTTCTATAACAGGCAAAAAATGCATTCATTTGAGTCATCAATTGTTTACATAATACAACATACATCCCCGTTGGCAAAGAAAAATACAATTTCTGCCAACATAGGACACCAGTTACAGCCCAATTGCATGGCACTAATTTTTTAGAACTTCAGCATGGGTGTTACTACATGACAAACTCTGTTCTTGGAAAACTACATATTGATGGTAAACCAACAACTAATGAACTAACCGTGCATAATCAGTGGTGGCAGAAGAAATCAAAAGGTGTCCGTGGTGTGGAATAAGCCATGGAAAGTATCTTAGAAGCTACCAATGTATTTGCAGCCTCAGTTTGATGAATTCCATCCCAACTCACATACCGAGCCCCTTCATCACAAACCTGATAACCAGGTTGACCACATGTCACCCTTAAGTCAAAATTGTAAGGTGGCCCTCCATAACCGCAACATACCATCAACGGATTTGAGAAACCTAATCAATAATGCATTCACAACAAACACCATCAAAATTATGATACTAATAAGCGTAATCCAATAACTTGAACCATTTGCAAGTGAACCCCATTGAGGATTGCTAGCCACTCCTTCAAATATACTTTCTATTATTGGTTAAAATTTATTAGAAATTACAAAATTATAAGTGTGACACGTTAAAGAAGAAGTGAGACCTATAAAATTTTGTGATATCTAACAAATTTCGACCAATAAGGTGTCCAAAAGAGTGCATCAGAAAGTATGTTGCTAGCATTTTTCTATCCAGATATATAGTCATCTAAATGTGCCAATTATGTCATCATAATATATGGAGTGAAAGCAGGAAAACTTGATTCAGATTAGTAACACAAAAGTGAGTCAAATAATAATCGATACTTAAATGAGAACAGTGGTTGCTTGGGTTACCATATTTCGCGGCATTTGTGATGAGATCATACTTAATGGCATAAATATCAACATAGACTAAAGTAGCATCCTTAAGTTCAGATCTTAGTTTCTGACTTGAATGAAGCAGCGCTTCATTAAACAATCTTGCTGCAGAGTTATAACTAGAAAGACATCCCAATGAATCTAGGTCCTTCTTCTGAGCCAGCGCAAGTACTTTTGGAAGACAGCCCAATGGCCCAGTATTGTGAACCCAAAATTTCCTGGCACCTTCATTATATAAACTCTGCATACAAATGGAGAAGGCAAACATCACACTCTAAGAAGAAATAAAAAAATCAATGAAGAAATAATAACAAGGTCAATGTACACCACCCATCCAAGATCATTGTTGCAGCTTATTGCAATAAAGAGAAATTTAGTAGTCACGTCACTCACGTACAATTTTCTTGTCACTGTTATCTATAATCTATTGAATTCTGATAAAGAATTTCAAAGCACACAATATAAACACAAAGAAACATTTGCCTATGCAGAGAATGCACTCAATAAAAGGGAGGAATTTTTTGGACATAGAGGATAGGCAAGAACGTTAGCATCACTTTTATGAATATACACAACCCCTTCAACCAACCTAAATCACCAATCACCAATACTAAACAAAGAAAATTAGTCAGATTCGTCGATAAGAGCAAGTTTACTAAAACATTTTGAAGAACACTGGAGTGACCTTAACAGCATTCTCAATTTCAGTTATAACTACTGGGATCTTCTTGATGACTTGCGCATATGACATATTTTTGGCAAATGAATCAGCAAGGTCGTTTTGCATAATGAGCAAGTTTACTAAAACATTTTGAAGAACACTGGACTGACCTTAACAGCATTCTCAATTTCAGTTATAACTACTGGGATCTTCTTGATGACTTGCACATATGACAGATTTTTGGCAAATGAATCAGCAAGGTCGTTTTGCCCAATATCAATCAAGTAGAGTGCACCGTGGAAGCCTTCATCATTGATCAAATTTCTTGTACCTTTGTAAGTTTGCAGTGCAATCAGTTCATTCTTAATTCCAAATTCATAAAAGAATATATAATTTTTTTCTCTGGTTAATGAATTACTATTGAATAGTTTTACTAGCATAACAATAATGTGATACCTCAACTCAAATTGATGTATAAGAACAAGACTTTCTTGGAACAAGAAAAATCTAATTTTGGTACATTAATAGGGGCCACTGGGCCAGAACTAAACAAGTATCAGAGTTCAGAGAAAAATATGACAGATTAAAGCTTTATTTTATCAATATTTTCAAAGTTAAGGAAATAAAATAGCAAAGGAAATGTACCTGCGGTAACAAGTTCAAGGGAGCGAGCTTTGAAACGGCGGAACTGCATGACCTGTATATTGAGGGAGAAAGGAACATATTTTGGGAGAGTAGAGGACCCCACCACTGCAAAGTTTGCTCCATTTGTGAATGAGGTTCCAGACAAGGCGTCCAAGTATGGTACCAACAAACTTGAATTCAAACTTTGGCCTGCAAATGGGTTGGAAGGAAAATATTTTCAGATTGAAAAGTATTTTGATATAAAACATGAAACTAGCATCCTAATTCCCCATCACTCAGGCAGTATTTTCTCATTGCCTCCATTTGTCACTTGCCAGTAAAAATTACTTTTAATATATTAAAAGAATACATAATAAATGAAAATGTGAAGTGAACTTAGACAGACAGAGTAGGTCAATGACGAGGCGTCCATCGGACAAGCGGCCAGTGGATCTGTGAAAGAAATTGCGGCCATTGGGAAGATTGATAGGGAAACCGAGTCCGGAAGCGAGTCCACCCGTGTCCGAGTTCGAATCGCCGAACACAAACACCACTGGTGCCTTATCGCACCCAGTCCCAGCCAATGCTGTTGCTGTAAAACAAGACACAAACACTAGCAGCGACACTGAGAATGCACCGCTACAACCCATCCTATGATTTCTGCTGTGTCGGTTACGACTTCCTACTTATCATTCTCCTATCGTTATTTATAAGCGTCTATTTCCAATGAATTTCTTAAAATAAATAATTCTTAAAATAATCATTTTCATCTTGAATCATGTGTAAAGATCTGAAAAATATTAGTAAAAGATGAAAATTTAAATATTTGTATTTGAAAATAAAAAAGTGTGATAAATTTATCTTTATGTTAACTTTTGTCTATTATCATTAATATTCATGAATAAATTTTTTAGCATATTACATATTCAATAACAAATTTGTCAGAATATAATTTAATTTTTATATTCTTTTTTTTTAATGATTACAAGCATAACATTATAATAAACACTTAAAAATTAGGAAAACAAATATAATAATAAACATAATATTAATTAATAAATATAACTTATTTGTTATTTTGAAATTTCTATTATAACAATATTAATTAATGACAAAATAAAGTTAGGTCTCATTTTTTTTTGTAAAATTAATTTAATGACGTCTCATATTTTAGGTAAGGTATTGTCACATTAGAAATTTCAAAGCAAAAATATGAGATAATATATTATCCAAAATATGAGAATCAAATAAATTAAAATGCACAATCATTAAATTAATCCTTAAAAAAATGAGACTCAACTTTATTTTGTCATTATCTAATGTTGTTACAATATAAATTTTAGAGCAACATACAAATTATGCTTATTAATCAATATTATATTTTGGATAAAGAGCTGACAAATTCATTCCTAAATATTAACGATAACGGACGAAAGTTAACATACGGATAGATCTGTAATACTTTTTTCCACTTTCAGAAATAAAAATTTGAATTTTCATCTTTCATAAACAGATCTATCAACACTCTACATATTTAGAGACAAAAATGATTATTTCCCTTAAATAATTTAATATTGAAACATATGATTTCACTATGTTATATATATCTATATATATATATATATGTATAAAACTGTTGTTTAATTTATTTTTACTAATTTAAGAATCAAATTTCAATTACAAAACTTAATATAGTTGAAGTTAAGTAAATTTTTACACACTCATAATCATAATTTCTTTTTTTCTCCCACCGCTGTTTTTTTTTTTTTTAAAATAAACTCCAATTACTATTAACCGCCTACTTATTACTTTATTCTTCTTACATTTATCCTTCTTCTTTCAAGAAGGATAAAAATGTCCCTACTTCCATTTTAGCTATCTTGTTAATACTGTACAAAAAAAAGGGGTCTTGTTTATAATATTTTTAAATCGTTTAACTCGCAAAGTTTTACTGTTTGGTACATATTGTTAAGAGAGAATGAAAAATAAAGTAAACGTAACGTGACATGTTCTACCCGTAATTATTAAGAAAACATAAATACAAGAATAAATATACAATGTTTTTATAAATTAAAATAGATTTTTAAATATTAAATTAAAAAATTATAATAATTAAATGTATTGTTCCTCTCTCGGCGTGGAAGTTAACTCTTCCTATAATATATTTTATAATATATTTTAATTTTTATATAAGAATTAATCAATCATATAGTTGTAACATAAAAAAATATTACTGCACAGTGTTATTTTTCATTATTCATTATAAAATAAATAATCTTATTGAAATCTGATAAATCGTGTCTGCCATCTAGATCTGCATTGATTAGCTGGACCCAAAGGGCTACCATGCCCCAATCTTTTTTTTTAAAATAAATAAATTAATAAATTTGTCCAACTATGCTTCAATCAATTGTTTACTTTTCTTTTTAGAAAAAAAATACTAGTTTTTGTTATTCCATTGTTTTATTATTATTTAATAACAAGTTTTTATTATTGAATAATTATTGTGAAAAAATCAAACATTTTGATATACCTATTATAGTAATACTTTTGCAGACTAATTGAATTCATCACGAACTCTAATGTTTTCACACCTTTTCTTCATTTTTTATTTTGATTCATTATGATTATTTTTCATGAATAAATAATTTTTTTTATGAAAAGTATTTTAAAAAAGAAAATATATTAATGGCTTACTTTACTTAAGTTTTCCTTTTCTTTAAAACTGAAATTCGTCCAATTAACTTATATAAAAAGTTACTTTTTGACTATTATTTATTAAAGAAATTTTCTTTTATTAACTTTTTTATTTTAAAAAAGAGGCATTTTATAAAATTAGATCACACACTATCTGCGTATAATATGATAAATTGGTCTGGATATCAGTTTGATTATAGATTTAGTTTAAGAAAATTCAACAAATCCAATTCAAACAAAACAAGACAAAAACTTAAATGAGATCCTTACGGCTTATATGTTTTCTATTCTTAAAATTTATTTTCTGATTTTTAAAATAAGAAAACAAAAAAAATTCTTAACACGGATAGTTATTGAAAACTGTTTAAAAAAAAAACAACTTTGAAAAAATTTGACACATATAAATATAATTTAACGATTAAATTAATAAATATCATATTTTATATCAAATTATAAAAATCATATAATAATTATCAAAATTATATCAATTTAATTTGATCTCTTATCTTATTTATTTATTTATATAGACATATACATTTAACAAAAATAACTATTTTGTTTTAATTTTTGCATATTATATAAAAAAATCACACATGAAACACTAAATTCAAAATTTATTACCACCCGGCCCACTAGAGGTGGTATAGTGGTTGAGGCCTGAGGGTTGGGATAGATGAATGAGAATTTAGGATCAATCCGCATTGCTGTCATGGTAAAAAAAAATAATTAAAATTTATTAAACTAGGTTTGATATCTTTATTTCTATTTATTTTTATAAATTGTCCTATGAAAAAGAAATCATATAACAGGATTTTTCCCCCAATTCAATATATTAATATCTATTGGTTTTTTCTATGGGTCGCTATTATTCATTTTTTTTATGTCTCGGGAAATAGGGAGGAGGGAAATGAAAATGAAGGAAAGTTTTTGTTTTTTTGGGACCTACAAGAAAAAAATTCTCCCCAAATTGGCATGAAATGGAGAGAAAAATATTTTGTTGTTGTTTAGTTTCTTAAAATATGAAAGATTTATCATAATATATAAAATTAAAATACTAATATATAATTTTATGTTAAGAAAATAAATAATAGAGTAAAATGATTAATTTTTCATTAAATTTAACCTTTTTATTAGTATTATTGCTAATCAACCATTAATTCCAATTAACCTTTTTTAATTTGTTCATATTAAAGTAACTGCTATCTTCTTTTCCCCATTTTTGATTGGGGCTACTAAAGCCCAAAAGGAAAAAAAGCTGCATAACTAAACTGGAAAAAAGTGACTCATATGAGGCATATCCACAATCTGACTATAGAATGGTCGAAAGTGAGCTGAGTTTGCTAATGAGTCATCATAATTCATAACAGTAGAGTTGGGTTCTTTTAAAGAGAAGACAAAATTGTTAGTTGCCTGCCATGTTGAGATTCTTGCCATGCATGATGCATATGTGATATTTTATGAGTGTGGGAGTTGCCAATTGGGACGAAATAATTGATTAAGATTTCATTACGTATATATGTATGTATTACGTTTCTTAAGTTTTTCAATCCCTTCTAACTGTGGACTCCCGGTCATGGCACCTCTCAACAATATCCAAGATGTGATCATGGAGAAGTAGCTATATATGGATTAATTTCGGAAGACTTTAATTATTTTTCATTTTTATTAACAAAATAGAATTAAAGCCATTTATATTTTCGACTCCAATTAAAATAACTTGATGTAATACATATATAGAATACAATAACTAATGACTAACGTCTTGTTTGAATAAATTTTTTCGCTTATAAACACTTATAAGAAGCAAATAATAAAATAAAATGAAATAAGTTTTTCACATAAATTAAATTTGGCTTATGTATAAATTAAAATTAATTAGTTTTTGAAGAAGCTAAAATTAGCTTATGAAATGAAGATGCTAATTATTATTGTTTTCTTCTTTCTTTCTTTTTTTTTTCTCTTGGAAATGATTGGAGAAATTTATCCAAAGATAACCTAACTTATTTATATTGAAATCCTTGGGTTGTTTGGTAGTGGATTTTTGAGTAGATTATACGAAATTTATTGTCATTATTTAAAAAACTTAATTATATTGATTAATTAAGATTCAATGAAAATACTATTAAATAAAAAGATTTTATCCCTGCAATCTCTACATTTAAAAAGGGATTTACATGTCCAAAAAAATAATACTTATATTAGTAATATTTTGCTTTTATCATCTCTTGTACTCCACCTATACGTGTTGATTTTGTTTCTCGTTATCATTATACTTTGGCCGCATGCATTACTTTTCCTGAAATAAAGCCCGACACTTGTTTGAATCCTAATCTGAAGTATAGCCTTACCTTACGTATAGTCCCCGGATTATGCCGTAATAAATGAATATATGCCACATAATATACAGATCTAAAATAAGCATATGCAGCATTAAATTAAACTGCATCTATACTACATATTAATTGATAACTGGGTTTTGCTAATCAGTACACGTATTGATGATGATTTCATTATTAAGCAGTACATGTAACATTTTGTTAAAACACGTTTATTATTTTAAAAAGCAGTAGTAATCATCAAATTCATTTCCCGATCTTAATTGATAAACATTTTTCATTAGAAACACTTTCTATTTTTTTTTTTTCTTAATCAGTGTTCCAACACTAGTTAACATTCTCTATGCATTGATAATTTCTTTCTCCTTTCACCACGTATATGTAGTGACAAATTGGATGCGACGAGAAAAATAGTTGATGACTCTTAACTATATATATAGAAAAGATTGAAATCTAGATGGATAAAGCAAATGTCTATATATTGCATTGAGATAGCATTACAAAAAACGTTTATTCAAAATTAGAAAAAAACTTCTCGGGAGGGCAAGTGAAGGTGAATATGATAATACAGGGATGGAGTAAAATCTAGAAAAACCTTGCATTTTGAAAATTTGCCTAGTTTAACTTCAAAGCTATCTCCTAATAGGCCCTTAGATTTGGCTATATGAAATTATGAATAAAAAAGATCTGCACAGTCATAACTGTAACCTGGAAAAATTTACTACCCTTACATTTCCCAAGACAAAGAGTTAAATGATATCATAAATTGTAACTAACCATGACCTTGAAAATTAAAGGGTACCTGAAAGTGAAACTTCCCTCACTCTCTCTAGCTATTTTTATTTGAAATGCTGCTTAATTCAAGGAAGAGAGAAGCATATGAAGTTGTATATGCAATGTGTTGCAACGTGGAACAAGCCTGGGGTAGGGTGAGACTTGTGAGAATGCATGGCCCTACAACGAGAAGTGTGATGGGTCCCTTGATTTATTGCTTTTGTTGACATGCACATGACTGGAATCAACTAGTTATAAGTTACTTCATCACTGTAATGAATACTGAAAGCTACCAAACCCCGCACAAAAGCTCAAAGTGCTGCAAGAAATACATGGAAACCGTTTCTTTTGTGTAAAAATAAATAATAAAAAAAAAGATCAATTGAAGCTATTGTTTTCACCGTTTCTTTAATTTTTCTGTACTTCACGCAAGTTGTTCACGGCTCCTCTTTATATATACACGTACCATCTCTCATGCATTTCATTCATCACATACAACACTCTCTCCAAAGTTCAAATTAAGACTGAGGGGTAAGAAAGAGGGAATTAGTATGGGTGCCGGTCTAGTTGCGTTCCTCTTAATGGTTCTTGTGCAATTGGTCTATGCAGTGATGAACATTACTTCAAAGCTTGCAATAGAATCTGGAATGAGCCCTCTTGTCCTTGTTGCTTATCGACAACTCTTTGCTACTGTGTCCATTGCTCCCTTTGCTTATTGGCTCGAATGGTATATATATATATACCCTTTCTGGTTTTGTTTTATTTCATATATATATATATATACACAGTGCATGCATGAAAGGGTTTGATCAACTTTGAAAGCACCTATATCGTTCTCATCACAGTGAGTGTCACCGTTCGATATCCCTTTTGTTTTGGTTGATTCATGATTGTGCTATTTATCTATCTATCTACTTATGTATGTTTGTTGTATATAAATGGAGTAGAGACACTCAAAAGAAAAATGCTACATGTAGTTCTGATGATTACGTAACGGACTTTCCATTTATATTAGACAAAAATAATCATTAGAAAAACAGTAACGGATATATTTAGCATTCTTCTTAAATAAATAAAAAAGAAGAAAGAAGTTGTTGTTCTACATGTTTAGCTTAGTTGGACTCTATCATACTCAAACGTTTTCTAACGGTTAATGAAAATGGAGAAAAAAAACATTCATGAATGAGGCTTTTTCTTGCCTTGCTGAGAATCTACAAACGAAGAACATGCATGAAGAGAAGGAGAGAAGATCACAAAAAAGTTAGCAACAAGACAACAACCATAATCAATAGTGACACATTTAATGGGGAGATTAAACTTCAAGCTGGATTAAAAGTTACTAAAACACATGTTAACGCGCTTTGTCTTGTTCTCATTTGTGTAGAGTGTAGTGTAGAGACCAATAAACAATGAAGACGCTAACGGCATGCATGTAGGACGCGTTATGAGTCTTTGGGCATGTTACGTGCCAGCAACTTTCTATTATTAAGACAAATAGTGCAACACGTTTCACGGAGTTTCTTATAAAAGGGTAGGGTCATAGAGATGTAGTAGCGGGTGACTTGAATACTGCAGTTTCATTAATGGCTTGTCTCGTACTTCTACGAGAAATAATCTCGGTGAAAATTGTCAGGTTCTTGTTGCTGCAGGCATATTATTAACTTTATTTATGAAGACACAGCAAAGGACTACAGTGAGTGAATAGAGACAAGACAAAGAACAACAAAATTAAATGCATCATCATGCATGAATGAATTTCTAATCCTTTTTTACTTTTTGATAAGTCAACTTCAATATTTTTTTTTATCTCTCCTTTCCTCTCAGGAATACGCTTCCCAGGATTACAAAGCGTCTTATGATTCAGATATTATTTTCGTCCCTGACAGGGTAAGCTTTTGGTGTAATATCTTTTATTTATTTACTTTGATTATCACGATAGATTTCTACTTTTTTGTGTGAAATAATTAAAAAAAAAAAAAACCAACATGAAGCCACTGATAACTGAATAGCCAATTAGTTTGAAAAATAAATTAATAACCCGAAGCAACATCAAAATGCAGAAGTATACAGATAATAATTTGTTCTGCATGCAGACTTCTTCAATCTACTAATTAGACCATATTTAAGACTCTGCCTGGAATTCCTGCCAAAGAAAGACCCGTTCCAAATAACATGAACAGAAGTGGAATAAGATGAAAAAGTATATATGTGAAAGTAATAGGGGGATTGGAAAATCAGCTATTTAGACTTTTAATTTTTAAAATTATTTTTTCAAGTCACTATTTTTAAACCTCTTGCAGATAATATAGTGAAGATCATGAACTATCTGGTTTTCTTGAATGTGCAGAGTTACAGGAAATCAGATGCTTTATTTTGTGGGGCTGAAATATTCATCCGCTACAATTGCATGTGCACTGACAAATTTGCTCCCAGCATTCACTTTCATCCTTGCAGTTCTCTTCAGGTTGGTAGCAAACAAATTGGACCTATCGTTTATTTCTACACCAGGCCTTCCAAATGGCCAAAAAAGAAAGTTATTGGTATTTGACGATGTTTTATTATTTTATTTTGTATGGTTAGACAAGAGAATTTGGGAATCAAGAAGAGGGCTGGTCTAGCAAAGGTATTCGGGACAATACTGTGTGTGAGTGGAGCCTTGGTTTTGTCATTTTACCATGGAAAAACCATTGGTTTAGGCCAATCAAGTATTCACTGGAGATATGCTGAGAAAATGGAAGGAACTAGCTCTTCTGGCAATGGAAACATGTTCCTAGGCCCTTTGGTCGTAATTCTTAGCACCCTTGTTTGGGCAGCATGGTTCATAATTCAAGTAATTAAGCATCAATATATCTTAACTAGTGCAACTTTTCTCATTAAGAGAATGATTATTATATGATTATGATATCATAACTTTTCAGAAAGACATAAGCAAGACATTTCCAGCTCCTTACACGAGCACTGGCTTAATGTGTTTCATGGCAAGCTTTCAATGCATGATCATTGCCGTGTGTGTCGACCACAGGGCCTCTGCTTGGTCACTCCAAAATGCTATGAGACTTTCCTCTGCTCTTTATGCGGTAGGTACATTAATTCATTACGCAAGCTTCGATGTATACATGTGTGTGTACATTAAATACTTACTTACTAGTTACTACTACTAGTATTTTCAATTAGCCCCGTCAAAAAATTAAATAATTTCTTATAATAAATATATGCCAATGTTGGTTCCAGGGAATATTTTGCACTGGATTAGCATATTGCCTCATGTCGTGGACCATTGAGAGAAAAGGTGCTCTTTATGTCTCTGTATTTACCCCTTTGCAGCTTGTCCTCACTGCCATTTTGAGCTGGGCTTTGCTTCGGGAGAAATTATACGTTGGAACGTAAGAAACCACGTGCACTTTAGTATTTACTTACTTATCTATAACTAATTCACAACATATATAGTTAATTGATTTAGTGTCATATGATTGACACAATAATTAAATTTGACTCATTTTTATTTTGTTTATATATAGTGCCGTAGGGTCTCTCTTGATAGTTTTGGGACTCTATTCTGTTCTTTGGGGAAAGAGTGAAGAGGTGAAAAAGGAAGACGGTATTGAAGATGCAGTTAAAGAAGCAGTCAAGGGTTCGAAGAATGACATGGAATTGCAATCATATGTGCCATCCAATGGTAATAATGGTGGTGTTAATATTGCATGAACAAGGGACGAGGCAGAATGAGATTCGTCGCAAGATGCTACTAGCTAAGGATCGAGAAAGTTTCGGCTATTTGTCTTTATTTTATTTTTGCTCCCTACTAGTAAATTTGAATTTTGATGTGTCTAATCTTGTGTCACATTTGAAAGTGGTCCACAACTCTTTGCAGTTGCATTGCAGACATGTATTATTATTATTTATATATTAATTAACCCGGTATCAGTTATTCCTTCAATATGTGTCATAAATGTTAAACTATGATTTCAATCCGAATCTTACAGTAAGGTTCTTTTCAAAATTTCCATTTCTTTATTACGATTCGTTATAATATTATAGAACTAGCTAAAATATGGATACAAATGTTCTTTGCTAGAATTTAAATATAACGCTTTTCCTTACACCACAACTCTCACTCTCCAACATGCTCTGTTCTAAAACCAGAAGAGAAGATCTGATTCTTGTGTTAGATCACTACTTCCATATTCCCCATTATCGATAATTGGGAGACTCCAAAATCTTCTAATTACATTTTAAATGGTTCAATTTCCAGTGTTAATAACTCATTTTATTCATGTAAGAAGCATTTATGTAAGAAGCATTTTTCCAAAATAACTGTTACGTTTTCTTCTTGATACTTTTATCAGCTTTTTCTTGATTATTTGTATCACCACCCCCCAAAGAAAAAACAAAAACTTTTTTACTTACTCAATTTTGGTTTCCCATGTCTTGAACAGACAGTAATCACTTTAGGGAACATTGCCGGTGATTCCTCAAGCTATAGGGACCTTGTTCTTAACCAAGGTGCTCTTCTACCATTATTATCTCAGTTGAACCCACTTCCAAGATTGTCTATGTTGAGGGTTATTACGTTAACTTTATCTAATTTGGTCCGTGGAAAGTCTCCGGTTGATTTTGAACAGGTTGGGGACATTTCATCAAATCTTGCTAGTGAGACTGATTTGGACTCATG
>PYAF01002464.1:1294650-1319665 GCA_007407185.1 Glycine tomentella
CGATTTTGGAGAATCAGCTATTGGTCGTGTTGCTCCTGTAGATTCAGGTTAGTGTTTTGCTGTTCTTTATGACGTGCCTGTAAAAGGATAATTATTTGGGAGATTGCTTGTGCATGGTAAACAATAGTCATTTGAGTAACATCACAAAAGACGTTGGTGTTTGGTTTTCTGATAGGATTGTGGTGGATAATGCTGCTGCTGGCTTATGGGAAGATTACAGGGGACTACAGCTTGCAAGAAAGGTTGGATGTCCAAACAGGCTTAAGAATGATCCTTGTGTTTAACGGATGGCTTCGACATGTTTCCTTCCCTGTTAGTTACTGACGGATCTTGTATGATAGACAGGAGGATGGGTGTTCATGGCCACCTTCTTGAGATTCAAGTGAGTGTAAATAAAAAATGTTAGCATTCTTGTGTTTTTTATATTAGGTGCTATAAGGATTTGGAATTCATGCATTCTTGTTTTACTTCAATCAGTTGCATTTTGCCTAGTTTATTATATGTATTCCTACTTTTGTTTATATACTCAACATTAATGTATATTTGTTGAACTTGAGATGAGTAACTCTGGATTCAGGTGGTGTGGTTTTAGAATTCTGTCTCTATTGCTTTTCACTTAGAATCTCTCATTTTTTGTTGAGTTTATATGTGGTAAGCTTTTACTTTGCAGGCTTTATTTTACTCAGCTCTTCGCTCGGCCCGTGAGATGGTTACGGAAGATGAAAAATCCAATAATCTGGTTGGAGAAATTAACAACAGACTCAGTGCACTATTATTCCACATCAGAGAATACTATTGGTTGGATATGCGAAAGTTAAATGAGATATACAGGTACAAAACAGAAGAGTACTCATTGGATGCTACAAACAAGTTCAACATCTATCCAGATCAAATCCCTAAGTGGCTAATGGATTGGATCCCCGAGGAAGGAGGATATCTGTTAGGGAATCTGCAACCAGCTCACATGGATTTCAGGTTTTTCATGCTAGGAAATCTTTGGTCTGTTGTTTCCTCTTTGGGCACCCCAAGACAGAATAATGCTATTTTGAATCTGATAGAAACAAAATGGGGTGATCTCGTTGGGGAAATGCCTCTTAATTAAGATATGTTATCCTGCTTTGGAGCATCATGAATGGAGAATAATTACGGGCAGCGACCCAAAGAATATGTATAAACTCTTCCCTTGATATTTCTCTCGGTTGTTTTGCATGTCTATGAGTTCTTTCCTCAAGAAAAATACTATATTTTTTGTATTCAAAATTGCTTCTATGGTGTACATGTTTTAAGTCTTCAACTAAAACACCATCCATAATTTATGCAGCCCTTGGTCATATCACAATGGTGGGTCTTGGCCAACCCTTCTGTGGCAGGTAAATTTTTTTCCTTACTGAAAATACTTGTGTTTTGATCTTCACATTTAATCTTTGCTTCAATATTGATGCGGTTCCTCCTAATGCATCATTGTCTTCAGTTCACACTTGCATGCATGAAAATGGAGAGAACTGAACTAGCAGAGAAAGCAGTTGCTTTGGCTGAGAAAAGGCTGCCACGTGATTCATGGCCAGAATATTATGACACACGCTCAGCAAGATTTGTTGGCAAACAAGCCCGGCTTTATCAAACTTGGACTTTAGCTGGGTACCTTGCATCTAAGATGCTTTTGAAGAATCCTAAACTGGTTTCCTTGTTATCCTGGGATGAGGATCTTGAGATTCTCGAGACATGTGTTTGTTTACTTCACAAGAGTGGCAGGATCAAATGCTCCCGTCATGTTGCAAAGTCTCAGATTCTCGTCTGATGAGAGAGAGGCTCTTCTGTACAGTCAAGGGTTTAGGGGTATGGTATGAGTTTTTGATTGAAAGAAGTAAAAATCACATTGGAAAAACAATATCTTCCATATTCGTTGTGATTATCATAAATAAAGCTTTCCTTTTGTGAATATGCAAACATGTATATATTGAATTTCTCATCATAGAAAGCTCCTCGGGAGCATTATTATCTTTGCTTACTGTTTATTCTTTTACTACTTGCTCTTTATTATAAGCTTTTGTATAAAATGAAGCCTTATAACATGTGGTTCCTCATTTCAAAGATATGCAAATTGTGAGTTATTTAAAAAGTATACTCCCCAGTTTCAGAAAGCACATGCCCCCAAAGATCGGAAAAATAAATAAAAAGAAGCAGGAAAACCAAACTGAGGAAAGACACCTATACAAGAGAAATCCAAAAAACTTTAGACCATTTCTCGATATGTGTGTCATCCTTGTTGTATAAAGATAACCCCAAAGGGACTGCCCAGGTGTACGCCTGGTGCAATATAAAGATAGGGAACTACTAATATTTAGTCGATGTGCGACCAAAGAGATGGAATTGTAATGCAATCACTAGCTGAAGGGTCAAGTCTTATTTTCTTCCACCAGAACACGTTTGAGCAAACATAAAAAGAGGAGAAGCATGAAAACTTTCGAAACATGCCAAGTAACCAAAGGAAAGGAGTCACTTATGCTAAATAAAATTGGTCACCTCTTATTTTCTGTCTACATTATTCAGTTAACAGTGTGACTTAAGAAAGTGATCTAGATGCATCTAGATAGTAGATATTGTGTAAAACTGAATTTCCAAACTTCACAGAAGTCCTTTTCTTCTCTTGTAAGTCACTGATAGTTAACGTAAGAGCATGCCTCTTCTCCCACCATACTAACTTCAACATCCTTTTCTCCTTTATCTTCAAAAAATTTTAGAAGCACAAAACATATATTATCCTATTTTATATTTATTTTTATATGTATGATAATAAAGAATATTAATTTATTGATTCCGAGTCCTGAATTTGCTACTGTACTGCAATTTCAATAAGTCTTTATTTTTTATAAATTTAAAAATTAAAAATAAAGCCTTAATTATTTAATTTGAATATTCTAGTTTTATTCGACAAAAGAATCAAAATAATACTTTTTTAATAATTAATTACCAATTTGGGACTGTTTGAAAAGTATTTACACTTATGGGACAGTAGGTCACGCCCAGAACTGGGCATGACTAGTCATGCCCAGAACCAGGCGTGACTAAGGGGGCAGTCAAATATAAATTTCATTTGTCATATGAAATATAATCAAGTTGTTCAATGATTATATCAAACTAAAAAATCCTCTTTCACACTTTCAGAGCATAACTGTTCCAAGAAATAGAATTAACAACATGCCTAAAAACTTCGTTGACTTTTGGTCAAACATGTATGTGCAATTGCAATATGACACTGCATAATATATTCATAAAAAAATTATGTGTTTCGTAAATAAATAAAAAAATGTTTTCCTGTGTATATAGTTATAGGAGTAGATAAAGATAAAAAGGAAAAAAAAACGTATTGGCATATCTCTTTTGCAGATAATAAATATATTCTCCACGATAGTCAATCCTATAAAAAGTCAGTGTAAAACTAAATGGTAAATTAGTTGGAAACTTATAAATTATTATAAAATAGGAGAAGCTAAGAAATTAGAAGTTTATAAGTTATCTAATTTAAGTGAAAGTGTTTAATAAGATTTACTTGATAAACTAATTGATAATTACTTAAAACGACATACTTAATAAGTGATGACATGATAAATAAGATAAAAAAACAAATATGACAAATATAGATTAAAGTTGATGAAAATCTTTATATATATCTGTAAGAAAAACTTATATAAAAAAGGAACATTTTTTGTGCACTAAAACAATGAAGCCAAATACTAAATGAACAAAATTAACATGAATCAAATTAAATAAAATTAATTAAGAGGATAAAAAAACACTCATATTATAAAGAGTAAAAAATTATTTAAACCAAATAATTATATTATTCATATAAAAAAATCATATCACTTTTACAATACTATTAGGAACATGCTATTTTATTTTTATTAACATTTTTTGATAGAAAATAACATTAAAAAATAACGTTCAATATATCTTTCAAATGATCTAATTTTGGATAGAAATGTCCGATCGAGGTATACGATATGTCAAAACGTTCAAAATTAAGAGAGGTAATTAAAAAAAATAAAAAATAACATACAATGACTAAATAATTAAAAAAATAGAAAACAATAAAATTTTCAGATGTTCGAAGATTAAATCATAATTTTGAGACACTTAGAAGCATTTTTTGAAATTTTTTTTGACCAAATCCCCTTCAGAAATTTGGCCAGGGTTTCTCCTCTCAATTTCAAGTGTTTTGACACAAACTACGCCTCAATCGGACATTCCAATCAAAAATTATGACCGTCTGAAGTTTATATGCCGGTACAGAAGTAGGTGACGCCCAGAACTGGGCATGACTAGTCATGCCTAAGAACCAGGCCTGACTGAAAAGTATTATTTAGTTTCTTTTGCGAGTTTTATTGCTTTAGTTGTTGTGTATACATTTTTCTTCATTAATTAATAAAGAGGGAAAGAATAACTATAAAAAAAAGGCAAGAATGAATAAGGTGGGTGAGTGTGGCATTGTGGAAACAAAAAAAGCGTACATAGCTGCGCGCTTTCGCGTTGGTTTAAATAAGCATAACAGTGGGCATTAGGTTTTTCAGTTTTTGGATTGATTGCACTGATTGACTCACTCACTCACTCACTGACTGTTAGTTTGTTGCAAGAAAGAAAGAAAAAATCAAGAAGTGAAGAATGTCTCTTGGACCTGGTTCTGGTTCTGGTTCTGGTTCTGAGACAAGAAAGAAAGGTTATAAGACTGCAATTGTGGCGGAAGAGGGTAGGAGAAGGAGGGAAGAGGACCTAATCAGCATCAGAAAAAACAAACGTCAAGACACTCTCCTCAACAAACGAAGGGGGACTCATGCTGACCATTCCTACCATAAGGTACCTATCTATCTTTTCAACCATTACTTTTTATTATTCAGTTCCTACACGTTAACTTTTCAATCTTGTTTAGCTTTTGGAATTGGAAGCTATTCCCGCGATGGTACAACGTCTATGTTCTCAGTACCCTGCCTCACAATTGGAGATAACGTCTCACTTAAATACTCTGTTAGCACTTGGTGGTACATATTTCTCATATTTAATTTCATTTGCAATCTCTCATATGCCTGAATCATATCATTCACTATTGGGGTGTATTTATGTTAAGATCAACGCCCTCCAATTGACAAGATCCTTAAGGAAGGTATTCTCCCTCTCTTTGCGGAGTTATTATCAAGACACGATGTACCCCAATTGCAGGTATGCATTATATGTTTAAGGTCATTTGTATTGAGTTTTGTGTTCACCTCGCTCACTTACACAATAGTTACTGTACTTCCTTGCCTACTTAGTTTGAAGCTCTGTCGGTTCTAACCAATTTAGCTTCCGGAACATCTGAATACAAAAGAGTTATTGTTGAACTTGGTGTTGTTCCCACCTTGGTGAATCTTCTCAGCTGCTCTTGTAGCAATAATGATATCAGAGAAGAGGTCAAGTCTTATAATTGCGTTTTAAACTCTTCAATCTTTCACTTGATTATTTGTACCCCAACCCCCAAAGAAAAAAGAAAAACATTTTTTTTACTTATCAAGTTTGGTTTTGGCATGTCTTGAACAGACAATAAGGGCTTTATGGAACATTGCTGGTGATTCCCCAAGCTATAGGGATTTTGTTCTTAGCCATGGCGCTCTATCACCATTATTATCTCAGTTGGAACCACATTCATCATGGGCTATGTTGAGGCTTGCTACGTGGTGTTTATCTATCTTGGTCCGTGGAAACCCTCCGGTAAATTTTGAACAGGTTGGGGACATTTCATAATATCTTGCATATGAGACTGATTTGGATTCCACACATTTGATTTTCCATGCATTCACACATTTAAATAATTTGGAAATGACAGATGAAAATCGGACAATTGATGATTTATTTAAGCAAATCAGTGTTAAAGCACACATTTAAAATTTGATTGGTCCAATCTTCATTCAATGGTTACAAATGTGGTGACTATATGAATGTGAGCTGCAAATTTGACTTTACAGAATACAATTTCCTAATAAGACTGAGCACTGTGCACATTTACTGTTAGTGAGAAATGAGCATATATACTGTTGTATATCAGTATTATGTTAATGAGAAATGAGCTTGATATTTGTCAGGTGAAGCCTGCCTTGCCTGTCCTTCAGCGACTCATCCATGCGACCGATGAAGAGGTTGTAGCAAATGCATGCTCGGCTCTCTCTTACCTTTCAGATGTCCCAATTAACAAAATTCAAGATATTATTGAAGCAGGATTTTGCCCAAAACTTGTGGAGCTTCTGCTGTATGTTACTCTGCTATTTACAGCTTACTTTATCCTCCCATTGCATTTATTTTGATGTCAGTACCCTTTGTGTCTTTCATTTTCCTCTACACCATTTTATTTTTCAATTGTTGGACAATTTGGGATGATTAAATTTCATTTTACCAGGTGTCCATCAGATGCAGTTATTGAACCTGCGCTTAAGACTAGGAAATATTGTTTATGGTGATGATGCTCAGACTCAGTTAGAAAGAACAATTGTATTATTATCTTCTGATTCTTGTGAAATCATGTTTGTCGTGATTTTTTATATTATGTGGGCAAGGTATGAATGTGGACATAGGAGACGAATTATTTATATATTTTGTCATTATAGAAGTTGTAGAACATATTGGTATCAACAAGTCATGTTGACAACTAAGAGAAAATAATTTTTTTTGGCCCCTTGTCTTTTTTCTTTTGCATTCTAAAAAAACTTTGTATATTTTACCAACTCTCAATCTAATTCAATTCTAATGAATAAGTCACGTATTTTCAGCATGCAATTGATAGCCAATTGCTTCCGTGTCTTCACCAACTTCTTACACAAGAACACAAAAAAAGCATACTTAAAGAAGCTTGTTGGATAATCTCAAATATCGCAGCTGGGAATAGAGCTCAAATACAGGTAGTTTGAACTTTAAACTTTCATTTATTGATAAAACTAGCTGTCTTTTTTCCCATTATTTATTTTGGTTGCATGATATTGCCGAGTTGTCGTTGGCTTCAAGTGATTTTATTTGAGAAAATGTCATATTGTTGAGAATGTAATGTCTCATGTCTGGCTATTTAAATTACTACAATAGCCACATTTGATATGAAATTGTTACCATTGAAAGTAACAGGTTACTGCCATAAAAAAAGTGAACAAATGTCGATTGTTTCATTTTTAAACTTGTATTTTCCTGACTCTTCGAGATTATGTTTTCATCTCCATACCTGCAGGAGGGAAACCTTTTTTTTTTTTTTTTTTTTTTCTTTTGCAATGCTTTGCTTCTGAGCCGTTTCTTACTAGAAGTTCGCTTGCAAGTTGCAATACAACTTGTTTGTTAAAAAATGTTGATGTAAACTTCATTTTTTTGCAAAGAATCAAGGTCCAAACGTGGGGGTGGATATATGTGACTGGAAGTGAAGAAGCTTATGTGCTTTTCCTTTGAGCTTAAGGAGGCTGAAAATGTGATAGACATTAGATATCAGAGGTGGAGAGAAAGTGATTTCTTGGGGGGTTGAAATACATTTTAATTAGGTGATAAGATATCATAATGAATCTTGAAATCTATTTACATAAAACTAGAGAAACCTTTCCAAAAGTGTTGTTTGGTGGTGTATCTTAATTATCACAACTTTTATTATGATTATTGCCACAGGCCATCATTGATGCCAATATTATTCCTCCTCTTGTTGGTTTTCTTCGTCGTGCTGAGTTTGACAGCAAGAAGGAGATTGTCTGGGGGATCTTCAATGTCACTTCTAGAGGATCTCATGACAATATCAGGTATGGTTCACCATTACATTTTATTTCCCTTTATCATAATTGTCCCCTGTTCTGATACTCAAAGGTTTAGAAAGAAAAAGCAACACACTTGGCTCGAAAAGAATGCATGTAGTTGGATTTACGGTTTTCCTATATAGGGAAACCTTTTGTTACTCCTGCATTATAGCAAAACCGTTAATATAATAAAGTTTGTAATGCTTACTTTTGCTACAATATGTTGTACTAAAAGTGAGGTTTATGTCTATGCTGAACAATATTATTGTAGGTACCTTGCAGCTCAAGGTTGCATTAAGGCACTGTGTGATCTATTAAGCAATCCAGACCCAATGATTAAGTCAATTTGTCTAGATGGGCTGGAGAACATTTTAAGTGTCGGAAAAGCTGACAAGGAAATGGGACTGCATGGTAAAGGCAATATTTTTGCTCTAAGGGTTGATGAATGTAAAGGATGGGATAAGATTGAAAATTTGCTGACTCATAGGAAGGATGAGATTTCTGAGAGAGCTAGCTGCGAGGATTGTGGATAAATTTTGGCCAGAGAATGATTTGGAAGATATGAATCTTGAGAAGAATGATGGGGGATGGTAGTGAGCAAGATTTATCTTTTGAGGTTTTAATTTGAGATCATAGTAATTAAAGTAATAATATCTGATTACATCTGTTAATAATTAACCCATATTTTTTTTCTGGCACATGGGAATGGTGGTATGGCATATTAGTAAAAGTTGTTAACCCGGTTACATAAATCATAATACTGTCATATTTCAGTAAGTTATACTTGTTTCTCTGTGACAAAGAAATTAAAGATTTGAACTTATTGTTTTTTTTAGGGAAACGATAAATATATTGTTAAAGATTTGATTTCTAATTACGTGTATGAAGAAATTCTTTTTGGCTGAGATAAATCTTCGATATTTTCTATTCTTTGAAAGGAATTAGTCTCCAACTAGCCGAAGAGGATATCATTGATGCAAATAAAAAAAAGCTTACATAATAAACAAAAGATAATAAAATATAATTTAGATATTTAATGACCAAAAAATAAAAATATTTAGTGACAAGTATAACTCTAATTATTATTATTTTGTCATTAGTTTGAAGTATTCATCAATTAGGGTGATGATTAATCTTTGTCAAAATATTTGGTTAATCCTTTAGTGAAGTCTCTCTTATATATGAATCCCAATTTTCTAATTAACATTGAAGGATTTTATGATTAATTTAAAGATTTTCTTAATTTTCTATAAAAATATATTAGCGTTGAAAGTTTAAAATTGCCTTCTAGATTTTCGTTTATAAATTCCATTTTTAACGGTTTTGACAATATAAAAAATATTAATTTCCTCTTTAAATCATTAAAATAATTCAAGGAAACACAATATAGATTTTTTTAGCAGTTAAAGTATGTCAATCCCATATAAGGAACTATTATGTTATCCGCCGTGTGTTCTCACGAGCTGCTTTAATTTTTACGTATGGTTTTAAATGATTTATGTATATAATAATTTAATTAAAAATTAACATTAATTATACATATATTTGTTAAGTTCAAATTTAGTCAATACATTAAGAATTCAAACATGCTGTTAGAAAATCATATTGTATTCTATTTTAACGAAAATACTTTTTATTTCCTCTAGCATAAATTGTGATAATAGTTACTTTTTCTATAGTAATAGATAATATATAATATAATTATAATAATAGATACATTTAGGGTAATCTGACTGTCAGTTTTTAAATATTTTTTATAAATATGAAAATAAAAAATAAAACCTTAATAATTTTTATTCCTTTTGCCACAGTGAATTTTCTTCATTGATAAAGAAGGTCTACGTAGCCGCGCGTAGATTTGAATAAATATGGGGCCATGGGCCATTCAGTTATTCAGTTATTCAGTCTAGTTGAGTGTTAGTTTCTTGAAAGAAAGAATGTCTGAGCGAACTGGTTCTGGTTCTGGTTCGAAGAGGAGGAAGAGAAGCTATACGAGTGGAATTGAGCCACACGAGAGTCGGAGAAGTAAAGAAGAGAACCTGATCGGCATCAGAAGAGAAAAACGTCCCCGTTTACGCTATCCGGTACTTATCTTTTCTTCTTGCTCATTTTATTTTATTTACTTCCTACACGTTTAACGTTTCAATCTTGTTTAGGCTTTGAGAGTTATTCCCCAGTTGCTACAATCTCTATGTTCTGAGCACCCTACCTTTGAATTGGAGATAACTTTTCACTTGCATGCCCTGTTATCACTTGATGGTATCAATTCATATCTGCATTGTATTTTATCATAAAACTTTGTTTGGTGGGACACTGATTTTCAACCTGTGTATGTTAAGATCAATTCCCTCCGATTGATGATGTACTTAAGGATATTATTCTCCCTCGCTTTGTCAAGTTCTTGGAGAAAGAGGAAGAACCCAGATTTCAGGTTTGCATTCCCCTTCTCTTTCTCATTGATTCACCTCACTCACCCAACAACGCTTATTGTTCCTTGTGCAGTTAGAAGCTCTATGGGTTCTAACCAATCTTGCGGAAGCATCACCCAAACACAAAAAAGTTATGGTTTTAGTTGGTGTTATTTTCCCGCTGGTATGCATTCTCTGTTATAACAGCGATGCAGAAATCCTAGAACAGGTCAAAGTCTTCTAATTTTAAATGACACTTTTTTTTTTTTTTTTTACAATTTCTAATTTTTATATTCTTCCTGTATGAAGCATTTTCCAAAGAAAAATAAATAAATTACTTACTCAATTTTGGTTTCCCATGTCTTGAACAGGCAATACACGTTTTAGGGCTCATTGCCAATGATTCCCCGATCTCTAGGGATCATGCTCTTAACAATGGTTCTCTTCCACCATTATTATCTATGGTGGAATCACTTCCAAGATCGACTATGTTAATTGCAAGGACACTTTGTAGTTTGGTCCGTGGAAAGCCTCCGGTGAATTTTCAAAAGGTTGGGGACATTTCCTAAAACCTTGCTAGTGAGACTGATTTAGATTGAGTGCATTCACACATTTAATAATTTGGAAACCAGATGAAAATTGGACTATTCATGATTTATGTCGGTAAATCAGAGCTAAAGCACACATTCAAAATTTGAGTGGTACAATCTTCATTCAATGGTTACAAATATGGTGACTATATGAATGTGTTCATGCAAAGTTGACTTTTCTGAATCCAGTTCCCTTGTTATATAGACTGAGAACTGTATCAGCTGTAAAAATAGTTATTAAAATATAAATATAGATAATTTGCATATTCATTGTTATTCTCTCTGCTCCATAATAATATGCATATGATACGGTTGTATTCTGTTAGTGAGAAATGGACTTGATCTCTGTCAGGTAAAGGATGCCTTGCCTGTCCTTCAGAAACTCATCCACTCGGCCAATGAAGAAGTTGTATCAGATGCATGCTGGGCTCTCTATCACCTTTCGGATGGCCCAAAAGACCAAATTCAAGCTATAATTGAAGCAGGAGTATGCCCAAAGCTTGTGGAGCTTCTACAGTATGCTACTCTGCTAGCTTTTTCAAGCTTACATTATTGATTATCCTTTCATTGCATTTATTTATTTGATGCCAGTACCTTGAGTGTGTCTTTCATTTTCTGGAACACCATTTTCTTTTTCTGTTGTTGGACAACTTGGGATGATTAAGTTTCTTTTTATCAGGCATTCATCAGTTGCAATTATTTCACCTGCCCTTCAGACTCTAGGAAATATTGTTACTGGTGACGATGCTCAGAAACAGGTAGAAAGAAGAATGCATAATTATATTTTGATTCTTGTGAAAGCATGTTTTCCGTGAATTTTATATTATGTGGGCAAGGTAGGATTGTCTATCTAGGAGACTAATTATTTATATATTTTTGTCATTATAGAGGCTGTAGAACAATATTGGTATCAGTGAATCATATTGACAATGAAGACAATATCATTTTTTTGGGTTCTTTCTCTTTTTTTCTTCTGTGTTTTAATTTGTAGATTTTTTCTATTTCGACCTAGTTCTGTTGCTACTAAATAAGCCAATTGTTTTCAGATTGTAATTGATAATCAAGTGCTCCCGGGTCTTTACCATCTTCTTGTGCATGGAAACAGAAAAAGCATCCGTATAGAAGCTTGTTTGGCAATATCAAATATCACTTCTGGGAACGAAGCTCAAATAGAGGTAAAGAAAGGTTAATGTATCACATAATCTATCTTGCTTAGGTGTCATATGCATAGTGAAGTTTTAAAACTACCTCCTATTTCCCAATAATTTTCTCGGTTTTAGTTGCATGATATTCATGAGTTATCATTGACATCAAGTGATTTAGTAGAGAAAAGGTCATATCTGTTGAAAGATATATGAGTGTCAACTGTAGTGTTTAACTATTTGAGATTTTTTCATCTCCATAACTGTAGGAAGGAAACCCCTTTTTTTGTTGGCAATGTTTTGTTTGTTGAAGTAAATTTCATTTCATGTCTTGAAAGAATCAAGATCATCCTGTGGGGTGAATTTATGTGACTCAATAGTGAACAAGCTTATGTATTTTTCCTTTGAGTTTAAAAGGAGGCTGAATGTGATTGACATTAGACATTCGTTTATGACTTATGATTATTGCTGCAGGCTGTCCTTAAGGCCAATATTATTCCTCAACTTGTTCAAATTCTTCAACAAGATGAGTTAGACATCAAGACGGAGGCTGCCTGGGCGATCTATAATGCCACTGCTGGAGGATCTTACGACAATATCAGGTATAGTTCCCCATTACATTATATTTTATTTTCCTTTATCATTAGTTTTCCCCATTCTATTACTTTAAAGGTTTAGGATTACATGGATGATTTTTATCAGTGAAAAAAAGAAAGAAAAGGCAACACAATATGGCTTGAAAAGAATAATGCATGTAGTGGGATGGGATCTACAGTTTTCCTGTATACAGGGAAACGTTTTATTACTCCTGCATTATTGCAAAATTAACTTGGTTTTTAATAGTGGTTTATTAATAAAGTTTAAAATGCTTACGTTGGCGACAATATATATATATATATATATATATATATATATATATATATGTTGTGATGAAACTTAGGTGAATTATATTGGAACATTTTTGCAGGTTGCTGGCGGATCAAGGTTGCATTAGGGCACTATGTGATCTCTTGACCTGTCCAGACCTAACGGTTGTGTCTGTTAGTCTGGAGGGGCTGGAGAACATTTTGAAGGTCGTGGGAGAAACTGCCAAGGAAATGGTTTGTGGATGTGAAGGATTGGATAAGATTCAAAATTTGCTGACACTGACAACGAAATGCGATGAGAACGAAGAGAACCTAGAGAACATAGAGAACGAAGATGAGAACGAGAAAGAAGAGAACCTAGAGGTGTTTGAGATAGCTCAAAGGATTATGATGACGTTTTGGCCAGACCTTGGTTTGGAAGAAAATGAACTCGACAATGCGTTGGATGGAAGAAAATGAACTCGAGAATACTCACCACTGACAACCCCCCAAGTGGTTTTAATTTTGGATCATAGCTAGTAAAGATTACATCTGTTAATAACCCAGGTTTTCATATTTTTCCATTTTTTTAGTTTTCTGTTGTTTACTCAGCCATGCATGGCTCAAGATTACATAATTTTGGATCAAGTGTTTGGCATAATACTAAAAGTTGTTAACCGGTTACATGATAATACAGTCATATTTCAGTTACTTGTTAAATGTCTTGTACGTCTTAACGGGCACAGCTCCATGAGATGTTAAATATATTGCTTGCATTTCACAGAGTACGTGAGTGATGCAAACTAGTTAATCAATCGGATTGGATCGAGCTTCATGAAAAGGTATGCTGAGGCCGCTAGCTATCACGGTGGAAATTGTGGCACCCCCGATTTATTTCTTGAATTGTGTTTTCAAAACTCATAATTAGTAGCATATCAACAAGAAGACCTACCAAATCAGTCTTTAGTGTGAAACTGAAAATGCGAAAATGATTGAGGGTCATTGTCATATCAGTAGCCACTAGTTAAAGTTCATGGAAATATTTGCTTAAATCAGAAGTGTTTGTTTTTTTGATTGGGTTTTAATTTTTTTATTTGGTTTGTGCCTGTAGTAGAACTATTCATCATTGTTAAGTTCATTACTAAGTAATTCATATACATTATATAGAATACACGTGAAATTGTGAAAATAAAAAATATGTAAATAAACTTTTTTTTACGTATAATAAAATTATAAAGAATAGCCATTTAAAACTTATATTTTTTAAAAATACTTAAATATGCTTTTCTTGAAAAATTATTAGATTTTACATTTTGGTCCCTAATAAAAAAATTGACTTTGGATCCCTAAAAAATTATTTTATATTTCTTCCCTACCATTATAATGACTCTATTAACTAGACCATTACTGTATGATGGAACACATATTGACAATTATGATAAAAAAAACATATTTAGCGAGACCAACAGAGAAATCCAAAATAGTTCAAAGAATAAAAATATATTTAAAGATAAAAATGTAAATTAAAATATTGAAAAAGAATTTAAGAATATAAAGTAGAGGATATTTGAGACAGAAAATAAAATATTAATATAAAAATTTAAAGGTAATTAAAACAGAAATTAAGGGATAAAAAACTTGATTTGAAAAGTGAATTAAAACAGAAGGCAAGAAGAATAAATTGTGCGGGTGAGAGTGGGAAAAAAAGAAGACACGTAGTACTAAATGGCATGCGATTGGTTTGATTTCACTCTCTCTCTCTTGAATTGAAAGAAAAAATAGTGAAGAAGAGAATGGTTCTAGTTATATTTCTAGTTGTTCTTCGGGGACAAGGAATAAAAGCTATGAGAGTGAAATTGACCCCCACAGGTCTATGCATTGCATTCCCTTTCCCTTTCTAGCTTTTTTTTTTTTCTTCATGTGTATGAAGCATTTTTCCAAAATAACCAATTATTTTCTTCTTAATTCCCTTACTAGCTTTCTATTGATTATATGTACCCCCCCCCCCCCCCCCCCCCGGGTTCATTGCCATTGATTCCCCGCGTTATAGGAATCTTGTTCTTAACCATGGTGCTCCTCTACCGTTATTATCTCTGTTGAACCCACTTCCAAGATTGTCTATGGTGAGGGTTACTACATGGACTTTATCTAGTTTGGTCCGTGGAAAGCCTCCCGTAAATTTTGAAACGGTTCGGGACATTTTATAAAATCTTAATTTGGATTCCATGCATTCACACGTTTAACAATTTGGAAAAGTCAGATAAAAATCAGATGATTCATGATGTATTTCAGTAAATCAGTGTTAAATTAAGCACACATTTAAAAGTTCGAGTGGTCCAATATTCATTCAACGGTTACAAATATAGTGACTATATGAATGTGTACATGCAAATTGACTACACTAAATCTAGTTCCCGTGTGAGACTGAGCAATGTGCAGATGCTATAAATATAGTTAATTTGCATATTCATTGTTATCTTCTCTGCTCCATAATATGCATATTGTTGTATATTAGAATTCTGTTAGAGAGAAATGGACTTGATCTTTGTCGGGTAAAGCCTGTCTTGCCGGTCCTTCATCAACTCATCCACGAGACCAATGCAGAAGTTGTGACAGATGCATGCTGGGCTCTCTCTTACCTTTCAGAAGACTGAATTGAAAAAAAAATAAGATATTATTGAAGCAGAAGTTTGCCCAAAACTTGTGGAGCTTCTGTATTATGTTACGGTTTCTTGAAATGTGCCTACTGTATTGTTTAATCTATTTGTTGGTTTGTTGAAAAGTGTTGATGTAAATTTCATATCTTGAAAGAATCAAGGTCATCCTGGGGGGTGAATATATGTGACTGCAGAGTGAAGAAGCTTATGTGTTTTTCCTTTGAGTTTAAGGAGGCTGAATGTGGTAGACGTTCTTAATTGAATATGCCTACGTGAGAGGTGGAGAGAAAGTGATTTTTGTTTTTGGATTGAAATGTATTTGAATTACGGGGTAAAATATCAAAAGTCATCATGATCACAATTTCTGGAAATCTATTTTCATAGAAATAGTGAAACCTTTAAAATTTTGTTATTTAATTTGGTGGTGCATCTTATTTTAATTGTTATTTTGATTATTGTTGCATGTTTATATTAAGGCCAATATTATTCCTCCTCTTATTCAAAATCTCCAACATGCTCATTTCAACGTCAAGAAAGAGGTTGCCTGGGCGATCTTCAATGTCATTGTTGGAGGATCTCGTGACCATTCAGGTATATTTTATTTTTCTTATATTATAAATTTTCCCCTTTCTAAATAAGCCATCATTGAAAAGCTGGAACATAGAAATATCAACGGGTAAACTGGGAGAGTTAGTATATGTTTTTGCCAGAAGGAAAGAGAATATTGCGTGCTTGCAAGAAACTAAGTGGGTTGGAGAAAAGGCCAAGAAAGTAGAGGGCACTGGTTTCAAGTTGTGGTATACAAATACATCCAAGAGTCGAAAAATGAGGTTCGAATTATGATCCATGCAAGTTTTAGATATAAAGTCGTGGAAGTAAAAAGGAAATGCAACATGATTATGATGATTAAGCTTGTAATAGGAGATCTAATTTTAAACATCCTTAGTGTGTATGCACCACAAGTTGGACTACAATCAAATAAAAAGAACCAATTTTGAGAAGACTTGGGAGGAGGTTTTGAGAGGGATACCCCAAGAGGAGAAGATTTTCCTAGGAGGAGATTTAAATGGTCATGTTGGTAAAAACGGTGGAGGTTTTGATAGAATTCATAGAAGTTTTAGCTATGGAACGAGAAATGAGACTGGAGAAGATGTCTTGAATGTTGCACTAACCTGTGATTTGATGCTAGCGAACACATTTTTTTGAAAAAAGGAGTCTCGTCTTATCACTTATCATAGTGGTGGCCAAAATTGTAGTCAAATTGATTTGTTTATGGCTAGAAGGGAAGATAGAAATTATTGTATTGACTGCAAGGTCTAACCTGGAGAATGTGTGGTGACACAACATAAGTTGGTAGTTCTAAAGGTTCAATTCAACAAAGTTTTTAATTTGAGGAAGAAAGTTCAAAACCCAAGGATAAGATGGTTAAATTTAAAGGAGGAAAAACAAATAGAGTTTAAGGAAAACTTGTTGCGTGAAGGACCATGAGAGTTTATTGGAGAAGCTAATAAAATATGGAATAAGATGACTATGTGTGTCCAAAATGTGGGAAGGAGGGTACTGAGTGAAAGCAAAGGAAATAAAGTTCTTATAAAGGAAATATGGTGGTGGAATGGATAGGTATATGATGCTATTAAACAGAAGAAGAAATGGTTTAGATTTTTGTATAAATGTCTCAATGATGAAAATTTACAAAAGTTTAGAAAAACGAAAAAAATGCAAAGAAAGCAGTGCAGGAAGCTAGAGACAAGGTTTTTGACGATTTGTATAAAAATCTTGGGAGTAAAGATGGTGAAAAAGGTATTTACAAACTTATTAAAATGAGGGATAAGAAGAGTAAAGACGTCACCCAAGTTAGATGTATCAATGATGAAAATAAAAAAACTTTTGGTAAGAGATAAAAATGTAAGTGAAAGATGAATGAACTATTTTAACAAACTTTTTAATAGGGATGATGATAAAAGTGAGGTGGATTTGGAGGACTTTTCTGATTATCTGAATAAAAGATTTGTGCGCATAATTATGACACATGAAATTAAGGAGGCTTTAAAGAGGATGAAGAATAATAAAGCTTTGGGACCCGACGACGTCCCTATTGAAGTGTGAAGAGGCTTGGGAGATGTGGCAATAAAATGGTTTACCAATCTTTTCAATAAGATTTTTCAAACAAATAAGATGTCTGATACTTCGAGGAAAAGTATGCTTGTACCTATTTACAAAAACAAGGGAGATATCTAGATTGGTTTTAACTATAGAGGCATCAAGCTCATGAGCCATATTATGAAGTTATGGGAGAGAGTTGTTAAACATCGCCTAAGGAGGGAGACCAAGATTTTCATAAATCAATTTGGATTTATGCTAGGAAGGTGTACCATGGAAGCTATTTTCTTGATGTGACAATTAATGGAAAGGTATCGAGAAAAGAAGAAAGACTTACATATGATGTTTATAGATCTTGAGAAAACATACGATAGGGTCCCAAGAAAAGTCTTATGGTGAACTCTGGAGAAGAAAAATGTAACATTAAAGTATGTTAATGCAATCAAGGATATGTATGATGTGGCTACTTTATGTGTGAAAGCTTGTAATGAAACATCAAGGTATTTTCCTATCACGATAGGTGTTCACCAAGGTTCAGCTCTTAGTCATTGTCTCTTTACCTTAGTGATGGATGAACTAACGAAAGATATTCAAGATGAAGTGTTGTGGTATATGTTTTTTATATATGATATTGTGCTTATTGATGAGACTAAAAATGGTGTTAATAGGAAACTGGAATTGTGGAGAAACACTTTGGAGTCTAAAGGATTCACAATAAGCAAGAGCTAGATGGAGTATATGAAGTGTGAGTTTTCGTGGGGACGAAATGATGGTCAAGACACAATACATCTACTTGGTCAAGAGGTATCCAAGAAAGATGTTTTTAGATACTTAGGATCAATTTTGCAAAAAGGTAGTGAGGTTGATGAGGATATAAATCATAGAATCAGAGCAGAGTGAATGAAATGGCGGAGTGCATTTGGATTTTTGTGTGACCGCAAAATTCCCTTTAAGCTAAAAGGAAAATTCTATAGAATAGTTGTAAGAACGACAATGTTATATGAAGCGGAGTACTGGCCAACACATAGACAATATGAGCACAAAATAGGGCTAGCAGAAATAAGGATGTTTCAGTGGATATCCGGTTATACGAAGATGGATAAGATAAGAAATGAGGATATTCGACGAAAGATAACAATAGTTCCTGTGTGTGAAAAGATGAGGGAGCATAGATTAAAATGGTTTGGGCACGTTATGAGACGACCACTGGATGCTCTCGTTAGAACAAAAGTTTGTTACCAAGAGCTCGACACAGAGAGGTAGAAGTCGATCGAAACTCACCTGAGAAAAGGTAGTTAAACAAAACCTAATAGAGTGAGATATAGATTGACAGACGGAGTGGAGAAAAACAATGTTGTTAGTATCGTACGATACACGATACGAATCGTACGATACGATCCGATACAGCCGAAAAACGACATGAACCGGACAAATGAATCGTTTTTGCGTTGAATTGTAACCGTGAATCGTGATATCGTACGATACGCGACAGAATCGTGAATCGGCGAAAGTTTCCGATTCAAATTTAAATAAAAGAAAACCAATGGTCGCAGCCTCGTAGGTCATTTGATTTCCGAAGAGTTAGGGATTCAAAATCCCAATTAATAAGGAGAATAACCCACAAAATAAAACCGAAAAAAAAAGAAAGAAAAAAGAAATCGACGAGACTCACGAGAGTTTCTAAATCCAGAAGACGGTGACACTTGAAGTTGCAGAGAAAGGAGAGCCTTGCAGAAAGAGAATAGCCTTGCAGAAAGAGAAGAACGGAAAAAGGGTGACGCACAGAGAAGGGCGATCCACAGAAAATAACGGCAACCCACGGAGAAGAGCTGAAGAACGGCTATTCACAAATATTGGGATTTTGACGCACTTGCTGAGAGCCAGAGACGTGAACTCGTGAAGTTTGGTTGCAGAGAAGAGAGGTGAGTCACCTTGAAAGCTCACTACGGTGGTACACTGGTACCTTTCTTACTTTTTAAAGCTTTGATTAAAATAATATAAAATATTTTTATAATGGCAATTTGGCTTTATGACCACGTGACCAAGGCTGCAACACTTGCACAATGGACAGCCTTTTGAAGTTTTATATTAAATTAATGTGGATATGGGAACTGCAACTTGCACAATGCAGTGATGCACAACCTTTTAAAGTTTTATTTTTATATTAAATTAAAGTGAATATGGATTTTTTTTTAATTTGGATTTCTATAGTATTATATATTTATATATTTTAAAGTTATTTTTAATTTGTTTCTGAATCTTACGATTCGATACAATTCACGATTCACGATACGTTTTGACAACCTTGGAGAAAAACTATAAACTTGGTGCTCGTTAAACCCATTAGTATGTCTATGCTCTAGTCGTTCCCCTTTTTTTAGTTATTTTTCTCTTCATTTCTCCCCTCTTCTTTTCACTCTTCTTTTATTTTAGCTTATTTTTATTTTTTTGTCTTATTTTCCCTTTTTTTTCCCATTTTCATTTGTCTTTCTTTGTCTTTTTTTCGATCTATCATTGGATTCATCCACCACCTATCCTAATTTGCTTGGATTAAAGATACTATTGATATTGATGTTGTATAAATTTTCCCCATTCTATTACTTAAAAGGTTTAGGATTACATGCATAGAGAAACATTTTATTAGTGCCAAACTTGGGATATGTGATTTATAAATAAAGTTTATAATGCTTCCTTTTTCTGTAATATATGTTGTGATAAATCTTAAGTGTATGATGAACATTATTAATGTAGGTACTTGGCAGATCAACAAGGTTGCATGAAGGCACTCTGTGATCTGTTGAGCTGTCTAGACCCAAAGGTTGTGTCAATTTGTCTTGAGGGGCTGGAGAACATTTTGTGGGTCTGAGAATCTGACAAGAAAGTGAGACTGCATGATAGACTCAACATTTATGCTCAAAGAGTTTATGAATGTGAAGGATTGGATAAGATTCAAAAATTGATGGCACATGTAAATGTTATGGATTTTCACCACGGCAAGCGTACCGTTGTATCGTTGTAAGTTTCGAATTTATAAGATCGTCTCCACAGGGACTTGAGCTCACTCAGTTAATCCAAATAGAATTAAACAGTTCAATAGTTATGTACATCTAGGTCGAACGATATTTCATTTGTTGATGCAAGTAAAGTAAACTAACTAAACTTAACGAAAATGAAAATATATTTATGAGAAAGCGGGATTGGATTTCATCATTCTTAACGTTCTATATTCAATTAATATTTACCATGCATAAATCACCGTCTATTCTTATTGATGCACACTAAGTTATCTTGAATCGATTTCTCGCATCCAAGTTCTAAGGATAGTTTACCGAATATCGATCCCTCGCATATTTAAGTAAATTACCCCAGCGTTAAGAACTATAATCGCGTGCTTTTATGCAATCGAAACATTATGCCCTATTCCTAACAACGTAACGTAACGAGTAATTTCATTCAGTTCAAACCCTAAGATTACTTTCCAGTCTCACTTCGGGTTTAAGTTCGTGATACTAGTGATCAAGTAGGATCAAGCATTAAGCATAGAATAAAATTACCAATAATAAATAGAAAAGACTTATGCATAAATAAATATTAAAAGAGATACTTAAAAGTAGAAGATTGCATCCAATCCTTTAAGAGAAACTAACCAAACATGGAGAGAACCTCCTTAAGAGAAGAATTGATGAAGAGCCCCATCACCGCTTCTTTCCGGCAGAGTCTCCACACTAAATCTTACTTCTCTCACTTTCCTAACCTACCTAATACTAATATTTAAGAACCTAAACTAAAGAAAAAGCTTAGAAAAGCAAAGGAATGAAGAAAAATGGAATGGAAGGGATGGATTTTGCCTTGGGGGGTGCTTGGGTATTTATAGGAGGTGATCTGCTCGAGTTCACTCGCCCAGGCGACTATTTTTGCCTTTGTTTGGTCGCTTGGGCGAGTTAAGGCCAACTTGCAGCCCAAGTTGCACGTCCACTTGGCCAATTAAAGGCCCATTTACAGTTTCTGCTCGCCCAGGCGACCAAAATACACTATATTCACTCGCCTGGACGAGTTAAAGTGTTTCCAGAAGGGTCTTTGGGCCTTATTTGCTTTCTGCACCCCAGGTTTGCTGTTATGAGTCATTTTTTGGTCTGATTTGCTTTCTGCACCTCCCAGGTCTACTATGTAAGCCCTCCTTGCTTGCTTTGCTTATTCGGAAGCCTCGGAAATCCACGAAATCTATCAAAATACAAAGCACGATTGGATTAATCTTCCAAAATATAAAAACTACATTCATTCAAGTAATAAATATAATTTAACTAGGTTTAGGGCAAGTTTATAAGCAAAGTTTTTGAAATCAAAAGATAAGTGCCTATATTTGAAACCTGAATTTAATTGAATTAGGGCACTTATCAGTAAATGATATGATTTTTGAGATGACATTGAGGATTTTGAAGAAGTTTTGGCCAGAGTTAGAGAATGATTTGGAAGTTATTATGGATCTTCATATTGATGCGGATGATTTGTATGATATTTGGATATTTAGATTGCTCGATAGTAGTCAGAAAGTTTTCAGATTGCCCCCAAAGTGGTCTTAATTATGGACCGTAGTAAACTAATACACTATTAAATATGTTAATAATAACCCAGATTTTTCATGTTTACTGAGCAATGGTTCATAATTTTTTTTTGTCTGGCTCATGGTCATGGGGGATATTTGTCATCATATATTATTAGCATTTGTTAACACGGCTAAATGGTATAATTATATTTGAGTAGTCTTACTTATTTCTCTGTAATGCAAAGAAAGGAAAGAGAAGTTGTTTATGTCTTGCGTTGTGTGTAATTGGCACAGGTCTCTGGCCACACGCATTGACCTTAATGCTCAACTTTAATCACTTTCATGCCAACTATCAATCAGAGCTTCATGAAAAGGTTTATACCGAGGCGCTTAGGCTTATGATGATTAGCAATCATGTTAGAAAGCCAACACATTCTATCACGCCCCTTGACTTATTTCAGGAGTTTTGTAGGCTTTACATTAAACATTTGTAAGCGTAAATTGGCGTGAAATTTTAAGAGAAGTGAGGTGAAATTTTTATAGAAGTCCATTTGCTTAAAACGTCATACATTAGCTAGGCTATTTAAACAGTCTTTAAGCCTAATAAGTAAATAGTATAAATAACTTATACTTTAACATTTGTAATGCATAAAATAAATATTTATTTGTATAGTAAAAATTTATAATAAAGAATTTTTTTTAAATATATAACTATTATATTACGATTAAAATTCATAATAAATAAATATTTTGAATATATAAATTATATTTTAATTTATTATACAAATTTAGATTTAAATATAGTTTTTGACTTTACAATTACTTGTTTTTCTTATTCTATTTCCTGAAAAAATAAATTAAAAAGGTCCGTGAAATTCTTTATTCTTTTTGTTGTTGGTCCTCCCCATTAAATTTTTTTAACGGAAATTGCTAGCATTAACAAATGTTATACCAACAAAACAATGTCATGTCACATGTGTCGTGTTATTACCAACTAAAAAAATTACAAAGACTAAATAATTATGGAAAAAAAAAACAAAAAAAAATCATTGGGGCAAAAAGGGAATTTAAGTATTACATTAAGGGGTGGTCTAACTTGTTTAAAGGTTTAATTGGTATTAAAAGTTACTTATGTGGCTTGTTCTATTTGAATATTTGATCTTTGACAAATTGTCTAATAAACGATGATAGGCTTTAAAAACAACTAAATCAAGTCTGAAATGTGATCATAATAAATATTAAACAATTTTTTTTGCCTTATTTTAAAAAAATAAGATAGAATTATTTAAGCCAAGCATGCATGACTAATGATTTTTAGGTGATAGATATAGACGCCGTGATATGATAAAAAAATATAAAAAAAATAAGAAGTATTAACAATATCTTTAAAATAATAGGATGCTCAAATATATATTATTATTTTTGAAAGATATAATCTTTTTCGGATCAATTATCTAAAGGAAATCACCGCATTAATAAATAGCAGTTTTCACAGCTAATAAGTAAAATTCCTTAGAGGCAAAGAAAATAAGAAAGAAACAAAAGTTTGGAAACGATGTAGTAGCAGTAGCACACATGTACACATGCACAGTGGTGTCGGTGGAGTGAGTGGATGATGGCAGCCTCTAATAAAAACCTAAACTGGCTACCTTCCCAACTACTACATTTTTCGAAAAGCATTCTCATCCGTATCTGTCTCCAACTCAATGCATCCCTCTTTATTATGCCATCAACTTTCCACGGTCATCAATCACAAACACAACTTCCAAACAAATTTCAACAGTGTCCACCAGACCCTACCCCTCACCAAAAACAAATCAACTAGACGAATAAATAAACAGCACAAACAAATGAGTTCAGAATCAATAAAAGAGGCATGACTTTAAAATATTTAGTACATGCAAGGTTAAATTTAACAATAGAATAGATTTTTCATTGTTAAGAAATTTCAGTTTTGAAAAAGATAACTTAGGAGAGCAATCACAACGGGAATTACTTTTATAATTAAAAAAAATAACAAAATAAAAATAAGGACCTTATATAACTATGTATGAATCAACAATACCCTTACATTTCATCTATATTTATCAGTTATTAAACCATCTTCTTGCTCAATCTTACCTGCATGGCTGTTGCAGCCGACTTTAGTTATTCAAAAGTGTTAGTCAAGTCTTTTGGTGTTATTTGCTCGATATTTGTTGTATTTTTAATGCTGGTAACATTTTACTGATTTTGTTATATAATTTTTATCAGACTTATTTTGTTTCTGAACAAATTATATAGCAACAAATTATAAGTCATTAATTTACTATGACAATCTATTTAAAATATTTTCACTTAAAATTTTGTAGTTTCTATTTTTTTTTATTGCCATTACTGTATTTTCCATAAATTTCCCGTTTGGGAAAAAAGAAAAAAAAAACTTTAGGCTTTGATCAATAAACAATTCAGTCAAGTCACCTAATAATGGCTAATAATACACAGTACATATGGAGAGATAAAGTATGAAGATGGAAGCTAATTAGTCTCAAATCCTTGCTAAAGACTTTAGTAACCCCTGATTAAGTCAACTATAATATTTTCATTTAATTTTAACTATTCCTTAAAACATGTCACTCTCGCACACACATACTTTTAAAATATCCTAATTAAGAAAATAATACTCTCCTTTGGGCTGATTGTTAATTACTATTATTATAATTAAATTTAGGGAAAGTGTTAGATGATTCAAAGTAATATCATCATTAAGAAATAAAACAACAATAACATTAAAAATCTTTAAATACCAAAAAATAATGCTAATTATAATAAGTGTAATAAAGAATAATATTGATTAATGAATTTATCTCAAAAATATTGATTAATGAATTAATAAATTAATAAATTAATAAATATTACTATTGAAAATCATGGTGGGATATATTCAAAGTGACAGATTTATTAAAA
>PYAF01002464.1:1319765-1330600 GCA_007407185.1 Glycine tomentella
ATTTTCAATAAAGATTAGTTATAAAAAAAAATTCTGCACTAACGATATAATTAAAAATAATAATAACGAAGAAGTATTAAAACTAAAAATATACAAAATTAATTAATAAAATAAGTAGAAATAATTAATCATAAATTTTTAATTTTCTTTAATTAAATAACGTGATTATGAACCATCACGATAGTGATTATAATTCAATAATCCGCTCTTATATAATAAAATATAGTATTTTTTTAAGTTCAGGCAATATAGCCATTGTTTATTTCAATAAAATAAAAACAGTTATCGCATGTTTAATAGCTAGTATTATACTATCATTTTTAAATTTTCATTATTATTTTCTTACAAAACTTTCAAAAATTTATGTTAAACTATTTAAGTAAAATATATTGATCTAAATAAACAATATCAAAATAAATATGCAAAACTTTCAAAATTCTTTATTGCTTCTTTGTTAAGTAATGGAGATATTTTATCATTTTCAATTTTTTTTTATTTTCAAAAATATTATTTAAAAACTATCCCTATGGAAATATGTTTCTATTAAACAAAAGGTAGTATTTTTTTTATAGAAAAAGATAGTAAATGTTTAAAACTATTCTTATTAAATTTACCTACTGATTGTTTTTAAGAATTTTTTTTATCCTCTAAAAAAAAGAAATAAATAAATTTTGTCAAAATATCATAAAAAGAACAACTCTTTGTCTCTTTCTATAAAAATAAGATGAGATAACTGATACACCTTGAATCAATCACTCAATCGTCAAGTCTCTTGTTATGTATACCAGAATAGTTATCTATTACTATTTAAATAAAAGAAAAACATTTACATGATCAACATGTTTGATTATAGATTTTTTTTAAATCATTGTTATTTTTTAAAAAAAAAACCTTCAATATTTATGGGAAACCATTTCAAATTTTAAACTAAAATATACTAGTATTGGTTTGAACATAGTACATATAATATCCGTTTATTTTAATTTATTATTAAAAAGCATTTTTTAAAATAAAATAAGTTATTTACTATTTTTCTAATGCATTTATTTAAATATTATTGCATAGATAGACATATATAAATCTGTTTGTATTCTCGTAATATCATTGTTCTACTCTCTTTCATATTTCACTATCCTATCATTTGAATTTTGAACATCTTCTTGTTATTCTTTTAATATCATATATAATTTAAATGTAACTAAATAATCATAAACTAATTTTAAAATACAAAATATATATTTACTAACAGGTAAAATCATCTAATCATACAAAATATATATATATATATATATATATATTAATCATTCTTTATATATATATATATATATGTATGTATATATTATCTTAATTTTTTTATATAAAAAAAAACACTTATTTGAATTTAAAAAAGATTCCCATCCTGGTTAAGAAAGCAGAGTGGCAGGGATTGAAATTGTGGAGTGATGTAAGGTGAAATTGAGAAGTTGAGAGGTATAAGTTAGTATGAGAGAAGTGAAGAAAAGTAGGGAAAGAATCCAAGATGTCTCTGATAGCAGAAGATGTGAAGAGCAGATCAGAGGTGTACCACGGCGACGAAATGTGCCAAGTGAAGTCCAAAGAGCTTCTCAAGGAAATCGCCCTCCCCAACGGCCTTCTTCCCCTCAAAGACATGGTGGAGTGCGGCTACGACCGACAAACCGGCTTCGTCTGGCTCAAACAAAAGCAGACTTACACCCATAAGTTCGACAAGATCGGCAAACTTGTCTCCTACGCCCCCGAGGTAACTGCCCATGTCCAACAAGGTAAAATTACCAAACTCACCGGTGTCAAGACCAAGGAGCTCCTTCTGTGGGTCACGCTCAGTGATATCTATGTCGATGACCCTCCCACTGCCAAAATCACCTTCAAGACCCCCGCCGGCTTATTTAGGTCTTTTCCTGTTTCTGCCTTTGAGATTGAAGTGGAGCCTAAGGATACTAAGCGCGTGCCGGATACCGCTGAGCCTCTGCAAGTCAAAGAACTCTGATTCTCAATAGAGCCTCGCGGTGGTGCTTAACCACTTATTATTAATAAGTTTATTTATCTTACTACAGTACCTTTCATTATATGATCATGATTCATAGCATATTATCTTAAATTAACCATCCATATCCTTGTTCTGCCTTTGAAATGATATTGTTCTTTCTTTCATGGATTCATATCTTTCGGCACTGCAACTCCGATTTCATATATAAGATTGCGATTGTTTTTCTCTTTAATTATTCGAATTTTGTTTCTGTACTTGTTGACAGCTAAGTAAATGTGTTAGCTTAAAGTTCACGCTCAAGGACAGTAACAGTTTTGCTTCTCTCTCTCTCTCTCTGTTTTCTCCTTCACTTGCTATTTTACTTGTGTGATGGAAATTTTCCCCGAATTTTTTATACACGGGATTTTGAATTGATGCAAAGGTGAATTGTTTGGTATTTAATTTAAGGGACATAATTCAAATTTTAATTGTAAAAGAAAAAAATGAAGATTCAGGAATTCTGAATTTCTAATGATAGGTGTGCTATTATTTTACCCTAAAAAAGAAAAAAAATTACTGATATTTTGATATAGGTTAAATTAGTTTTTTTTTTCTAATTTATTTTCTAAAGTTTAAATTGATTTTTTAGTTTGATTTGATTTTTTAATTTTTAAAATTGGTTCCCTTTAGTTTTTCTTTTCTTTTCAATTTGATATTTAATTTTTAAAAATCAGTTCAATTTGATATTATCTTTTAAATTAGTTTGAGTAATCATACAATCTAAATTAAATCCAATTGTGTAAATGTTTATTTTGTGAAGATTTAAAATTTTCACTAAATAATTTTAAATAACTAAAAAAATACTATTTTTTTAATATTAATGATCTAATTTAAATAATATAATTAAATTGAATCAATTTTAAAAAAATTAAATAAAAAATTTAGATGGAAAATAAACTAATTTAACAACTCCAAGTAAAATAAAAAATGAACACCATTCTTGTGAAGAGCTGTAAAGTAAGGGCCAACAAACCGTACAATATTTGCGGGTAAAGGAAAGTACACGGCACTGAGACACACTTCATTTAGCCTTCTTTTTTTTTTTTTTTCTCTTAAAAGATATTTATATAAAGTTGATTTACTATTGCTAATATTTATATGAGTCATAGGTGAGCTAGATTTCCATCTCAAGGCCCATAATCTTATAGGAGAAATGATTATTTATATTGGTGTATTATAAGGGCAATTTTACACCAAATTGAGATAATATAAGCTTTTACCTCAAAAAAAGAAATACTATGAGCTACAAACTTTCACATTTTAAGCTTTATTTATAGAATTATTGACTTCGGTCAATATTTGTGATGCACCACTTTGCACCAATAAAGCCCAAGATATGAATTGGACTATAAGTCCAAACCATAAGAGCACAGATTGATTTTAGTGGTAATATCAACCTATTTATGAAAAAGAGTAAAAGATTAAACATGCACAATCTTTCAACCTACAAGTTCATAGTCTATCTATAACATTAAAGAATAATAGAAAAAGAGTAACTGTATCTAATATTCTAATTTTATTGATGTTTGATATGAATTTTCTACCGTCACCCTTCATGTATTTGAAGCCACTATCTCGTCATTTTCAGGGAGAGACAACTAAATGTGTAAAGGCACGTGGAGGATGTAGGTTCATTTTCAAGGCAGCCAACTTAAGATTAACACATGTATGCCAACATTTAATTTGAGTGCATATCATAGGCTATCAATAAATTTCTCCAAACAAATACGAGGACGTAAGTACCAAAAAAAAAAAAGGACAAACCACTCACCCAGGTTAAATTTTATTCACCGTCACCGACATAAGTTAATAACTAGTTCCTCCCATTTAAAATATAAGGGGGAAAAACAATTTTTTTTCTCAAATATAAGAAAATCACATCTAGTTGAAGTGTTAGTTTCAACTTTCAATGAGATCACATCTGGCATTAACTGGATTGAAATTCTCTATCAGATAATTGCAGTACCCTTCTATTGTTGATGAGTTGAGCAAAATTCAAAATTCAAATTAAGGGTATAATTATAATTTGCAACGGAAATTCTAGCAGACTAGCTCCTGCACTCGGTATCACCCAAATTTAATTCCTATACTGATCAATTATGTTTATCAATGAGATTATTGGATAGAATGCCGAGTTCTTCGACAGTTCCACCATGAAGCTATTGGCCACAATAAAAAAAACTATTACTAATGCAGCATTATATATTTAGATATAAAATTTGTCTAGTAAATTGTCATACTACCTGTGTTTAGGGATGGCAAAACGGGCTTGGCCCGCCGGGCCGGCCCGCGTAGCCCGCAAAAAAACGCGGGCTGGGTTGATAATATCAACCCGCAAATCAAAAGCGGGCCGGGCTGGCCCGCCCCGCAAAATTGCGGGCCAAACGCGGGGCGGGGCGGGCCAGCCCACTGGGCCTATATTATTTAAATATTAAATATTAAAATTAAATAAATATATTTAACATATTTTGAAATAGGTATATTCTTTAAATTTATACTCTTTTGCACTCTCATAATTAACTTCTAAGTTTTAATATTAAAATGGTTATGATAATTATACTATCAAATAGTCTTTCATTACTAGCATATTACACTTTTGGACACTTTATAACCGTAAATTTCATTTGCAAATGGTGTAATTTTGTGAATTATCACATGACATAATTTATTTAGCATTAATTTTAAATTATTTATTTTTATTTAACTTTGTGTTTTTTTTAATTATCATATTTGTATTTTTTTATATTTTTTTGTATTTTATTTTTTAAATTGACTTTTTAATTTTTTTTTAATTTTTGATGCGGGCTGGCCCGCTAGCCCGCTGGCCCGCATTAAAGCGGGGCGGGCTAGCATTTGTAACCCACTTTGCAAAAGCGGGCCGGGCCAGCCCGCCCCGCATTTTTCGCGGGCTGGGCCGGCCCGCCCCGTTTTTTTGCGGGCCGGCCCGTTTGCCATCCCTACCTGTGTTATCTATGTGAATTTGTGAGAAAATACTTTGGGATTTAAGTATTTCTTATATTAATTTTCCTTAGATGAACTTGTCCAAGCGTACAATGCAACACTGAAAATATGCAAAAAGACTATTTATTATTTAGAATGAATCAATACATGCCACACTGATAACAATATATGTTATTCTCCGTATACTTGTATGTTAATAGTAAGGCATGTAACCAAAATGGTTTAGATTGAAGCAGTCAAGCGTTATATAGCGCAATTCTACGAATTTGTAGGAGTTAGTTTATGTAAATAGGGAAATGTAATTTACAATAATTTTAATTACAAGAATATCATATCTCAGTAGAGGACTACAACACAGCGAAAGGCATCCAGTGATCTCAGGAGGACCTCTCAAACTCCAGCTGAATTACATAATTTCTACAACCAGGACCAACTCTTGCCTCTGGCTCAGGTGTCCCTTTATTTTTCTTTATTTTTTCTGGGTTTTCTTATTTATTTCATTATTTTCTTTTATAGCTTTGATTGAATGTATAAGTTACATATTCATATTTTGATCGTTAAAGATGAACCATGTTGCGAATTCGGCAAGTGTACCGATCGCTCAAGTAATAAAGTGATAAGAAAAGATATCGTCCCACGAGGATTGTTTGACCAATTAAATCATAAATCGTATCAATAGGTTGGATGACAAAAACAATATTTGAGAGAAATGGATGTGGTGTGTGTACGAAGTGAATTAAAAGCTAATTATGAACATAAAGTATTATAAACAAAATAGATAATGGTTGTACCAAACGTAAGCTAATGTAGTTAGGGAAACCCACACTCAATGCTCCTGACATTCTTACATGGATTGTTTACTACATTCATCTATACCAGTTACTCAATTCATGCATCTTCATTCAATAATAGTTAAGCCCTAATCCCTTAGTGACATTAACCCTTTAACCCTTTTCAACACCCTAATCCCTTAGTAGCATTTATTAGGTTAAGCATTAAATGATGCACTAGAAAGGATTGCAAGCATACATCCCTATCCCTAGGTGATGTAAAGCAAGTCACCACACTTAGTTCCAAGACTAAAGCCCCAATATTCCTATTGTGAACCCTAGCTCTAAGCTCTTAAATAGATTGATCAGGTCTAAAGAAGAGATGAAGATATTCAAGCAAAGTGTAATGAAATAACATGGCATTAATGAACAATAACATTCAACCCAATCCAAATGAAAGTTACATTGAGTATTTGTCCTAACTACAAAGAAACTAGCCAAACCTAGTCATGGATGGCCTTGGTACAACAAAAAGAAGCATGCTGCTGATATACAAGGAAGAAGAGGAAAGGAAGAGGGAAGAACCCTCTTCCCCTCACACCCAAACCCTAGCTCAGCTCCCAAGCCTTCTTTCTCTTCCTTTTCCAAGTGATTTTCGTGCTCTCCAGTCCCCCTTCAAAGCTCTGGGTTCAAGTATTTATATGAGGGTAAGTGAAAGTCCAAATCTGCCCTCAATAGCACCATCAGCAGACTCCCACGCTGGTAGCGTGGGCTCCCACGCTGGTAGCATGGCACTCCAGAGGAATTTGCAAATAGAGATAGCATCCCATGCTGATGGCGTGGACTTCCACGCTGGTGGCGTGGGTTCATCTGCTTCCAAAAATGCTTGAATCATGTTCCTTCTTGCTATAAAGATGTTCAAATTAGCACAACACATGACAGGAATGGATTCATCAACATTTATCATAATCATATGCAATTCTAAGCTATTTGTCGATGATTTTTGGCTTTTAATAGCTTGGAAAGGACCATATGCTGGGCGCATATCAAACCACAACAATGCTATTATTACCTAGAAAGTCTAAATTCATTATATTAATCTCTCTCTTTTTCCATCCTGTTTATTTATGTGCACACACTTGATAAATCTGTTAGTTAACTCATGCTGGCATATGATCTTATAATAGAATTATCCATTTATGTGGGTTGTTGTGGCTTTTGTTGGGGTCTGACTCAGTTGGAGTATTAATATAACTTGAGACTGCAGATATATCAACACAGAAGAGAGGATGGCAGACTTTGAAAATATGCTTCTTGAGGCAGCTGGAAGGACTAGTTCTCTGGTGAGAAAGCGGCACAAGCCTAAGAACTCAAAGGGTAAACGTGAGGGTGGTGCAGCATTCTCTGATGGTGGAAGCAACTCCAGAGAGGAAGACTCTGATGAGGGTACAAGCAAGAAGCCACAGAGTTATTCATCCCATTTCCATTGAAGAAGAGATTGGACATGAGCAAAAGAGGTAATATTAGTAATGACCATGGTGGGGCTGAGTTGGAGGATGGAGTTCTTGATCCTGAATTCCTGATAGAGATGGTGGCAGCAGTGAAGAATCTAATGTTGGCAGCGATCTCTACAAGGACAAAGATGACAAGCATAAGCTTGCGAATATGACAAAACTTGAAAGAGAGATGATTTTGTCGGATAGAGCAACCAAGAAATGTGAAAGAAAATGAGAGCGAAGATGGAAAACAAAAATGCAAGTGCAACAAAGACTACTACTAATGCTACTGCAAATTCATCTCATCATCCTTTTTTTGCCAAGGTTCGTTGTCAGCTAGACATGCTGAGAGGACGGCTTCCAAGGGAGATGTCGTAAGCGAATTGCGCATGAAAAGGATGAAGCAACAAGTCTTAGACCCTCGTAATAAATTGAATGCTTCAGGAACAGGCTCAAGTAGCAAGTCGAAACCCGGAATCCCAGCAACTCCAAGTAGCTCTAGTCAGAGTGAGAGTGTTATTCGGTCTGACAGCGAAAGAGACTCGTCCGATGAGGTGGACTGGGTGACAGTGATGATGACAAGAGCATGCATGAATTGAAGATGCCAATGTTTGAGAACATAAGGGACATCACCATTAGGAGATCGAAGCTGGTAAGGTGGTTGAATGAGGCTTTTTTCGAGGAGTTAATTGTTGGTTGTTTTGTGAGAATTAGCATAGGGAAGTTAGAAAATGTACCTGTCTATAGGCTCTGCATTGTCCAGAGAGTTGATGGGATTGCCCCAAATAAGCATTACAAGGTAGAGAATAGATTCACTCACAAGTATCTAGTTTGTGTTTGGGGCAGTGAGAACTCTGCTAAAAAGTTTCAGATGGCTGTAATTTCAGATTCTGCACAATTGGAGAAAGAGTTCAGACAGTGGGTTAGAGAACATGGGAGAACTTGCAGCCAGATGCCAAGCAAAATGACTGTGTGGGAGAAGAAAGAGGCCATAAGAAGAACTAGCAAGTATGTTTATTCAGCTGCCACAGTGAAGCAGATGCTAGAAGAGAAAAACTCTGCCCCATCTAGGCCACTGAACGTCGCAGTGGAGAAGGATTGGTTGAAGAACCTGTTGGAGGTAGCAAAAAGTAAGAATGATGTGGCAGAGATGGATATGATCTTGGCAAAGCTCGTGGAATTGGAAGCGTCTTGCAGAACCCGGGAGAATGATGCCAAGGCTGTGAGGCTGGCTGAGATGCACAGGAAGAACAGGGTTGAGAACTTCAAGATGTTTTTGTCTGAACAAAAACAGTTCAATGCAAATTTGAAGGCTGGAGAGGAAGGCTATGATCCCTTTTCGAGGAGATGGACGAGGTCAAGGAATTACTATGGGAAAGAAACTGAGAAGAATGAAGATAAAGGAGAAATGTGAAAAGGTAAGTTAGTATGGTGGGAGAAAAAGAAGAAGAAGTAGGGGTTAAAACAAAGGTTGATGTTGAAGTCACAGAATTGGCATTGCAAGCTGCTGCTAATGCAGGGAAGTTGATTGATAATAATGCTCCTGTGGATGGTAGAACAGAATTACATATGCTGCATGATTTTGACTTGCCTATTTTTTTGGCTGAACTCAAGAGTTTTGGTGGACCACAGGGACTCAAAAATGGGTTTCTGGCAAGGAAACAAAAGATAGAAGCAACAGTTGGGTGCCAGGTTTCTGAGAAGGATGGGAGTAGGCATGCTCTTACGTTAACTATCAGTGACTACAAGAGAAGAAGAGGACTTCTGTGAAGTTTGAAAATTCAGTTTTACACAATATCTACTATCTAGATCACTTTCTTAAGTCATACTGTTAACTGAATAATGTAGACAGAAAATAAGAGGTGACCAATTTTATTTATTTATTTAGCATAAGTGACTCCTTTCCTTTGGTTACTTGGCATGTTTCTAAAGTTTTCATGCTTCTCCTCTTTTTATGTTTGCTCATACGTGTTCTGGTGGCAGAAAATAAGACTTGACCCTTCTGGTCCCACATCGACTAAATATAAGTAGTTCCCTATCTTTATATAGCACCAGGGGTACACATGGGCAGTTCCTGTGGGGATATCTTTATACAGCAAGGATGACACACATGTATCAAGAAATGGTTTGATTTTTTTTGGATTTCTCTGTATAGGTGTCTTTCCTCAGTTTGGTTTTCCTGCTTCTTTTTTATTTTTCTGATCTTTGGGGGCATGTGCTTTCTGAAACTGGGGAGTATACTTTTTAAATAACTCACAATTTGCACATCTTTGAAATGAGGAATCACATGTTATAAGGTTTCATTTTATACAAGAGCTAATAATAAAGGGCCAGTAGTAAAAGAATAAACAGTAAGCAAAGATAACAATGCTCCCGAGGAGCTTTCTATAATGAGAAATTCAATATATACATGTTTGCATATTCACAAAAGGAAAGCTTTATTTATGATAGTCACAAACAATATGGAAGATATTGTGTTTTCCAATGTGAGTTTTACTGCTTTCTATCATAAAACCCTTGACTGTACAGAAGACCCTCTCTCTCATCAGACGAGAATCTGAGACTTTGCAACATGACGGGAGCATTTGATCCTGCCACTCTTGTGAAGTAAACAAACACATGTCTCAAGAATCTCAAGATCCTCATCCCAGGATAATAAGGAAACCAGTTTAGGATTCTTCAAAAGCATCTTAGATGCAAGGTACCCAGATAAAGTCCAAGTTTGATAAAGCCGGGCTTGTTTGCCAACAAATCTAGCTGAGCGTGTGTCATAATATTCTGGCCATGAATCACGTGGCAGCCTTTTCTCAGCCAAAGCAACTGCTTTCTCTGCTAGTTCAGTTCTCTCCATTTTCATGCATGCAAGTGTGAACTGAAGACAATGATGCATTAGGAGGAACCACATCAATATTGAAGCAAAGTTTAGATGTGAAGATCAAAACACAAATATTTTCAGTAAGGAAAAAAACTTACCTGCCATAGAAGGGTCGGCCAAGACCCACCATTGTGATATGACCAAGGGCTGCATAAATTATGAATGGGGTTTTAGTTGAAGACTTAAAACATGTACACCATAGAAGCAATTTTGAATACAAAAAATATAGTATTTTTCTTGAGGAAAGAACTCATAGACATGCAAAACAACCGAGAGAAATATCAAGGGAAGAGTTTATATGTATTCTTTGGGTCGCTGCCCGTAATTATTCGCCATTCATGATGCTCCAAAGCAGGATAACATATCTTAAGAGGCATTTCCCCAACGAGATCACCCCATTTTGTTTCTATCAGATTCAAAATAGCATTTTTCTGTCTTGGGGTGCCCAAAGAGGAAACAACAGACCAAAGATTTCCTAGCATGAAAAACCTGAAATCCATGTGAGCTGGTTGCAGATTCCCTAACAGATATCCTCCTTCCTCTGGGATCCAATCCATTAGCCACTTAGGGATTTGATCTGGATAGATGTTGAACTTGTTTGTGGCATCCAATGAGTACTCTTCTGTTTTGTACCTGTATATCTCATTTAACTTTCGCATATCCAACCAATAGTATTCTCTGATGTGGAA
>PYAF01002464.1:1330700-1356058 GCA_007407185.1 Glycine tomentella
TGAAATCCATGTGAGCTGGTTGCAGATTCCCTAACAGATATCCTCCTTCCTCTGGGATCCAATCCATTAGCCACTTAGGGATTTGATCTGGATAGATGTTGAACTTGTTTGTGGCATCCAATGAGTACTCTTCTGTTTTGTACCTGTATATCTCATTTAACTTTCGCATATCCAACCAATAGTATTCTCTGATGTGGAATAATAGTGCACTGAGTCTGTTGTTAATTTCTCCAACCAGATTATTGGATTTTTCATCTTCAGTAACCATCTCACGGGCCGAGCGAAGAGCTGAGTAAAATAAAGCCTGCAAAGTAAAAGCTTACCACATATAAGCTCAACAAAAAATGAGAGATTCTAAGTGAAAAGCAATAGAGACAGAATTCTAAAACCACACCACCTGAATCCAGAGTTACTCATCTCAAGTTCAACATAGATACATTAATGTTGAGTATATAAACAAAAGTAGGAATACATATAACAAACTAGGGAAAATGCAACTGATTGAAGTAAAACAAGAATGCATGAATTCCAAATCCTTATAGCACCTAATATAAAACACAAGAATGCTAACATTGCTGATTTTACACTCACTTGAATCTCAAGAGGGTGGCCATGAACACCCATCCTCCTATCTATCATGCAAGTTCCGTCAGTAACTAACAAGGAAGGAAACATGTCGAAGCCATCCGTTAAACACAAGTTAAGGATCATTCTTAAGCCTGTTTGGACATCCAACCTTTCTTGCAAGCTGTAGTCCCCAGTAATCTTCCCATAAGCCCGCAGCAGCATTATCCACCACAATCCTATCAGAAAAGCAAACACCAACGTCTTTTGTGATGTTACTCAAATGACTGTTGTTTACAATGCACAAGCAATCTCCCAAATAATTACCCTTTTACAGGACGTCATAAAGAACAGCAAAACACTAACCTGAATCTACAGGAGCAACCCGACCAATAGCTGATTCCCCAAAATCGGGATCTAAAACTTCTTCTGTTTTTCCTTGATCAAGTTCCACAGTTTTAACTTTGAAACTAGCAGGCATCAAGCCCTGCCCTGGGCTATAGCAGTCCACTGTTTTCTCCCAACTCTAGCAATTGAACAGGAGAAGGATGCAAGATATTAAACATAAAAAAATAAAAAAGCATGACATGATGACAAATAAGTAATAGTATCACATTTATTTACAGTTTAATTAAGGATAAATCATCAATTTATCCTTGAAGTATTACGCTCCCTCCGAAGTAGAGTTCCTAAAGGAAAAGAACTATATGAGTAATCCTTCGAGTATAAGAAATTATGTTAAGTTGTTCCCCAAATGTTAAAAAAATCCTTTAAATTGGTCCTTAAACTTTACTAAAATATATCAACTTAGGGACTAAACTGATGAATATTCAATACTTGGGAGGTTACTTAGGCAAGGGGGTAATACTTGGGGGATGAGATTAGTGGTTTATTTGTTTAATTAAAATGAGTCATCTAAATTGTGATATAAATCCATGACCAATAACAAGAACAAGCAACTTCATCTTCATGAAATGCATCCCAAAACAACAAACAAGACCCTGAAGAGTATATGCGTGTTTGAAAATTTGTTGAATAGTAAAAAATCAAATCTAAGATATGTGGAAGCTGTAACTACTAGCTTCGTAGTAAACATGGCAAACAACATTTACCTGGAGTTGCAAGGTGTGAAGGAGAAAGTTCTTGACAATCTCCTTTTCTCCCTTGAGCAAGAAAGCAAGAGCCAAAGGGATAAAATCCCGAATGAAAACCTGATCATAATTCAAAGATTGCTCACCATTTGAATCATTTGCTGCCACTGTCCCCACGGGGGAGTCAAAATATGTCACAAGTGCTTCCTGCAGTAACCTCCATGCCTCTTTCTCCACTTCTGTTTCCTCTTCTACGTTCTCAGCCTCATCATCCGCATTCTTTACACCACCCAAATTCTCCGTGTTCTCGTCTTCCTCACCAACTTCTAACCGAGAGTCTTCCTCAACATTATCAACACTTTCCACCACTATTGGCTTCGCATTCATGCCACCCTTAACGTAAGCCATTTCACCATTGTTGCCATTGACGCGTGTCCCGACCGAGCCCGAGAAGTCACGAGCCTTGAAGTTGAAGTCAACTCCGGCAATGGCAGAGGCTCCCCGTTTTGCAGTTCTTGTTGCACTTAAACTAAGGGACCTTGATTGGCCAAAACTTGAAGAGGGTAACCCAAAAACTTGTTGGTTACCATGCATTATGCTTCCAAATTCGCGCGTGTGAAAAGGGCACTGCATGGTGTTGTGATCAACATTGATGCTACAAGAGTTAGAGTAGTTAGACATAGACATGGCAAGAGAATGGTGACACCTTGCAAGAAAAGATGAATTCTTGTAACCAATGAGAATCTTAGGGGATGGTTTCATGGAGCAGTTGCAAATAAGGTTGACAGCGATCATACCAAAAGAACGGCAATGCGCAAGTGTTTGATATGGACTTTGAATGTTCTATTCTATCGAAGTAAAGGTAATTGGTAATGGCAAAAAGAGATGTTGAAGAAAACGACGTCTTAAAATTGGAAAAAGAAACAAGAATGGTGAATATCATTCATGTGAATGTGGCTTTTTTATTATGTACAGTACAGAATATAAGAAAGGAAAATGCTACATTGGGAAACCAAGATATTTCTCACCACAGAATCCCCATTTATTGGTTCTGTATCCCCTTTTATAGCAAACGACTAATTTTATATTTTTATGGTTAAATAATATCTGCGAGTGGATCTATTAGTTGCTTACAAAATTTAGATTACTCTCTAATTCTAACCTGAACATTGGGGTTTGTAGTTTGCGTGGCAACTCTCAACCGTGGTTTTTACTCCGAAATCAGTGTAAAGTTGTGCCATTTTGCTATATTTGGGGAAGTTCCGTTATCTTCGGGATGGAAGATGATTGTTGAACAATTTTAAACGCATTTGGATTAACTTGTTATAATTCATCATAATTTGTTTCTTTCTTATAAATTAAGCAAATCGGAGTAATCATAATTTTTAAGAAAATATGTTAAATCAGGTTTAGTTAATATTCTGCAACTCCACCAATATAAGAATTTTTTAATAAAACAAATTCGTATGTACAGTATACTTTTGCAAAAAGTTTAATTTCTCTGTTAGTATAATTTTTTTTAAAAAAATCAATCAAAATTCATGATATATATAACTTTTAAACAATTATTATAAAAACTACGAAATTTATTATGAGACAATTATAATTAGATAATAATATAAAAGCCTTTTACATTATAAGTGAAAAGACTATATATACAAAATTAACCTTTTTATTTTCTGTGTTTAGTTTAAATTTTTAATTTAGTTAATTAGTTTTTAAATTGTTTTTTATATCAACAATTCCTTCTAACTTAGTAACTTCTTATGACTTCCAACTCCCCATTGTATTCGGATAAGCATTGAGCAAGGAGCATCCCCCCTCTCGGTGGAAAAGTCTAAGATTATTTATAAAACAATTGTAACTTGTGAAAATATTTTTTTTTCATATAAGTATATATATTTATGAAAAAACTTATCTAAACATGTCTTTACTATTCTACTACTCATACATAAATTATTACTGCATGGATGATGAATTGATTTTCTTGTTTTCCTCAATAAATTTTTACTTATAGATTGTCTTTAAACAATAGCATGGCATGGAATCACTTCTTATTTAAGGCACTGTTTTGTTTAAATGAATGAAAGTAATGTCAAAGTAAAAAATAGATGAATAAAAGATAAATATTTAAATTTATATAGAAGTATGAGATTATATCAATTTTTAAAAAAATTATCTCAAATTCAGCTAAGAAGAATTAAACCAAATACTACCTAAGATACACACGTTGGTTATCGAATAATGATATTCATCCATATTAAAATAGGATGGATTTATATTTTTCTTTTTGTTATGAAGAGAAAGAAAAAAAAAAAAAAAAGAGAGAGAATGATTAGATTATAAATATGAGGGAGAGAATCTAACAGGACTAGGATAGAACTGTCTGTGTTTTTACAGTTGAGTGATCTCTTCTCTTGTCTGGTCTTGTCTTGGCAATGGCTAATGTAATTATAATGCCGGGTTTTCTGCTTCGACCCATTACCCAGACGACGCCGTTTCAGTTGCCCAATCACATTCATTCCTTCCACTCACCTCGCTGTTCCCACTCCCAATCGGTAATCCTATTCTACTCATTTTTCACGCTTTAAGATTGTTCTGTTCTGTTCTGTCTTATCTTAATTGATGATAGCTTACTCATAGTAGCATCTGACAGTGGATTTTGACATTGCAAATAAAATAAAACCCCTTGGGAATTCAATTCGGCTATTTTGTTGTTCATTTCCTGGCTTGGCTTCCAACTAAAATTAGTATTTTGGTTGCACAATACCAGAGGAATGAAAACAATGCTTTATAATTTTATTTTATTTATTTGTAAGCTTTCTACTGCTGTTGCTCCAATTCTGAACATTTGTTGTATTTTGCTTTACAAATATTTAACTAGTTAGTGGAGCACAGGTTGTACCAGCTGACGTTCTAACCAATTTGTGTTTGGTTAGGTTACTTTGGTACTCTGCTTGCTATGGACAGAGAAGCTAAGTTTCTTTTGTGTCTGATCTTTACTGGTTACTCCAAACCCTTGAAAGTCCAGAAATATAGAGGAGAGTTAATTAACGTTAATCTGCCATTGAAATGCAAAGGAAAGGAGAGGGAGAGATTAGGTTCATGTTTTTGGTAATGAGTACAAATGGAAGAGAGTACAACTCAGAAGGCATAATATAAGAACTAGCTAAAAAATAATGAGTGTCTTTTAGAGTGGCATTTCCAATTTATATACACCCTTATTTTCACATTAAATTAGAGAAAGATCAAAGATGTGGAAGCTACAGAGAGTAACTTGGCTGTTGATAAAGAGAATCATGTCTGAAACGGGTTACCAGCACACATTAACTCTAATAACTTGTGTGCTTGTAACTTGTATGTTCCATAGAACGAGTACTGTGAGCCTTGGCATGGAATCTTAGTCCATCTTGAGTGAACCTTTTCTTTTCTACTATCTTGGCATGGTCCATCTACAACTTGGCTTTGATTCTATCTCTGCTAATATATAATCAGGCTAAAGCTTTTGCAGTTCCAAGGAGGAAAGCAATCTCCTTGATCTTATCAAGTTACGTTCTATCAGAGGTTGGTTTAGCATTGGCTCAACAGTCTCCTGTGTTCCGTGAATACATAGACGCATTTGATGGTTATTCATTCCAGTACCCGGGGAGTTGGATTCAAGTCCGAGGTGCCGGGGCTGACATATTCTTCAGGGACCCTTTTGTTCTTGATGAAAATCTATCTCTTGAAATTTCGTCACCTTCATCTTCCCAATACAAGAATGTTGAAGACTTGGGTGCACCTCAAGAAGCTGGAAAGAAAGTGCTCAAACAGTATCTGACTGAGTTTATGTCCACTAGACTCGGCGTTAGACGTGAATCAAATATTCTTTCCACATCTTCAAGAGTAGCTGATGATGGAAGGTTATACTATCAAGTTGAGGTTGGCTAACAATTACATTCAAATAATCAGTTGCATGAGTTTTTCTTTAGTCACAATGATGATCATGGCATGTATTGCCAGATGAAACTAGTTGGTTGGATTGGCATAAATTGATACCATTATAAATGAAGTACATAAAAAAAAAAATTACTAAAGAAATCACTCTGGATAAGTATTGCAATGCATCTTGAAGGCATTCATAAATCATATAACTTCTCACTCCTGATTGCAAAATTACGTAATTAATTAATTGAATTTGTTGTCTCTATTGCAAGGCTAACATAAAGTCATATGCCAATAACAATGAGCTTGCTGTTATGCCAGAAGACCGAGTGGTTCGTCTGGAATGGGATCGGAGGTACCTATCTGTTCTTGGGGTTGAAAACAACCAATTGTATGAGTTGAGATTGCAGGTGCCAGAAAATGTGTTTTCAGAGAAGGAAAATGATATTCGTCGAATCATGGATTCGTTTCGAGTGAACAAGATTGCCGCTTAGAACTAGAATGTTGGATACATGAAGATGTTCTGTGGTCTTGAAATAATCTTCTTTATTCTAATGATCTCTTTCTCTAACTTTTTTTTTTTTTTTTTTTTGCCTTATTTGCATTTATTCCTTTTTTTCTCTAGCTAAATTTTGGCTATACTATCATCTTCATTGTTACATTATTGTATTCACTTTCATATTAATGTGAGTGTGCATGTTAAATAACATGACTGTTAACTGTTCATGTGCGCTATTGTGTCATGTCTCATCGAATTTTAAGCCACGTCTAAAATAAGAATCGTTAAAATAATACAATATCGATGAATATTATAATAGAAAAAGAGAAAAAACCCAAATTAAACTTTGGTAAAATAAAATAAGAAAATATAACCAACAAGCTTATAGTTTACTTGACATAAGCTCATATAATATTGGCATGATGATAATGTTTTTTATTCAAATTTTCATTTGACTATCTATTTTTCTCCCTTACTCCAGTGCTTCATACGTAACATTGGCATTGTGCTCAATAATAATTATCCATCGGATCTTTCATCCACAACGAACTGAACGTTTTCTGTACCATAAATTCCATTATATATATATATATATATTGACAGAAACCATAGATTCCATTTTGTAGTTGATACTTCAATGAGAATGCTTCATAACTAAAATTTAGCCTACATTCAAAGTAGATTGTTGGATAAAATGAAGCAGTGGAGGATCACTTTCATCTAAGATCATTAAAAACGACAAATCGTTCTCAAATTCCAACCGTTAATAAAAGAAATCAGATTCAAAATACAACTCGCACGATTCTCTCATAAATCCAGGATAATTCCAATAACCGAAACATGTATCACTCCTAAATAGAAAATAATTTGAAATCAGAAGAGAACACTATCAACTCTTTACAAATGAAACTAGCCGTGTACATGCAACAAAATTCCATGTCCAGAATCATTACAAGTCTTAGATCACTCAATGTTAAATACAAAATTATGACCTGACTTCAAATTCCCCTGCCCGAGTAAGAGCTCGAAAACCTTTATAAAAACGGTAAGGTATGGTCTTCAGATCTAGTTTATCTATTTGCAGACCAGAGAGGGCAACGCCCATAATCCTAAAACCCACTTGAAATGTGGGAAAGACATGAAGGCGATCCAATCCAGTCTCCAGCACCAATGTTCCCGACATTGAAGGGGCTTTGTCCTTTGGGATCCGACCAATTGACCAAGAGCATGTCTGATAGAAACAAAGAACACTTCATATTACATCGCAAAAGTAGTACAAAGAAGTGCATATCTGACTATTTAGACTCCCTGGTTTCTACAGTAGATAAAAAAGGAAAAGAAAATAGATATTGGTGCTTATTAGGTACCTTGTTAGCAAGGATGTTTACTATTCCATAATTTGAAGTCAGATCAGCTGATAAGATGCAAGAAGGAAGTTGAAACTGCACAGTTACGTTATCAATTGTCTTTCCAGGATCATTTCTTATGCCAACCAATACACTCACACGGCATGTTCCACCATCTGAAGTCAATTGTGGCTTTACATATATCGGGGTGTTCTTCAATTTTCTAATTCTGAGTATAAAAAAAAGTGAAATGTTCAAACTTTTAGAGAAATAGAAGATTGGGAATAATATCTAAACTGGCTTCTCAAATGAAGGTTCCAAATCCTAATTCAGACATCAACAAAAAGCTGGACACCGTACCTGTAACTCATAAGCTTAAATTGTCCATCAGGAGGCACAAATGAAAGAATTTGATTGGACTCCCAGGGCCGATATCTAACACAGGGATGGAACCTCACATCATCAAGGATTGAAGGATTTGCAAATGAAAGAGTCAAATCAGGAAGACCTGTGATATGGGAATTCACTTGAACCTCACCATTGATCTCACATTTCACCAGAACTCCATCCCTGAATCAACAGAATTTTTTAGCAATGAGTATAAAAGAAGCTGAAAGAAATCGTGCATAAGATACCAACTACTATAGAGGAGTCTCAAGATCATTGAAAAAGTTCAGCCATATAATGTTCCACAAGTTCAAGCTTCCAGCAATCAGTAATATCCTGTTCACAAAGCTTGCAAAAGGCTAAGGAGGGAAATGGAGAGGGAATAAAAGGATGAAAAAGAATCCAAAGATCTCTGTTTCTTCAACTCCTTTCTTTGTTAGAAATGGAGATCACGTAATTTAAAAAAGTATATCAATTTGAGTTATCCACTACCCTATCATCATTTCTCTGCCAGATACCTAGCTATTCATTAAACACAATGAATGATTTCATCTAGAAGCTTTGCTTAATATTTTTATTGGAAATGTAATACATGTTGTGTGCCCACACAAGTGCATGTGTCTGTATAAGATTTCAAGCTTTCAGAGCGACAACCTCAAATGCTTATTCATTTTGTTTGTCGTATAATTGCAAGGAATATTCAGTTTGCAAGGTAAGCAATGAAACAATGAACACTAATCCGGTAAAAGAAGACTGAGTTAGTGCCAACCCAGATGAGGGGAGAAAAAGAAAACTACACTACTAATTTATACAATAACCTATCCCACTAATACGTTTTCAACATTAATGAATTATAGTAATAATTTCTTCTTTAAAGGTAAACAAGTACAGCACATAATTATTAATTTGCGTGTAGTCTTAGATTCATAGTTTGAAGTAACTTTCCAAGTTTGCCACAATAACTAATCAATAGGACCATAATAAAAAAAGATAAACGAATCACCCATAAAATTATCAATGTTAAGAAGTGAAAGACAACAGTTGGAGCACATAGACCTGTTTATTGTGGCATCCATTTCTTCAACAAGATCTACATAAACTTCATTGTTGGCATACTTTGTGTCTGCCGTTCTCCAGGGAACAAGAGATGCAGTAGCAACTGGAAGGGTATCACTCACATTGGAGCTGCTTCCAGTCACAACACTCAAGACTTTGCTAACAATATTTGGTGGAGCTATCATCTCTCGCAGGATATTAGGTTCCGTAGTTAGCGGGAAGCCATTGTCTATCATCTCATCCAGAAGCTACAATACAAAAACAACGCAATTAAACTTTGTCTCTAAGCAACAAATCAATGGGGGCAAAAACTCAAACAACACTTTATCAACTCTTAATACCTCATATACAATGACAAAGTTGTCTTTGATCAAGTCTTCATTCAACCCCCCAAGATAATCATTGAGGACATCAGCTACCCTACAAAGGAACTAAAAATCATATGGTTAAATAAACAAACAAACACTAGCATTGGTGTATGAGTTGCAATTATAACTGGGAACACACATACCTCAATGGCCATCAATGGAGGCATTTCGACTTGAGTGCAGGCCAAAAAAGTGATCCCCTCACGAAAAACTTGGAATAGATAATGTGTGGGAGAAGCAATAACTGGTTGTTGCTATACAGAGAGAAGAGAAGGTAAATAAAAGTAAAGGGTAGAGAAAAATGAAATTTTTAGGAATGAAAATGAAAACCTTGAAGGAATCAGGTTGAGAAATGGCTTGGTCCCAGAACCAGGCACATATGGAGCGATCTACGCGGTGCCCACTAAGCTGTTTCTCTAGCATTACCTCTCTGAAGAATCCAATTTTCAGAGTCAATGAAAATTCAAATTGGAAATGGGGAATTGAATCGCGAGTTGAGTAAATTGGGATGAATTTCATTTGAAATTTGAATGACCTAGACAGAGTAAGGGAATGCGTGAATCTTACCCGGAATCTGACAGAAGAAATATGCACTGCAACATCTTTCGCTCTCTTTCTCTAAATCAAAGCTGAGAAACAAGGGAAGGAAGGGAAGGGAGAAAGTGATGTTTAATAAGGTTTGTGAAAGTTTGTCATGAAGAAAATGGAATCTCCATTAATTCACAAAGGTCGATACAAGCTACGTCAGTTTCCTCGTCCTTCAGTTGAGACACCACTGATCATTGCCGATCCAAAAACGATTTTTCTCTACTAAAATACTTCAATTATAAGTGATAAAAAAAAGTGAAAGTTCTACAAAAAAAAAATTACATAATTATAATCAAATAATATTCTTTTTTAATCAGATAATAAACATTTATAATAATCTAATAATGATTTATCTGTTTTTTGCTCTGATTTGATAAAAAAAATAATTTTAAATCAGTCAACGTAATTGAGAAGTGTTTTTATTAATTCTAATTATAAATTTACATTTATATATATATATATATATTAAAAAATGGAAGAATTGATTTTCCAACAAGAACTTCTTAAACTCTAACCACAGTCTAAGCACAGCAGAAAATCTTGCATTTATTTCCCTAAGATTTCAAAAGGGCAACCAAATCATGCACTGAAAAATAATTAATATCTTTTCCGAATGTGGTTTAAGAATTTCTCTCGAAATATTGGTTATGTACAAAAAAGATTATATGTTTTGAAAAACTCTTTACTCCCTGAATTCACCATGTTGTTCATGTTGACTTCGAATTGAAGGACTTTTAGTACACAAAGGCACAAGGGTTTAATATACACTCGTAAGAGTATTTTTACCTCTATGTACGTTAGGATTAAGGAACATCATGAACTCGTGTGAATGTATTAGTTAATTTCAATGCACACAAGATTTTCCTGCACATGACTCCTTGTCTGAAAATAAATTTTGAAGAAAAAACACGAGTTATCTAATCTCTTCCTCACATTTCATGATGTTTTCTTCTAATATAACTTCCTGTACCTAGCAAGATGAATATACGAGCATTGTTTCCGCTTCAAGTCAAAACTATATATCGCAATCGTTTGATTATTAGTTTTACATAAATTTTGGTCAATGAGTCAATCGTTATCCACAATTTCAACTTATCAATATGATAGTATACGCAGTAAACACATGTAATATGGTAGAGCGGATACAGAAACAGAATAATGTGATTTCTTAAACCTCCAATGCTAACAAAACAACAACGAAAAAATATGATTTACACTTTAAAAAAGTAACTATTTTACCATGTAATTTGAGAATAATAGTCTTACTCAAGCCGTAACATTTTAAGATACAAAATTTTGCATGTGGTTCCTCATACTCTATGCAACTTGCCTCATACTCTCCCGCGGAGTGATCTAGCTGATTGCAGAACTGGGCGACCTATACTAGAAAAGGGAGTTCACTTAATCCATGTATATATCCTATAAAATAAAACTTTTCTCAAGACTTTCTTTGTATGTAGGATAGGTGGTTTTGGGATAGCAATTTCCTTTGCAGAGTTTTCTTCTGCAGCTGATGTTGGTAATAGATTCCTCAGACAACACTGAATGCTGACTGTAATGTAGATGAGACCCGTGAGGCAAATTGTTGAATCCGCTTCTTAGCATCCAAAAATAACTAAGCAGCGTTATCCATTGCAAGATGTTTGTCCATTGAATAAATATAAAAGATTGCCAGACAAAAAGGAACATTTATGTGGAACATAAAACCATCTGTTTCATGGGTATGTCCTCCTACTTGTTCCCGTAATAGAATAATGATACCTCAGACAAACAAGAAAGAGAATGCAACTCTTTCATTTAACTACGTATGTCATTTTTCCATAGGGACTACAAGGAAGGGGATATGAATTGGGGACAGTTGATTTAAATCCAGGATATGAGATGAAACTAGGCTATGAGGAACTCCCAAGGCATGTATGTTTCATGCATATGACATGAGTACATGACCACTTCATTTGAAATGAAATATGTGTTCATGGTGTGCAATGCAGAAAACTTTGATGCAACAGATGAAAATAAATACAGAACTGAAAGTTCATCCTCACAAAAAATGCGAGGTATTAATTACAATTTACAAAATGTTATTCGTTCTGTTTTCCATTTTCACATTTACATAATCATGCCAAAATAAAATTTCCTTTTTATTTAACCATTGCCAGTGCAAGTGTAATACCATTTCTACTAGATTAATGGTGACAATGACAAGAATATCGTTGGTTGGGGGTCAATATAGACTGAGAGCATACTTATTATCTTATGAAATGACCTTGTTAACCCAAAAACGCCCAAATCTATAGGTTGTAATTTGTAGGCAACATATACAAGAATGCAGTTTAAAAAGCATCAATAAATAATAATCATAAAATCCTACATAGGTATAGTGGCATCTACTACGTTTGACCAGGATATCATAACCCAACTTGATAAGTGACTAAGTCATGTTGAGGCCTAATAGTGCCCATCGCACCAGCCCGGGAATTGATAAGAAAAATCTTAAATTTCCATTTGACGACATAAAAAATGAATTCTAAACATGTGTTGCATCAACTCTTGAAGATGACATATTATTGTATGTTAATAATATAATGAATTAATTTATGTTGGGAGAATGGTGTTGGTAAATTAGAGTGAGCAAGTCTTCACTTAGAACTGAAAATTCCAGTATATCTTTATTTCCAACAATTGACCCCATCAAACCAATATTATTAGCCATATCAGAAAATACCATTTCAAGAACATCAACAAACTAGCATACCCTTTTGGCATTTGGTAAAACCAACAATATTTGCAATACTGAGGGTCAAACAAACTCCCACAACTAGGAGGTAATCAGCTTGAAGCCTTATGAGAGAGAATATTGCCAGCATAGTCCATGCAACTGCCTGTAGAAGAAGACACACAAAAAATGATGATTTATCAGAGAACATAGTTCTTGGGTGAGGGGTTATGCAAAATGTAAAGCAGAGGCAAAACTCAGATTCTATGTACTATCCCCTTTGATTTTTGGACAAATACCATACATAACCAAAGGATATTAAGAAAAAATTGGAATGCCATCACATGCTCTAACGTGTAACCAATCGATGTTTTCTTACTGTAAGGTAAAGCGTCCACCAGAAAAGCCATGAATCTTTCTTGTTCATCCGAGCCAATGACTGGACGAAAAACAAATACAATATGTAAGATGGAAGTACCTTCATAGCATTTGGATTGCAATCTTATGCAACTTAGCAGAGACATAACAGGATACAGAGAGATTATTCAAAAAGTAAGATAACAACATGCAAGTTGCAACTGAGCAAAACAAGCAATTTGCACCTGCTGATCAAGAGACTCAAATTTCCAAACACTCTTACCCAGATCATTGATTTCATTCCACCACCTCAAACCAACTAAAATTCTCCCACTCACATTCTTGACTACCCAAAAATCAAGAGCGGCGAGAAGGACAGTCATCACAAAAATGATGACAAAGTTATCAATAAAGAGGGAGAGAATGTAAAATGCCAAAGCCGCAGCCTGCCAGATACAAAAACTGAAAAACATTACGTTTAAGAACAAAGAATTGTCGTATAGAGAAAGATACGAGACATTCAAACAGTGCAATAAAATAAAGTGAACCTTGAAGAGAACATGAAAGAAGCAAGTTTTCAGATTGGCGTAATTTTCACCTACAGGCTGCTAGTAGAGTACAATTTGATGAATTAGCTATCTAAAAAAAGGGAACACTAATACAAACATTCCAACAAAATTAAAAGCCTGACAAAGAACTTGAGTTTTATTTAAGAACAAAATATGAGGAAATTATATGGTATTTAATTAGAATGCGCTGATTGTGTACTGTTGTCCGATCACATTGCCATTAAGTTTATATAATATCTACAAATTAGAAGTTATATTTGGGAGGACTTCTGACAATGTAAAAAACGCTACACTCACAGCATGGAAATTAAATTCACAAAGAAATCCGTTTTCTTTGCTGCTCCCACATATCGACAGTGAACAGAAGCCTAAAAGGAGTTAGGCGTACGTACATTAGACGGAATTAGCACAAAAAATATATTTCCGGCACACAATTTCATTAGGCCCAGCCACAGTTTAATTTCATTTTTCATCAACATGAATGGGGGGGGGGGGGGGGGGGGGGGGGGGAGAGAGAATGTGACTAACAGAGCAGGGGAGAATGAAATAAGAAATTGAACAAGCAAATTAGATCTTATGATCATCGAAATGTGGCATGAGTCTCCATAGGAACCAAATACAGAAAAAATGATAGAAACTACACATACCTGGCCGAGAAAGAGAGCGCCATAACTAACTGATCGTATAAATGTTCATTTTTCATATTTTTTTTCTGTCCAAATACGTTTTTGCTGTTTTTTCCTTTCCTTTTCCTGCACGCTATAGGCTTTATTGGGCCATGCATATGGCAAGCCCATTTTAATGATGCCTTTTATTTACACTTCCATTTTTCCTTTTTACATGTCCGCTTCAATTTTTTTGACAAAAATACCCTTCTCAAAAATTAGTTTCGCTCAATATTTTTTTTATTTTAAAAAAAGACATTCATTTTTGTAAAGGATTTTTTCGCCAAAAGAAGAGACAGTGCGAAGAGTAAAAACGACAGTATAAATAGCTAGACCCGATTTACATTTTTCTTGATAACATTACATACGGGCCGGGTCCATCTATAAATGCTTGGCCGAAAGCTATTGCACTAATTTATTTTGATTTGGTGTGTGTTGTTCTTGGCTTGAAATCTTAATCAGGAATTTTTCTTGCATAGGCACAAGTTTTGTCTAGGTACATTGACGTCACATGAGTAGAGGTGAGCAACAATATAAGTGGTGCAATTTTATCTTATAAATGAATGAATGTTAAAAGAGGAAGGGAAACGAGAGGCTGTGGATGGAGGGTAGTTTTCTTATCATAAGCAAAGAAGAGGTGGGGAGTTAGTTAGTTTAGTTGGGTAAGGGAAAGAGAAGCCAATTCAAATTTCACACACACAAAGCAACACTGCACTGTGTGGAAAGTAAGCATGGCAAGAGTGGTGGCACTCCAACAGAACCAACTAGCTGTCTCTCCCTTAGCTTCCTCTCTTTCTGACTTCAGTGGAACCAGACTTCAAACTCAACTTCAGGTCCCCATATTGATCATCACTATCATTTCATGCAGTTCCTGTCTCTTTTTTAATTCCAAATTCAATCCTATGTCTGCATTTAGCAGTAGATGGTGAACAACATTCTATCTTCATGTATGTATTTATTACTAGTACTTGGTTGGTAATCTCACTTGAACAATTTTTGTACTTGTCTTGTTGAGTTGAATTGAATTATAAGCTTTCCACAAACTTGGAGGTAACCACAAAAATTTATGCATCCAAGTGATGAATAAAGATCATATATTCGTCCCTAACTCCCAACATGCTTATTTTGGGCACAGTTCAAGAGAAAACTATGCCATCCAAAAGGATCTTTCTACGTCTCGGCATCGAGCACCAAGAAAATCCTAATAATGGGAGGCACCAGGTTTATTGGTGTGTTTTTATCTAGGTTCCTTGTTAAAGAGGGTCACCAGGTATGACTTACCTATTTCTCATTAACTCTGGTATGCCTGAGTTTGTTTGGAGAATAATTTTTCAAGGAGTGATATTTTTTAAAACCTTTTACACCTATGTTTGGTAATTTTATATAGTTTCAAAATTTTGATGATAAAACATGTGAATTTGGCAGGTGACTTTATTCACAAGAGGTAAAGCGCCTGTCACTCAACAGTTGCCAGGTGAATCAGACAGTGATTATGCTGATTTTTCTTCCAAGGTATGCTAATTGTAAATGTAAACTACTAAACATTGGACTAACCTTGTAAGGCATGATGTGAATGTATAACCTTTCATCTTTGTTACTATTATAACCCGAGCATTTACTCTGTGTAGTATTTTTAATTTCCCAGATCTTGCATTTGAAAGGAGACAGGAAGGACTTTGACTTTGTAAAATCCAGTCTCTCAGCAGAGGGATTTGATGTTGTTTATGACATAAATGGTGTGCAAATTCCTACTTGTTCACACCTTCTGTGCTTATTTTTCACCTACAATTTCATAATATATGTTACTCTTCGGGTTCAAATCATCATTTTTCATAACATATCTCTCTTCATAATATATGTTTCAGGACGTGAGGCAGATGAAGTTGAGCCCATACTGGATGCTCTGCCTAATCTGGAACAGTAAGCTGCCTAATCTGTCTTTGATGTATTTTAGAAGTCTAATCAGCTAAAAAATAAAAGCAAATTGTCATTGTTCAATTCATTAATGAGTTACATAGTCAATTGAATTTAAGAATGAATATGATTACACTTCAAAAAAAATTATTGCACAATTCTCGCTCATTATATTTAACATTCAATATAGATAATCATTTGTAATGGGGATAATTCATAAAGTTCTCCAATTCTTGGCTTAACAAGACAGTGTTTGAAATCTAGATGAAGCTATCAACTGTTATGTCATGCCCTTCATCTGCTTTGATATGTAGATATTGGAATGTTCTATTTATTAGACAGGCTTAGACTTTAGGCGTATAGATGAAGATCAATGTGAAATTGAATTAGCTTTTGTTTTCAAAGTTAAAGAGGAATTATAGTCAATGGTATCAAGAGTAAGATTAGACAGAAACTGTATGACGATTGATGCTTTAATAAAAGAAGATTATATATTAAATCTTTCATTTAAAAAGGGAAGACTTCTGTAACATAGCATGTGAAACATCTTAGCTTCACAAATACTTAAATTATAAAATTTTAATTGCATATAAAGAAAAAGTCTCTGCTAATATTTTGCACTATGCCTTCAATCTCCATCTTGTTTATAATTTTCTCAATGTCAGGTTTATTTACTGCTCTTCTGCTGGTGTCTATCTCAAATCTGATCTATTACCTCACGCAGAGGTCAGTTTACATTTTATTACACCTATTTTCCTTTGATTTCGGAATTTTGTATTTATGATGCAATTATTGGGTCCTATCATTCATATCATTAAGTTTTTAAGAATTATGCCATTTTTGTAACTTTTTTTCACAAAATTACTACTATGGTGCTTGCAAAAGATTAGTATGATCTAATTCATTAAACATAATATTGTGATAGGAGTGTCATATTCAGTTATTTGAGCCTTTCGATAGTTTCACTGAAGGGAAGGGTGCACTGTTCAAAATTAATTTTATGCACATGAATATGTCCTTTTTGAAATTTTCTCACTTTCCTATATAATTAATTTCCCTTTTCTTTTAACTTCCTGCTTCTTGGTGATAGACAGATGCAGTTGATCCTAAGAGCAGACACAAGGGAAAGCTTGAGACAGAGAGTTTGCTGCAAGCAAAGGGTGTTAATTGGACTTCTATAAGGCCAGTCTATATCTATGGACCCTTGAACTACAACCCTGTTGAAGAGTGGTTCTTCCATAGATTGAAAGCTGGACGCCCAATTCCTATCCCCAGCTCAGGAATACAGATAACCCAACTTGGTCATGTTAAGGTATGAAATTTGCAATGTTACTCTTCTTTAGCTGGATCATATTCATTTTTCTACCAGAGTTATGTATCATATTCATGCCTACTATGTTCCATCTTGTAATTTGAGTATTTAGAGGCAGAAATATTTTGATTCAAAGCTACCTTTCTTCTTTTCTTGCTGTTACTTGTTAATCAGCAGGAAGTTTTAATTGCTTGCCTTCTTGGAAGCTTTTGAAGATTAATAAATGATTTCCTATGAATGGAATAGTAAGGACATTTATTGAATGTTGTGATTTTGGCTAAAATACTGTTCAATTATGACAGGATTTGGCAAAAGCTTTTATCGAAGTTCTTGGTAATGAGAAGGCCAGCAAGGAAGTATTCAACATCTCGGGAGAGAAGTATGTCACGTTTGACGGATTAGCAAGAGCATGTGCTAAGGTAAGTCATTCTTGCCATGTCATATTTAAGGTGACCAATAGAGAGCAATGGGAAAATGCCTTAATAAGTGAAGTGTTGCGAAGTCGGCAAGTATACCGGTCGCTCAAGTAATGAAGATGATAAGTAAAGATATCGTCCCACGAGGATTGTTATGTCAATTAAATTGTAATTCGTATCGTTAAGTTGGATGACAAATATTGAAATAAAGGTTGTTGTTGTTGTGTGTGTATATGAAGTAAATTAAAGCTAACTATGGACTTTAACTAATGCAAACACGTAAATAGATTATAATGATATGTAGAGAAATGTAGCTAAGGCAACCCACATTCAATGCTCCTCCCAATGAAATGGTATTGATTACTATATTCAATTATCTAAGCTATTTGGCTAATGTGTTACCCTTATATTGACTAAGCTTTGATTTCTCCTCAACTTAGTTCTTTAACCCACAATGAAACCCTAATCTCTTAGTGATTTCCTGGAAGTTAAGCATTAAGCAAACATATAAATAAGTTAAGCCACAAGCATCCATCCCTATGTCTAGGTAATGTTAGCAAGTTACCACACTTGGGTCCAAGACTAGAGCCCCAATATGTCTATTGTGAACCGTAACTCTAAACTCTCACCTAGGTTAGCTAAGTCTAGGAAAGAGATGAAAAGATTAAGACAAAGTGCAGTAAAATAACTTTTGATAAATGAAAATATAGCATTCAATACATCTCAATGGGGATTACATTAAATGTTTGGCCCTAGCTACAGAATAAAACTAGCCAACCCTAGTCATGGTTGGCATGGAGCTTACAAAAGAAATGTGCCCAGCTGAAGTACAAGGAAGAATAAGATGAAGAAGAATCTCCACTTGGTCTTCAACTCCCAAGCCCTAGCCAAGGCTTCCCAAGCTTCTAAAACTTCAAGTGTGTCTTTTCTTCTGTGTCCCAAAACGTGCCTTCAATATTGGAGTAAAGGTGTTTTTAAGGGAAGGTCCAAAATACCATCTTGCCCCTTAACAGCATTTAAAATAACACGTTCTGCAGATTCCCACGCCTGGGGCGTGGATTTCCACGCCTGAGGCGTGGCATTCCAGAGGAAGTTGCAATTAGAGAAGGCACCCCACGCTTGGAGCGTGGATTTCCACGCCTGAGGCGTGGCAGTCCAGAGAGATCTTCAGATGGAGGCCACTTTCCACGCTGGAGGCGTGGCTGTCCACGCTTGGGGCGTGGAATTCCAGAGATAGTTGCACTTGGGGATAGCTTTCCACGCCTGGGGCGTGGGGATCCACGCTGGAGGCGTGGCTACCTCTGCTTCCTCAATGTCTTAAATTATTCTTCTTCCTGCTATAAATATGTTCAAAATTAGCACAACGCATGGAAAGAAGACATTCATCAACATTTAACATAATTCTATGCAATTCTAAGCTATTTGTTGATGATTTTTGGCTCTTAGAAGCTTGGAAGGACCATATGCTGGGCGCATATCATGAAGCAATTAAATTTGAGACATGTATTTTGGTGTTGTGATTTTTGTTTGTTTTGGCATTTTTCAGGCTGGTGGGTTCCCAGAGCCAGAGATCATTCATTACAACCCTAAAGATTTTGATTTTGGGAAAAAGAAATCATTTCCATTCCGTGACCAGGTGATAAAAACAACCACACAAATCTGATACAATTAGAAAAGGAGAGGGGGCAAATGTTTGTAACTTTTATAGTTTATTAAAATTGACTAGTACATACTATATAGTCTAATGATATATTGAAACATAGGTGATTTTGTTTGGGACACCACTTTGCCCAATAATTTAACAAAAGAAAAAACTGAATGGCGTGTTCTTTTTTCATTGGTGAAATTATGATGAATAATATTGATATTTATTTTTCTTTGTTGTGCAGCATTTCTTTGCATCAATTGAGAAAGCAAAGAGAGTGCTTGGGTGGGAACCTGAATTTGGGCTTGTAGAGGGTCTTGCAGACTCGTACAACCTGGACTTTGGTAGAGGAACATACCGGAAAGAGGCTGATTTCTCAACAGATGACATAATTCTTGGCAAGAGTCTTGTTAGTGTATAAACTTTTCTATTTCAGTTTTCAGTATTTCACTTATATGTAGAAAAGCTGTTCGGGACGTCAAAAAAAAAAAAAAAACTGTTCGGATTTGCTACATTATGAAGTTGTGAAATATTCATGAGATTTTCGTTCAGTATTTTTTTTTTAAAAAATATAATAAATTGTCTTATGCTGATATGTACCAATAAGAAAATAGTTTATATTATGCTGATGATGGAAAATGGGCCGTGGATTCAAACAAAATAAATAATAAAACCCGACAGCCCCAACCTGGCTTGAGTCCTTATCTTACTATCCACAATCCTTAGCCACTCTGTTCACCATTATACACACTCCACTACTAAATATAATTGGCAATTCATTCATAGGTGAATCTAACTATCTAACCCATTCATAACACACTCATATTTTCCCAAAATTGTCTTTAGCTCAAGAAGTTTCTTTGCAAGTATACTGCCACCTTGAAGAACCAATTTCACCCATCCAGCATTTCACCATTCATCATACATCATATTCCATTTAAAGTTTTTTTTTTTTTTTTGCAGGGTAAATTATGCTTCACTCTTGAGAAATATTTAACTTGCATTATCTTGATATCCTCCCTTTTTTTCTTTCAAAAATGTCCTTCTCCCTCTGAAAAATTATTAGATGGTTTATAATTATTATGTTCTTAACTAATCTCTATATGATACGTAATTAATTGATATTAACTTTTTTCGTAAATTAAAATTTTTAACTGTTTTTTGTTAGCGCTAAAAATGGTTGACGACCAAATGAGCCATTTTTAAATGGCTGACATGTGCCCAATGCAAGTGAGCCCCAAAAAGACCAAAATTTGAACAAAGCCCAACCATGTGGTGAAGATTCGGCCTATTAAAAAGAAAATGTGATGAAGAAGATTCGAACGTGGGAGCAGCTAGAGGCAATTGCTTCAGTTCTACAGTGGCATAGACCACAAGTCCCCGTGATCTCCTGAAAATGTGGGTAGTAGTGAGTAGTTTTGTATAGGAATAACGATTGATGAATGTCTATGCCTTTATAAATTGGAGTTTTCATGATGTATTCAAGGTCCGCAAACTAAATTCAATAAAATTTATCATTTTCCAGTACTTTACTTCGTTTACAATTTTATTTATCGCTTTCGTTACGGTTTTTGGTCATAATTGCATAGGAATAGTATAAGTTAGTCGAATTTCAGTTCGCGAGTGTCAAGAAAATTTTGAAGGGAACTAGAAATCCAATCCAGAAATATAGAATTCAACTGCCCACAAGGAAATCACTTGTTGGTAATCACTCATTTTCGCAACTAATCAATCAAATTTGGAACCAACAAGTTTAAATTTTCATCTTATCAAAGAATTAAAGTATCCAACTATTTACGTCAAATTAATAGATATTAATATGAACTAATATTCATCTTAACAGCTCATGAATGTTTATATGTAGAAAGTTAATTATCATATGCAAAATTGATTTAAATTGTTTTAATTTTTCATACGTAAATTGGATTTTAGTCATTACATCACGGATCATGACCAAAACAAAGTAATCATATTATAAAGAGAACAAAGAAAATCTTGCATTAATTTCCCTAAATCACTCCAAGATCAAAGAAAGATATAAGTGGGGCCGTACAGCTCCCAAAAACAAAGGAAATAAAAGAAGAAAATTTACCGAAACTTCTCGGAATATATTATCGATCGCTAGTTATTGGAGAAGACAACGAATATTCTCAAACGAATATTTCCGGTTAGTCAAATTCTTTTGCTTTCTTACCAGTCAAATTTTCTAAGCCAGATATAGTTATTCTGTTGGTCCAACTTAACCATACAATACAATCTACACTCAAAATAGGAAACCCGAAAAAAATGGTAGACTTTTCAATTTTAGCACAAAAACCAAACCATAGATATCCAAATATTTTAATGGTCGGTTGGGGGCGAAAAGTTCATAAACATTATCCTAAATATTACAAAAGAATAGATTAATGTTATATTTCACTTTCATTATCCTCAAAAATTGGGTTTAGTGTACGATGATGACCTAATTATATTTGAGCGTGTCTAGCTTTTAGACCAACTAACCAAACCAGAAAAAACGCCTATGCGCCGAGCCACTGTTGGTCCAACGAGGTACACTAATCGCCACGTGGCGATACTAGGGCACCCCTTCAACGTAATGCTGACACATGTCCCACCGAAGAGAAACATACAGGGTGCTAGACACGCAAAGGATTTTATGGACCCCACAAAAAATAAAGCATACGTAATTATAATTATTAATAAGAATTAAAAAGAAAATAATGTGGGTAACAGAGTTGCCATGTGGAATGAGCATCGACGTGGCAGTAAGGGAGTTGGCCTCAGTGTAATTGTGGACCCACTTCACATGAGAAAGTTGATTAAGAACAGTCGTTTAATAGAAAGACACGTGTCGGTAACGGTCGACGTGGCTGAGTATGAGGTGACTTTGGTGGGACAAAATGAATCCCCTAATTACGTAGGGGTAGTAGGGCCAGTCGGTGATGATATCCTATTGCGCGGGCGGTGGCAGTTAACCAGAAAACTATAATATTCTTTGTTTCTGCCCTTTACACTTTACAATTTCTTTTTTACTTAAATCAAAATCTAAGATTAGTCTGCAAAGCCGTATATAAAACTATCTAATACACTAAAAATTCATTTCGTCTAACTGATACTTATCTAATACACTAAAAATTCATTGATTCACTAAAGCAACATTTTGAATTTCAATTTTGTAGATTAAACAATATAAATAAATAAATAACTCTTATTAAAGATAATTAATTAAATATTTTGATAAAAATTAATTATCGATATAATTAATAAATATTCTACATCAATAATATAATTATTAACAAAACTCATGAATATCATATACTACTGATATAATATAAAAAATTGTCGAATACTACTACCATATAAAAAAATCTCAATATACTGATACTGTATCACGATTTTGATTTAGATTGCGATCAATTTCTTTAGTTTACCACCGACATTTTATTTGTAAGCTTTGCTTGCTAGCTAGATAGTTTTAAATTCGTTGATAGATAGTATAGCAACACGCTAACATTTTTTACATTATTCACATTCCAAGTCGACGTGACAGTGAAAAAAAATATCAAGAAAATAAAAGAAATTGAGAGCTAATAATAATAAATTAAATGTAGGAAGGGTCTTGTTTAAGCTATAATGGTATTTTTAATTTTTATATAATCCATTTATCAGTCTTTTAGTTTGCTAATATTATCTAGTAATTAACTACGTACTAACGTTACTCTTAAAAATATGTAGTAAAATAAATAAAAAAGGCCATAACATTTAAAAGTATTGAAGTAAACTTCGTGACAATTAAAAAGATTAAAAGGTAAACAAACACGTCACTTCATGATAGAATAAATTTTAAAAAAATATGAATGACACAAAAATTACGTTGTTTAAATTAAAAATAAATAAAAATTATGATATTCAAAAAGATGAAAAAATTATGATATTCAAGAAAAATGCTTATCATATCGCGAAGTTAAATCCAAAAAGGATAAAAGAAAGAAAGAAAATATAAGGTTACTGCAATAATAAAAATAATATCAGACATACATTTACAACATTATCCTCGTATTAATTGTTTGCCCCAAACATTTAAACCAAACATGCGATTAATAAATAATCCAAATTTAAGATATTTTATTATGGTATTTAATTGGTCACTGGTTTGAAGAGTTAAATCCTAAAAATATACGAGAGAGAAGAGGAAGGAAAGAGAAATAAAGGGTTATTACGATAACAAAATAAAATATGTAATAACACTACAGACAACGATATCCTCATTTTGTTTGTTGGGTACAAATTCAGACGATGGTTTTTTGCACATCAAATACGTGAGTCAGATGCTATTTTTACACTTAAGAGTTAGATTATCAAAATAAAATATGTAATAACATCAATGACAACAACATTATCCTCATATTATTTGGTGGATATACAAACTCAGCCGATGTTTGTTTGCAAACTAAATACATGAGTCAGATGATATTTTTATGTTTAGAGTCAGATGAATAAAATAAAATTTGTAATAACACCATTGACAATATTATTTTCATATTATTTGGTTGATACAAACTTAGTTGGTGTTTGTTTGCAAATTAAATATACGTGTGAGATGTCATTTAGTAGGTATGAACTCAATTGGTGTCAAATAAACAAAATAAACTTAGTAATAACAACACCAACAACATTGTGCTCACATTGTTTGATTGGCAAAGTTAGTTGGTGCTTGTTTGCACACTAAATCGGTAAGTCAAATGACTTTTTTTTACATTAAGAGCCAATAAAAAAATAAAATTTGTGACATTACTAACAACATTATTCTCATATTATTTGGTGAATACAAATTCGGTCAGTTTTTGTTTGCACACTAAAACATGAGTCAAATGACATTTTTACATTAAGAGCCATATGAACAAAATAAAAATTATAATAACATCACTGACAGCATTATCCTCATATTATTTGGTTGGTACAAACTTAGTCAGTGTTTATTTGCACACTAAATACACGAGTCAAATAACATTTTATGTTAAGAGTCAAACGAATAAAATAAAATCAATAATATAACATCAAAAATAACATTATGATCATATTATTTGATAAGTATGAACTCAATTGGTATTTATTTTCACACTATATGTGAGTCAAATGACATTTTTACCTTAAAAGTAAGATAAATAAAATAAACTTTATAATAACATCACCAACAATATTGTGCTTACATTTTTTATTCGTAAACTTAGTCGGTGTTTATTTGCACAATAAATGTGTAAGTCATCCAACTTTTTAAACTTTAAGAGTCACATACAAAATAAAATACGTAATAACATCAACAACAACATTATGCTCAAATTCTTTAGTGGAAACAAACTCAATCGGTGTTTGTTTGTATGCTAAATACGCGAGTCAAAAATAACACTTTTATGTCAATAGCTTAAAAAGAACACAAAGATTATTATTAATTTCTACTCAACATGAATAAGATAAATGCATTTGTCTAATTGACCCCAAGTAAAATGGAGTTAAACAATCCACTGATAGAATTTAGATAATTATCTTATTTTAAAATTTTATCATATGACTATCACATTTAAGTATCATCTTTTATAAGTAAAATTAAATAGTTTAAAATCTTAATAATTATTTTTTAATTCAATTTAGGTAAATAGTTATTATAAAAAACAAACTTTAGGTAAATAGTTTTCATTTATTTTACAGCTTCCAAGTATAATACTTTAAATACTTTTCCAACATTTTCATTATAATTTTAATTAAAAATTATAGATAAAGAGAAATTAAAAAGTTATAGATACAAATTTAAAAAATTAAAATTCCAGTCATATATATTTTTTCTAAGGTGAATAAAGAATATAATGATTTAAAAAATAATTCTAAATTTTTTAATATTTTATAATTTTATTACATAGATAATTATGTATTGAGTATAACAGTT